>CAJHNH020000140.1:50000-319090 GCA_905116865.2 Candidula unifasciata
TGCTGTGCCAATCTCAATTCCCAAGTCTGCCATTCTGGCGAGTGATGTGGATTCACTGCCACCAAAGTCCTCTATCCTTCCAATTTCTCTGAGGGCATTGATAATATCAGCATGATCCATAGGCTGACCGTCGGTAGTGATAGCGGATCCAGCCAACCTGTCAGCTCTTTCATTTCCATCGACGCCTGTGTGTCCCGGAACAAAAATAAAGGTGACTCCACGCACAGTGGACTTCTGTAATGATTCAAGCTATTGTCTTCGCACTGAACCTGCCTGAACCCTCCGGATCATACTCATTGAATCACTGAGTATACACACGCGGGTGTATTTTTGTGTTTCAAGCCAGGCAAGCGCTTGCGTCACTGCCATCACCTCCATCGTCATGCTGCTGGTTGTTTGTGCATTGTTCAGTCACTCCCAAATGGTCTTGACAGCAACAAGTTTGTCATTCATCAATTTACCACCAAGTGGTGCAGAAGCAGCCAATCTGTCTGCCTGTTTATTTTACAACAGAAAATATCCAAAGGACGCTAACTACCCGGGACCTCTGAATCGATGCTCAGTACAGAGTATACCTGTTCCACCTTCCACAGCATGCAGTCAAGTCATCATCATCAATTGTCTTGCTGCCTAACGTCAGTCATCATGCCTCTCCACAGTCTGGGATCTTCAGCAACATGTATCAGTTCGTTTGTTGACACCGCTTCAAGGCTGCCAAGAATCATGTTTCTTTTTCCATATATCTTTCCAGTAGTCACAAGGTGTTCCAGTTTCCTTCTTCTCATAACCTGACTTGGAAAATGACGACTGTCTCTTTCTGATGTTTGTGATAAGCTGTCATCAAACCCTCTCCTCTTTCAAAACATCTAGGTTGCTCTTTTTGGCTGCCCAAGAAATTATAAGAATTCTTCTGTAAAACCACATTACAGAGGTCTCAAGAAATTGTTTGGCTTGTTTATTAACTGTCCACGATTCAGAGCCGTATGTTAAAACTGGCTCATTTTAGCATGCTAGAATGTGTGTGTGACTGGTTCTTAAGACAGTGGAAGGCTGCATTTAGAGAATAAGCCGTTTTTATCTTCCATTTGTACTAGCTTGGAGACCAAAATCATCATCATCATAAACCACTTTTGTCCTTAAGCATCATATGGAAAAATAATTTCCCATCCATTGCCTGCTGGCTGGCACTGGGTATTGTCATGCTGTGAAGGCGTATAAGAAATTCCAGAGAAATTTGACTCAAAAGCTCAACAAAATGGGGAAGCAGAAAAACGTGCACAAAACAACACAACGTAACGTTTCGACCGGGCAGCCTTTTTCAAACATAAGTGAACTACACAAACGTAACAACGAGGAGAGGAGTGTATTTAGATCTCTAAGGGGTGACATGAGCAATGTTTAAAAAAATGTGATGTGGAATAAATGAAATAAAATAAAATAAACGATGGTTAAAAAATATAAGTTAAAAAAAAAATAATAAACAGTAGTATTGTTAATATATAATATAATCCTGGGAATAAAAGAAATACAAATGTTAATGATACATAAATGATACTGATAAGAAATGGAATAAAGTAATGAAATAAAAGAAAAGAAAAGAAAATAATTAACATTTAAAATGTGAAAAGAGTAGAACTATTTAGATGAAGGTATATTGGATATGGATACCACCTGGACTAAGAACGCCTAGGCTATGGATGAGGCGATTTTCCAAAGCTAGGCGCATAGTATGATCGCCAGAGCAAGATTTTAATGCTGTGACAGATATATCATCTTTACCTCTGTGGTCAGAGCTATTAAAATGGAGAGGGATTGGTTTAAGTGTCTTCTTATCAATATCGGAGAGGTGTTCCCGGAAATGATCAGCTAGCTTCCTGCCAGTTTCCCCAATGTATGCCTTGCTGCATCGTTTGCAGATAATTGCATAAATTATGTTGCGGGATTCGCAAGTAAAAGGTTCCCTAATTTGGAAAGAACCATTAGGGAAACTGACCGAAGAAGTCTGGACAACGAAAGGACATGTCTTGCACTTGCTGCGTAAGCATTCAGTAGTCCCACAAGGAAGTGCTGTGTGGATCGGTGGAAGTCGGCATCGGACAAGTATGTCTTTAAGGTTGCGGTCTCGTCTATAAACTAATCTAGGTTTCTCACTAAAAATAATCTTGGTGTCCGGATCAGAGCGGAGAATGTCCAAATGACGAAAGAATACTTTGGAAGCAACCACATTATTAGGATGAAAAGTCTAAATCAATTTGGGTCCATCACTAGTGGAATTACGTTTGGTAGGGAAAGCATCTCTCCTGGTGATTGCCAAAACTTTGTTTAGCGCCCCTTGTAGAATGTGTTCCGAATAGAAACGGGCACGGAAGAAATCAAGAAGTTCAACTGATTTATCCAAGAAGTCAGAATCATCAGAGCACAACCTGCGCAATCGAAGGAGCTGTGAATACGGAAAAGAATTTTTACATGGTAGTGGGTGAGAAGACGTATAGAGGAGATAACTGTGAGAATCCATTGGTTTGTAGTAGGCTGTGGTCTTCAGACATGGGAAATCGATGCTAACCGTGATGTCAAGAAAGTTTACTGAAGTCGTGGAGATCAGTGAGGTATGATAAACTGACATCGTGGTGGCCCTTAAAGAGGCACGCGTAACTGGGACCCATCTTGGTGCCCATCATGACCCCACTGATCTGGTCGAAATACTCACCATTGAACTCAAAAGAGTTAAGGGTCAGTACCAGTTCGGCAAGGCGTACAAGAACTGCAGTAGGGATGATCTGGTTGGACCTTCTGCCCAGAAAGAACTGGAGTGCCCTAAGACCATCAGAGTGAGGGATAGATGTTTAAAGGGAGCATACGTCTATCAGGAAAAGATGATAGGTTTTACCAGGAAGTAGCCTGATAGATCCGAAAATGTTGAGGGCATGGTTGGTGTCCTTGACAAATGAAGGGAGATTGGTGACAATCGGTTGGAAAATACTATCTAAAAATGCAGAAAGATACACCATGGAACAAGAGTACGCAGATACAATAGGACGTCCAGGGTTGTTGGGCCTATGGATCTTAGGCAGTAAGTACATACACGGTTTGCCGAGTTGGCTGTCAAAAACACGCATATTGTTGGCCTGCTTGGGAAGAGTACCCTGTGAAATAAATGATTGTACGTGTCCTTGACTTTCTTATTGTTGAAGACTGTGGGGTCATCCCTACTGGCGGAATAGAAAACAGGGTTTCTGAGTTGGATGCTGGCTTCCTCAATATAAAGATCCTTCCTACAAACAACTACAGCGCCCCCTTTGTCAGCCGATTTTATAGCAATATCGTCCCTCTTTCTGAGGAAGAAGAGTGCCCGCCATTCACCTTTGGAGAGGTTGGATTTAGATAAAGGCCTTTGTTCCAACTGTTGGATATTATGGAGCGTGTGGCTGATGTATAGATCAAGCGCCTTAGATTTACCAGCAGGAGGAGTCCACTGTGAACGGGATTTGTTGACCGTTGAAAGAAATATAGTTTTGTCAACAGGCACAGTGGGGGAGGGTGGCTGACCCCAGTGATGATATTTCAGGCGTAGACGGCAATGGAAGGAGTGTGCATCCTGGAGGAGAATAAGCGTTCATCATCGGAGAGGGGTAGATCGGGTGGGATGCAAACAACAAGATTTTGGGCTAGGGCTGGATTAGCAGGTGCTCCAAAGGATTGTGGGGGCCGGAGGCAGTTCATTTTATTCTTCTTGGTATAGGTAAGGAAAGAATACCACTCCTGATTGGTGGTGTGAATAGTAGAGCGAATGATCAAATAGGCCAACCTGTTGTTGGTCAAGAGCCTATGTAGATTTTAGACCAGAATATCAATCTGCCCAGTTGTTGGAGGTGGTGTTCGTGTGCATCTTATGTGCAACGCATGCAAAGATATTCGCATTTCTCCTCGATTCTGGCCAATGGTTGGCTGTAGTTCAAGGATGGCGGGCCCACTCAAGGATGGAATTTGGTGGAGAAACCTTTTGGGATAATTTTTGAACTAAACATCGTTGAAGAAAATGAGATGTAACGCTGGTTTTCTTAAAAGTGGTGAAAGTGAGATTTTTAGCAGTCAGAGACAACTCAGCGGGCATCAGACTGAAAGCAATAGTGATAAAAAGTAAAGGCGTATAGTGCCTTAAATGTTGTCAGTCCATTTTTTTCCTGGCTGTCCATCTTCTCAGATGTAGTCCCTGTGATGGCATTTGATGATGCTGCATTCTAACGAGATGGCCAGACCACTTGGTGTGCTGCTTCTCTATGAATCTAGTACGAGGTGTCATCCTCACAATCTCTCTGATGGTATCATTATTTACTTGATCTCGGATGGTGAAATTGGCGACTTTTCTCAGACATCTCATCACACAAGTGGTGATTGTATATGGACTTTAAATAAGCCCTGAAAAAGCACTTAATGAGTAAGTATTTTGTTATTTTATGCTTTGCAAAAGCAATGGGGAGCCACAGTATCATCGTAGCTAGATGCTCACTTGCAACCTAAACATCTTGGGTTCTAATCCACATGTGGTTCCCCCCCCCCCCCCCCCCTCCCCGGGCCAACCCAGCCTAAAATGAACCCCAGGAAGTGTCTGGTATTAAAAGGCTGGCAGTGAGATGTTGATCACATCGAGGGTTGATTGGTGAATACTAAAATATATAAAGCCTCACATGCCGATATGCCACAGTTACTTAATTTACTTGCAAAGCAGTTAATGAGCACTTTTTATTTTTTATTTGTACCAGATCCTGAATGAGTTCTTTATAATTTTCCTTTGTACCAGGACCTAAATGAACTGTCTGACCTCTCACCAAGCCGTCCTTCCAGCAGAGCAGGTAAAACCCCTCCACCCCCTCCCACTCGCTCCACAAGCCGTGGTGGGTTCGGTGCTGGGGAGATGATACCTCCACTGCCTGCTCGGAACTATGAACCTCAGGAAATCTTATCACAACCACGATATGGCCCTACACCAGGTATTACTAAATGCCTCTCGCCAATTTATGTATATATATATATATACATAGGAGCTGTGCGGGATAGTTTTCATTGATCTATATGGGAACTGTGGTCGATAGTTCTGTCTGGTCTGTTGGAGCTGTGGTGGATAGTTAGTTCTCTCTGATCTATATGGAAACTGTGGTGGATAGTTAGTTTTCTCTGATCTATATGGGAACTGCGGTTGATATTTCTCTTTGATCTGAAAGGAAGCTGTGGTGGAGTATTCTCTCTGGTCTATATGGGAGCTGTGGTGGATAGTAATTTTCTCTGATCTATATGGGAACTGTGGTGGATAGTTAGTTTTTTCTGATCTATATGGGAGGTGTGGTGGATAGTTGGTTTTCTCTGATCTATATGGGAGCTGTGGTGGATAGTTGGTTGTTGTGGGTGTACTCTTAAAAAATATGACTGCTGCTCTTCCTACTTACCTTCATCTTTCTTGACTGCTTCTTTATCTGTTAACTACTATTACTACTGTTGTTGCTACTACCACCACTGTCTCTCTTCTTTTTCTACTTTTGCCATATCTTCCTTAGCTGCAGCTGCTACTGTTACTACTACCACAGCTGTGTTACTACTGATACAACTACTGCTACTACTACTTTTATTACTGTTACTACTACTTCTATTACTACTACTACTGCTGCTGCTATTACTATTACTACTACTTCTATTACTATTACTGCTGCTTATCCTTCTTCTTTTTGTGCACTCTGTCTCTCTCCACTATTTCCCCATTACATATGTGAACATTTAATTATACAAAATATTACTACTATTTCTGTTGCTGTTACTACTACTGTTATTACTGCTGCTCTTCCTTCTTCTTTTTGTGTACTCTCTGTCTCTCAATTCATTACATATGTCAACAATACTTTCAGGATCAACATCCTTGCTGTCACCAAACATAGTCACCAACCCTAGCTACAGCGGCCCGGTCTACACCAGCAATACCAGCATTAGTCACAGAGTCATATCACCCCACGCCCACCAGCCGTCCCCTCACAACACTGTCCCCATCGGTGCTGAACACAGAGGACACCTAGTCTAAATCCGCCAACATGACAGCTTTATATCATCTCCATGACTTGCCAAATATCATCCAGAAGGACTTATTGGTGTACATGCACAGTTTTCAGTGCCAGCATTGTGTTTCACAATCATATTTTGTATCGATGTGATTTAAGCTTTATGAATGTATGAATATTTGGTAACAGACAAATAATATCAGCTTTGAGTGCCCTTCTAAATATAAAATCAGGCTATCGGAATCATTCTACAATCAAGCAAATCAACTTTAATTCCAATCTAAATTTTTTTTAATCAGCCTTACTCATTTGTTCTATAAATTAATCAAAACTATACTGAATGTCCTGCTCAATTTTAAATATCAGCTTTACATTTTACTAAGACATTATCACTCTTTAGCAAAAATCAGCCATATTTATTCAAAACACAAACAAATCAACCAAAATTAATATCATCCTGAGCATTAATTATGTGTTATGTGATTATTAGCGGATTCTGTATAATTATCTTAAGTGACAGCTGCTAGCAGAACCTCATTTCTCCCTCAACACCCAGAGTGGTAAAAGAGGAAGTGAACCAGAAGGTGTACACTACTGATGTTCTGCTGTGTTTAGAGTCAGTGGTGTGTATCATGTTATCTTTTTTTTTCCTGTGAATCTAGTAGATATTCCTCCCTGTAGGTTCCACAAAACTGTTTAGGAAGGGGGGAGAATGGACCAACTTCCCAAGCGTGTAATAAATGGTGACTAATTTGCTGAAATTGGATTGATGACTGAAAAGCAAAGATAACAGATCCTAGGTGTGTACCACAGTGTGCCAGTAACTCTTTTATGGTGACTGCAGAAGTAGAAGATCTAGTGATGTTATCAGGTCTATGACATTTCAAGATTTGTGGGCACACACACACACCCCTAAAAAATATATCAGTCTGCAACAATATTCTCTTATGGTTAAAAATGGTTTACCAGTATTGGCTGTGCATTGGTGTTTTTGCAGCTTATTAGCATATCTTTATGGTGCTGATATAGCTGGTATAAATGTAATGGAAAGATAAAGAAAAAGATGACTGTTATGCATGGAAATGCAGATACACAGAACTGTGATAGTGGACAGCTCAAAAGACTTCTTTTCTTCACACAACATGATAGAGAAAACTTACATCAGGAAGTTGTCGTTCTGCTTCTAAAGAACACAAGCACCAAAAAAATCTTCAAGGTATGAAGAAAATGGTATAGCAAGATGTGACCAAGGGATCTGGCTGACACTTAGAAACTGAGCTGGCTGCTGAAGATGGGGGCAGAGTATTTATGGGAATGTCCCAAGTGCTCTGATGTCAGTTCTTAACTCGACTGGTGGATCTGGCTGACACTCAACACTCAGAGGGTAGATAATATGACTGTTACTGATACCATCAGAATTGGAACTCTGCTCTGGCTGCTGAAGATGGGAGCAAAGCACTTACGGGAATGTCCTGAGTACCTTGATGTCAGGTCTTAGCTGAACTCAACTTATTAACAAAAGTAAAATAAAAATTGCTTGAATGTTTACGATAATCAGTACAATAATGAGAACACACCCGATTACATATCTAGGTGTGGAGTTTGATCGCAGTCTGTCCTTCAAAGACCATGTCGACCATGTTATAATGAAAGCCTGTAAAGGCTTATCAACAATGAGGGTCCTGGCCACCGCCAACATCAAGTAGAGACTGCTTCTGCTACTGTTCCAGGGACAATTTGTTTCTCCAATCAAATATGCTTTAGCCATACTAACCGTCAGCGATTCTCAGACTGAAAGACTTGAAAAGGTCCAAAATGAAGCAGTGTGCATTATACTGGGGTGCACAAGAGATACCTCTTGCGTAGCAGTGAGACATCTTCTTGACTTTCTGATATTGCACTATAGGATGAAGATCTGGAGCACTTATGCATACCTGAAGATAAGCTCGGATTTGAAGCACGCTCTGCGCAATGTTCTCTGTAGGAAAAATGGCAGCAGGCTGAAAAGGGGCGAATCAAGGCTCGGTAGGGCAGAGGATGATATCATACAGGTCTGCAGTCTTACGGACATCAGCCTCGGCAAAGAATTAATACTTGTGCCCCAGGTACTCAATTGCACCCTTTCCTGTGTTGTCACACTTGACAGGAGCTGTCAGCAGCAGAATCCAGTTGCTCTCAGTGCAGAGGTCTACGCTCTTATGTGGGAAAATTCAGATGAGGCGGATGTGCTGAGGGGTCTGTTGTACGAGGACAAAGAAGTGCATGGGCATTCACTGCGTACTCTGCAGGCGGAACAGTCCAGGAGGCCAGTGGTGCCTTCTGTATGCAGCATGATAATGGAGGTGATGGCGGTAATACAAGCTTTCATGTAGCTAGCATAGCAGGGCTATTCTCCCTTGTGTGTGCTGAAGGATTCCATGAGCACGATCCAGCTTGTTGAGGCAGGGGGCTTTGTTTGCGGACTGTGGATCAAGTCATTGCAAAACTCCACTATGCATGGAGTTACCTCCATCTTTGTCTTAGGATATGTAGGTGTTGTTGGCAATGAAAAAGCCAAGAGATTAGCTGGCTCTGCCTTAGTTACAGAGGGTTGGCCCATGGATCATGCAGACATTGTTAATGCCATTAGAGAGGTAGGACAATCAGAGGATTTTGGGAGCAGCACATCCAGATCTTTGCTGCTCTTGCTAAGAGTGCATGAATCGGGAGTAAAGATCATCACAGCCAGGCAGGAGAAGCACACCGGATAAACGACAAGTCTTGTCAACCAACATAGACTGGCATTGTCAACCTCGGGACGCTGATGTATACGTTGAAAGGAGAATCTGAGCACGTATGGACATGTCTGGAGTGCCCTGAGGATAACCCAAATCAGAACTCATAATCAGTCAATTTAAAAAAGAATAGAGACATGTTGCTGACTATCTCCTTTCCAGTCATGATATAAATTACTGAGTCCCTGCTTGGGTTCTATGGCCCCATTGTGAGAAAAACAAGAATAGTCCTACCACCTCACTAACAAGCTTGTTTAAGAGTTGACTGATTATGGGTTCCTTCGAAGCTGGAGTCCATTAGCCAGAGAGGTAAGAAACCAAGAGCCTGTGTACAAGTAAGCCAGATCTGTGAAACGGATGTGCATGCAAAACTCAAGTTCTGTAACAGCGCTAAATTTCAGATGTGGACATACAACCAGAACTATCCGCCAAAAGTTTACAGTTGATGTACGTGAAGAAGAAATTGCTGGGGAACCTTTGAGGCCATAGAAATGGTAGGATAAACAAATTGACATGTACTGACATGCAGTAGATAAAAAGGAAATATGTGAAGATACAATACTAGAAGACATTCTAGATGACACACAAACTGTTTTTTTTTTTTAAACATGATAATTACCAAACTGGAAAAGGAATCTGTCACCTCCAGATTTCATCTAAGCATTCTGCTATGTCTAGTCAACTACAAATACTTTGTGCTCTAAAATCCTAAAATGCTTTATTATAATGTTGCCAACCTGTGCCTGTTATTTTTATATTTCTTCCAAAAATGTGTAAGCATAACAGACCTTGTTGATGGGTTTTGTCTAAATGAAAGAAATAAAAAAGAAAGCGAGACATGTACAGTGTATAACTTGCCAACATTCTGGCAATATGAATAAAAAACTGCATCTATTGATCTAAGATGCAGCTTCTGCTGTGAAAATTTATAGTATTTGTGTGTTTTTTAATTGAAATGTTTTCTTATATTTTTATCACTACAATAGTAATTTATTCTGTGAGAGAGTCTTCTGCATGGTACACATATCTTGCTAGATAAACTGATGTGTATTGCATGACTTGTAATAATTTTTTACTTTGCAATATTTGATTGTTATTTATGCTATGATGACTCTCACATGTTTCATTTATTGTAATAACTTTTATTACATTCAGATATTGTTTCATTTATGATGATGTTACTTTGTTTTAGTGTAGATATTTATCTTCCTTTTTTCTTGCAGTTGAGATAATTTTTCTTGACTTTGCTGTAGCATGAACTGTTGACTTTTAGAAACAGCATTTTAAAGTGAAATCTTTACATAATTGTGAAGTGTACATTTCAGAGCATAATACTAGTCAGTTAGCCGACACTAAAAGAAATGTCCCAGGAAGTAAAGGGGTTTAGCATTATGTTTATCCTATCCCATTGAGCCGCAGTTTATCTAAAAAAAAATACTGCTCTAGCAAAATGTTGAGAATAAGAGCAGAGCATTTACAGAAATACCCTGAGTGCTTTGATGTTAGTTAACCCTTTCTATACCAGGTTTCACAGGAGATGCCAAAGCAAAGAAATGACCTAGATGAAAAATCATTTATGAAAATTCTCTGTCTAAAAAAACCTATGATTTGTGTTCTTACTTTTAACATTTGGTCAGAACACACTAAAGAAATCTGGCTTCTCTCAGTGGCTGATTATTTCTTCTAAAATTAAAGCATTTGTGATTTTGCATTTATGAATATCTCCCCACTTTAGTATATCCTGTAAAATCTTCTGGTACCTAAAAAGTTCACCTGGGCTCAGCCAATCTGACCTGCTGACAAATGTTGAGGGATTTTCTCCTTGCATATAGATCCTCCTAGTTTCCCAGCCTTATCAGAGAAGGTTTGGTTTCCAGTTCATCCATACATGTTTCCTGCCAGCCAGCAGTCACAAACCAGCCCAGTTTGGTTTAATGAAGTAGTTTTCAGAAACTTGATGCCAGTCTCCAATATATCCTCACAGGTCTTCCAGTGGGTTTCAGGGCTCTATTTTGCTAGAAAAAAAAAGAAAGAAAAAACCAGTGCCCCTTCCCCAGTAGCATGTCATTAAGGTAATTTAAAAAAGGGTTTGCTGAAATCGAATGTGTTGGACTGAAAGATGCAGCTGTAAACCACAACAGAATGTGCCACCCACCCCTTTAAGGGTAAATGCAGATGACCTCATATGATTTCATAGGGACCTCTGTTGTTTATACAGTTTGTGTATCTGAACTGTTTATGTTACTTGTTAGATATTATGTATGCCTTGTGCTTCCAATATATCACTGTCATGTTGATGATAATGTTTGATAATTACAGCCAGTTTTGTGACATTTTTTAAGCATATTTATACAAATCTGGTATGACACTGACTATATGTGTAACCAGTCTGACATGTCTCTGTAACAGGTAGCAACATTATTCCAACATTATCTTGTCATATGTTGGCAGACTTAATAATTTTGATCTGTTGCTGTCATCATCATTATCATCATGTGCCACACTGATATGCATAATTGATCATGGTTTGTTGTCTGACACCAGACAACAATAGCCCATTCAACTAACTTTACTCAAGGGCCAAAAAGTTGAAAGTGCGATTGTCCCAAACTAGAGCTCTAAGCCCCAGCGTAGACTGGTCATTAAAATAATACAATTGGCAATGATCCACTGGCCACTTACTAGGCCCTGAGTTGAGAGCTGAGCTATCTTCACAGCACTCCGGACACATCAATAGGTGCTCAGATTCCCCCTTCAACATATGCATCCGCGTCACACCGTTAATTGTGCCAGGCCTTTGCATGTTAACAAGACTTCATGTTCTTTGGCTGTGCCGATTTTTACTCCCAATTCTCATATTCTTAGCAGTGATGTGGACACGTTGCTGCCAAAATCCTTGATCCTATCCATGTTGTGCCATATGTCCTAGCCATTCAGGTATTTATCTCTTTATGCTGTTTCCCAATAAAGTTTGCCAGTTGTCACCAAGTTTTAAAATCTGCGTCTTTTCATAACTTGCCATACAGAAATGTCTGGACTGTCTACTTTTTTCTTATTAGCTTCTTGAAGGACTTCTTTGGCGTTCCAAGTCTTTACAATGACTCTGTTCTATTCTATCTTACGACAAACACTCCTCTGTTCTTCATGCAATCAGTTTCTTGACCCAAGCGAGACTGTCCACATGCTCTTTCTAAGGATTATATAATTTTTTACCGCCCACATTCTAATTATGCCCCATACGACTTTCTCGTGTTCTCTGATTCACACAGGTTTCAGTTGGCCAACATTTTTCTTGTGCATCTGGGCTTTGCACTCATTACATTTAAATCTAATTCATATTTATTACCTGTGGTCGTTCTTTTTGTAACATAACTTATCAAGGAGAGAATGGTTCACTACACCCTTGAGGTTCATTGCTGCAGATATCCCCGCTTCCATTCATCTTTCTGGTTGGCCTTCTCTGTCCAGTTGGTGACAAAAAGTGTTTGCAGGTCGTCTGTACATTATCTCTCCATTGTCCTCTCAGTCATCTGACATTCTTTTGAAATGCCCCAACCATTTCAGTCCATTAGCTCTCGTGATGCCAGTGATCAATGGTGATTTAGATTAGGAATTTCGTTGTGCTTCTTACTCTTCATTCCCCGCTGTTTGCATTTGTCAAGGGTCTAAAGATTTGTTGTAAGACTGTTTTCGAAAAACCTGTAATAAGGCTTCATCTCTTTTAGTTGTGCTCCAAGTTTCAGAACCATATAAAATGACTGGTCTCAACATTTTATATATTTTGATCTTGGCGTTGCGATACAGACACTTGAAGGACTACCTTATTTATTTTTCTGTCTGTATATTCTTTGCATTCGCCTCGCAAACCACATTTCTGTTGTCATTAGATGTTTCACAGCTTCTCTGCTTATTCTCTGCACTGTATATTTCAACACTATATGCATCTTCTGTATAACACAGTCTTAGACATATACCATTCATTGCATTTTAGCTTCCCGAATCACCCGAATCCCCGCAAGATGTTTATGATAAATAATTACATGCTTTATATTTATTGTCATGAATAAACAGAGAGTGACCGCAGCAGATCAGTTGCAAGGTCTTTCCCTCCTTATTTTTTCCTAAAGACTGACTTTTGTGCTGTGTCCATCATAGCACAGGTGCAGTGTTTGTGCCGGGGGGGGGGGGGGGGGGGGGGGGGTGTGCATGCATCTTTTTGCACAAAATTAGGCCCTAGAACCCACACAGTGAAGGTAGTTTCAAATAGTGTCCCTGTGGGACAAGAGTAGACTTTTCTTCTTGTTAAAGTTGCCTTTGATAAATGAAGCTGTCTGGCTAACTGTCATGATAATCTTAACGATTTTATAGTTTCTCTTCACTTCCATACATACAGTTTCAGCTTTTGCACTGTGTTGTTTTAGTGGGCCAGCAAATGTTTCTTGGTTCACTGTAAAAAGGACAATCACAACAGAACATGTTCATATATTTTTTTTCAGCTAAAGAATAGTGATCTGAGCTCATATGTTTTTTCTTGCAAAGAGTAGTGATCTGAGCTAAGTAAACAGTTGGGATCAGGTGCCATCCCCACAGTGAAGGTTGGCTAGAACTGATCCCCATCACTCTCTGTCTATCACCATGGTTGTGTACTGTGAACAGGCTGCTTATATCGCTATCTCTAGAAGGGTTAAAACTTCTTGACACAAAAAGAGCTTGGGAAAAAATCTCATGTCAGGAATCCACAGGTAAGGTATGGCGAGTTTGGTAATTATTGAGTCTAAAATGCTGTCTGTTGTATATATGTCTGTCATTGTGGTTACAGACTACCATCAGCACTGCCTACATAGACAGTCTTGTCTAAATTGTAAATATCACGATGTGTTATAAAAGTGCCATGTGAAGTGTAACTGTCTGCAAATGCTGTATTTGAAAATGTCTGTAGGGGGGAAAAAGACTGCTGTTTTAAAAAAAAAAATGCCTGCATTGGGACAAGTCTGTTATAAAAACTGTCTGATTTGAAACTACTACTTTTGCAAGCAGACTTTTTTTTTTTCGCTAGAAAAAAAACAAGGTGCTGGTACTCTGTGTATTTGGAAGAAAAAAAAAGGTAATGATACTCAGCGTGTCTTTAAAAATGTACTTACTACAAAGTGTTTAATCACAGCCGCGCAAGAAATGAGAATAAAAGGTGTCGGTACAGCCTGGGAAAAAAGCCCTGTGCAGGAAGTGTCTCATGTAAAAAAAAAATTTTTAATGTATGGGGGACAAATCTCCTGAACAAGCATCTGTATTGAGACAAATCTATTGTAAATAAGTTGTATTAGCTGTGTGAGAGTGCAAATGATGTCAGTAAAGATAAGAAATACAATATTGCAACTCTGAATTATCTTGGGTTCTTCTTTCTTTCATAAGTTTATTTCTCTAATTAATATGTTTGATTTCTAATGACTGTAATAGAAAAAATGTGTTACCAAAAAGAACAGGGTTTCATTTTGGCATGGCTGACTGGGAGAGTTGTAAGAAAGGTAACTTGACCAAGCAGTCACTGTGTAGTTGTTTTTTTTTTTTTTTGGGGGGGGGGGGGGGGGGTTCTTAATTTTTTTTTTTTTTGGGTTCTGCCTGCCAGTGGTTTTCAGATGATAAGGATAAGGCCACATGATTCTATGAAGGCAGTGATGTGACAACAAGTTCCAGTGGAACGAGTGAAGAAAAGATGCTGACGTTTAACAGGACACACATTGTGAAAACCATAGAAATGAAGACCAAAACACCCATAGAGCTTGAGTATGAAGTTAAAAAGATGGGGAGAGCTGACTGTGATAGCAAAGGATAGAACTGCTTGGCATCAGCTGGTCGAGGGCTCCATTAGGGTTGGAAAGGCAGAAGAGTGGTGTGATGCATGTCCTCAATGATCCATACAGCTTAGTTTCCACCAGAATGCTAACAGACCAGACCTGAAGTCTCCCCACAGCATGCAAACGGCATTTCTGCAACATGTTTAGTACTCTGGGGCCCTATAGTTTGAGAACCAGTCCTACAATGTCATTGGGATAGTTCAACACCACAGTCTTCACATTTGAACTTCTTAACCACATGGTTATCCTTGTGTTCTGTAACCTGGCAGTCTTCAAGGTCACAAATAGTGCAGAAATACGCTAGGTGTTTGCTGTGGCTTTCTCTGTATCTTTTGAGATCACTGGCTCGTGTAAAATCCACGTCACAGCTTTCACATCGGTGTGGTTTCTCTCCCGTATGTAACCGTTTAAGTATTTTTATATCTGCAGACCTCACAAAATCCATACCACATAAATCACAAACATACGGCTTTTCTCCTTTATGTATTCTCAAATGCCGTATTAATTCAATGTTTCCTGCAAACAAAGCTTCACATATGTCGCACCTGTATGGCCTCTCTCCTGTGTGTATCCTCTTGTGTCGTTTGAGGTCAGCACATCTAGCAAACTGTGCCTCACAAACATCACATCTGTATGGCTTCTCTCCTGTATGAATTCTCTTATGAAGACTAAAGTTACTCCGCTGTGCAAACCCAGCACCACACATGTCGCACTTGTATGGTTTTTCGCCTGTATGGGTCCTTACATGATTTCTCACACTCTTCTCGTAAGCGAAAGCAATACCACATATATCACAACCAAAGGGCTTCTCTCCCGTATGCGTTCTTCTATGCATGTTCAGGCTTTTCGAATAAGAGTATGTCGCGTCACACACATCACATTTATACGGCTTCACGTCACTATGAATCACCTTATGTTTTTTTCAAGGAACTCTTTTGACTAAACTCCCTTCTGCAGATATCACACTTGTAAGGTTTCTCATATGCTTTCTGGCTGATCACCTGGCGATTTAGCGCAGGTTTAGCTTTGCAAGAATCAAACTGGCATATAAATTTTTATGTATTTACTGCCACACTAAATTCCCTACTGTTGAAGTGGGCAAATCCTTGTTCAGAAGGATTACAGTTGAACGAATCCTTCATTGTCTCTATGATGTTACTTTCATCATCAAATCCTAAACTTTCTGAATCCACTTCAGTCTTAATAGAATTCCATTCTGTTACGACTCTGGTACCATGATCATCCCACTGTAGTACCTTATCATCATCACCGCAGCCATCATCCAGCTTGTTTTCTTTTGTTAATGTTTCTGCAAGAAAAGAAAACATTTACATTTGTTTAGCATTTCTTGTCCTAAACTAGAGTTCAGGGGTATTCTTTTTTACTTTTTCTTCTGCATTCACTTTTAAAAGAATGGCTTGCCCTTCTCTTGGGGTTTACAGCTAGGATGCAATATCTGTGCCCATCGGCACAACACATCTAATTTCAGCTAACTCCCAAAACCAATTAGTCCCCTCTTACAACATACTTTTTTTTAAAGGCATTGCTCCCCCCAAAAATAAGGGTCGTAGAACCCTCTAGGGAAAGGGGTATCCTACAGTCTTCTTGAGGTTTTCTTCTTCTACCATAAGTAAAAGTTAGTAAAGATCCCTTTTCGAGAATCTGGGAAAAGCACCCCCTATTTTTACAGACCAACCGGCACTAGGTGAATAATGTGGTCTGCATTACGCAGGCCGACTTTACTTCCCCAGGACAACTATCCTGGTACCCATTTCAGGCTGGGTCGACCTGCGATTCTTCTACAGTGTGGCGTAGAAATATCTTATGTAGCTTTTTTCCCTTACTCTGAGATACAGAACAGACGTTACAGTCTTGTTTAGACTGCCTCCTTCTAGCATAATACACAAAGAAATTTTGGGGATTCCGTCTGAAGTTGTAGTGCATCTGCCTGAGAGGCAAGGAACCAACAATAGAGGCAAGGAACCAACAATCTGCATTCAAATAGGTCAGATCTGTAAAATGGATGTGCACACAACAACCAGGTTCTGGAATAAGACTACAGTGCAGAGGTGAATGAACAACCAGAGCTTTTCACCAGAGATAACAGCCAGTGAACATGAAGAAGAAGTAATCTAGCATGATTATGTTCTAATCCCATTAAAAATGTATCCGGAATATAAAATAACAGCCCAGAGCTTTAACTCCTGAGATTATACCGACTGATCTAAAACTAGTCGCTGCTAGCACTTCAACAAAGCTTTTCTTTGAGGTGGGTTGGCACAAGAGAACTAGTTACCCCACCTCTTAGGAGCATGACCTCACACTTGCACAGAATACCTACACTTTATCTTCTTCTTGTTCGCGTTCACCAGCTGTAAACTCTGAGGCAAAGTTCTGGTTATTCGTCCACCTCTGGACTTTAGTCTTGCTCCGCAACCTAAGTGCACATTAAGTTAACACATCTGGCTTATTTGTTTGCTTTCTGCTAGTTCCTTGCCTCTCAGACAGATACACTCCAACACTGAAGAAAATGTCCCTAATTACTCACCTCTCACAACATGCTTTTTAGGGGAACAGTTAGTCTACCCCCCCCCCCCCCTTCTCTCTCTCTCTCTCTCCCACCCCAAATAGGGCCCCAGAACTCCCACAAGGGAATACCAGGACTTGAACCAGTATTACTCGGTTATCTAGTGTGTCCTATCTGTACTTTTTAGTAGAGCCGATCAATATATGTTTATTTGTTTATCAGGCATATCTATGAAATCAAGGGTTCCTCGGCTGTCTACAATACATTTCAGGAAATATTCTAGGAAGTAAAGATGGTCAGAGTGATGGTGATTACATCAGGTGCTGCTGTCTAGTCTACAAACATCAAGTGCTCACTGTGCTACAAAGTGTGGAGTTGGCACAATTTGTTGTGGTTTACAGCTAGGCTGTGATTCTGCACCTTGCTGTCCAACACATCCCATTTCAGCAAATCTTTTTACAACACATTTGTTAAGGAGCAGTAGATCTGTTCTGTTTTCCCATAAAATAGGGCCTTGGAACCCACACAAGGAACTTTGGAGAACAACAAAAGCAACATCTCCAGGTGGATCAGCATTTTATCCAGAAAATGGATGTAGCCAGAAGCCTTGAAATATGGAAGTAGTCAAAGCAGAATGAGGCTCAGGGGGAGGTATGAGCAAACCCAACAGTTGAGAACTGCAGAAAGAACTGGTAAATGTAAGCATTTAATAATTACCAATTATTTTTCCACAAAAATCTGCCACTCTTTTCTGCAAGAGGCTATTCACACAATAAACTGGGGGAACCAATCGACAAACAATTGTTGTGCCATTACAATCGTGACTTGGCTGAAAATAAAAGTACACAAATGTATTTTCTAAGCAACTTTTAAGGAATGCTGAAACAATATGAGAATTACTTTTAAAAGTCACAAGTATGGGTCAGTTTGAACAGCAGAAAAACAGAAGTTATGGTAATTACCATATACACACACGCACACATTGGACACCCCGAAATGCAACATCAAGGTAATTGGGACAATACTCGAGCAAGCTGACACGTTCACAAACTTGGGTACCCTGATAACATCAGATGGAAGATGTATTAAAGACGTTAAATGTAAAATAGCTGAAGCAAAAATAGCATTTTACAAAATGGAAAACGTTCTTTGTAATCTTTTTTTTTTTTTTTTGACGAGACAGAGAATTCTTAAAAGCTATTTTTAAAAATACGGAAGTATAGTTTTTTTTTTTTTTTTTTTAAAGAAGTCAGAAGAAAACTTGCATAAGCAACGCAGATATAAAACAGCATGAAGAAGCAATGGCAAAGCACTTGTAAATTAGTAAAATTAAAAATCTTGAGATCATGCATTTTTCATGTGGCAATTTACGGTTGTGAGTCCTGGACTGTCGTTCAATCACTAAAGAAAAAGATTGGAGCTTTTGAATTAAAATGTTACAGAACAATCCTCAAAATACCATGGATCGAGAACTGGAAAAACAATGACATTCTACACGAGTTAAACATCAAGGAGAACTGGCTCATAAACAGCATCTTGTCCCGAAAGTTGAAGTATTTTGGCTACATCAAACGTCATGGTGGCTTGGAAAAAACAGTGAAGGGAGGTGCAGTCTGTGGGAAGCGAGACAGAGGTCGACCTCCGCGAATATGGACACAAGACATTGAAGATGCATTGGTGTCGAAAGCGCATGGGGCTGGACGGCTGGCTATGGAAAGGGATACTTTCAGACCTGCTTTGAGGAAAGCGAGGTTTTGTAAAGTACATGCTGATTGATGGTGATGAGAGTTTATGTAGCTGGTAGGTCGGCTTTCTTTCCATGTTGTTTCTGCGGATTTATTTGAGTCGCTGGAGGACTGACATGCAGTCAGTTACATGGGGTGGGGGGGGGGGGGTCCATATTGAATCTGTAATATTCTAACAGTGTAGGCCTAGTGTATGCAGTGCAGTGTAAACCAGTGGCGACTGGCGATTAGAATGGCCCGTGAGACAGTGGGGATCGGGTATAGTTTTAACGAAAATCTGTAAACGGAATTTTAAAAACAAAACAAAAAACCTATTTAGTGACCCTAGTTTTGAGCTGAACCTTCTGTTTGTGACTGATCAAATTCTAGTATTCGAAAAAAAACAAAAATACAAACGATAGAAAATAATGATATCTCAGCAATAGATGTTTCATCTGACATTTCGACGTTAAAGAAGAAGTTAAAAGGAAGGCAAGAACAACAGATTGTCACATCACAGATAAGAAGCCTCTTGATTTCTTTGGAATACTCTGGCGACATTAAAAAAGAAGAACATGAACGCGGTTCTTACTTTCTCTACCAATAGCTTGGAATACCTTAACTGGTGGTAAACTAGCTGTGGTGGAGCTGATATAATTCGGTTCGTTCTTCAACGTGGTATCAGCTGATCTGAAATTAAAACCAGCATTTCCCCTATTCCTGATAAATTAGTGAAACTTATATCCTTTACAATCTCTCTTGTTGTTCGGAGTAGCCATTAGATGGGTTAATGAAAAAATGTTGCAAATGCATTATTGGCATTGACTGGGTAAAGAGCAGACCTGGAAGATCTTAATTTCGCAGATACTGTTCTGTAAAGTGCAAAGAAAAACAGACGATTTGTCGACTATGGCATCAAAAATAAGCAGACAAATAGGTTATGAGAAAACAATTATCAAAGATAGAAACAACAGATCATGTAGATGTCATGCTAGAGAATAACCTAAAAAAAGTAACGGACTATTTCACTTTTTTGAGTAACAGTTTTGACAACGAAGAAGATTATGATTAGCAAAGGAAAACAAAAACAGTCTTTAAAAGCAAACAAAATATGGGGCTCCAAGCTAAACCGCTTTAAGACCAAACTACGCATCTATTATTTCAGTTTCTAAAAAATGTCAGCGAAAGCTACAAAACTACCAAAGATATGGAAAGACGGTTAAATGCAATTGAAAATAAATGTATGAGAACAATCATAAACATAAACTGGGATAAATTCAAAAAAGAGTGAGGAGATCAGAAAAATATCTGGACAAATACTGTATCGTCTGCAATAAAACAAAGAATGTGGAAATATATTGGGCACACTGAGATTAAATCAGCAGAGAATTAGAAAACAAGTTTGAAGTGAAATACAATCGGCTTGAGAAAAAGAGGACGTCCAAGGAAAACGTTAAGAAGAACATTATAACAAGATGCTAGAAATGCTGTGCTGAACTCCGTGTCAGCAATCTAAAGAGTTGCACGCAATAAAGCCGAGTAGAGGAATCGAATCAAACTATTGGACGTAAATTTGCCTAGAAAAACCACACAACAGTTAGGCGCTGTTGGGGTTGGTTCTGCAACGTCCTGTAAAGGATACGCAACAACCTTCAGAGGAATCGAATGCGAGCCCTACGTGACGTTTTAAACCATACAAAATATGATGTTTCTGGTTCAGAAGACGAAACAAGATGACGTGATCAGTAGCAATGTACACAAGACATAACAGATTCAAAACGACTGAAAATACGAAATAATATGTATGGCAGGCAGATAGATGCAAATATCTAAAAAGGTTAGAAGAAGGAACAAATCAAGTATGTTATGCTCTTCAAACTATGGAAATATGTTATGCTTGCCTGGTACATCTAACCCAGGGCAACGTGTTTATCTATAGTAAACAATGTGTGGACAAATGAACAATTTTGCATGAGTGTCACAACAATGACGTCTATCCTGTCGGTACTAGCAAATATTATATAATTTTTTCAAGTTTTAAAACTATAAATGGTGGTCGAAAGGACGTTATGTTGAGAAGCTCGCGCTCCTACGAAATACGCTTGGCCAAATCAGAAGGAGCTGAAACAAGGACATTACAGAAATGAAAGGACACGAAGAAAACAGTTGACAATAGGATAGAGAACAAGCGGTCTGACTTGGAGGAAAGAAGCATTCAGCCCAGAGACGTCGAAAATAACACAAAAGTGGCACAAATGAACAAGACCACAAATATAGCAGGAACTGTTGGTAGTTTCGGCTAGCTAGCTGCAAATTTAAGGTGGTTGGGTTTTTTTTTTTTTTTTTTTTTTTTCCTTAACAGGAATTGGAAAATTAAAATTCAATGTCATTTTTTGAACCAAAAAAAAAAAAAAAGCTCCCCTCCATCAGAACCTGAGTACATGACTTTCAGAATCGAGTATCAACCGCAAAAAAAAAAAATTGTCGTCCCTGGGTGGGCTTGAACCACCAACCTTTCGGTTAACAGCCGAACGCGCTAACCGATTGCGCCACAGAGACATGATCATCATTGATCCTGTAAATGCTTTTGTGCAATTCATATACATAGGCACTCTTCCTATGAATATAATATACTCTTCCGAACCTGGTCCCTTATATTATTAAAAGACCAAAAATCCCATTCAGGGCCTCAAGAGGTAATGTATTGTATTAAAACAGTGTGGCGCGCCAGTACGAAAACAATTGTGGTGGGGGGCGGAGCGGTCTCGGTCCACAAGTTCTGGCTGCTGTGCCAACAGTCTTCGCTTCCAAATACCGGTCCCAAATTATTTACTGCGAAAAACATCCTTTTAAGAGCTTCAAGAGTAAAAAGAGTGACGCCATCATCATCAGTTTCCACGTCTGCCGTTATTGCTCAAAGGATCGCAATTTTGGCTCTCCTGTAAACTACGGCCGGTAGACAACAGTAGACGGCCGGTTAGTCGGAGGTCTGTCCCTTGGCTACAGTGCAATTACGGAGTGGAGAAGGCACGAATCAAAAAACAAAGTGAGTCGACATGCCTGGCAGAACCCGCGCTGCGACTCAAATTAGCGACCGCCTTCAATTACCGCTTCTTGCGACGCATTAAGGAGTGGATTAGAGGGAACGACACAAGTGACAGAATTACTGTGTGTTGGCGATAGACAGCGTCCAGTGCCCTACTGTCATCAAACGGTTAGGAGTTGGATTAGGGTTTGAGTTAGGGTAAGGGATAGGGTTTGGGTTAGGGGTAGGATTTGGGTTAGGTTTAGGGTTAGGGTTTGGGTTGCTACGTTGAGTTTCTGCGAAGACGAGATGCGGCGACACTAACCGTAACGCTAACCCAAACCCTACCCCAAACCGTAACCGTATGATAATAGCAGGGCAGTGCACGCTGTCTATCGCCAACACAGTAATTGTGTCGATTATTTCGTTCCCTCCTTTTCCACTCCGTAATTGCACTGTTGCCAAGGGACAGAACTCCGACTAACCGGCAGTCTACTGTTGTCTACCGGCCGTAGTTGACAGGAGAGCCCAATTTTTAGACGGTTAGCTAGGCGCCGTGCGGAGAAATGGTTTTCGATCCACTGAAGCGGCGTGGGAAGGAATAGATTTTGGTCCACTGCCACCGGTTTGTTTGAGTATCCAGAAGCCATGAGTTGTTAACCCTTAGGCTCGGTATTATGGATATCGCAACCTTTCGGCTTTGATTCCATTGTAAATACCGTAAATTTGGGGGGAAAATGGCTTTTCTGCATACCTCCGCGAGTGAACCCGGACCACAAGGAGTTCGTCACCCGGTCACCGCGCAATCCTGTTAAGCCAACTACGCTAAAGAGCCCTACTGCCACCTAAAAAGCATGTTAAGGCGACTAATTAGGACTTTGCTGATATCTGGATCGCAGCCTAGTTGTAATCCACAACACAACGTGCCAACCGCCTTTCAAGGGCGCACGAAAGGAAAGCAGATTACCTACCGCCGTTATCGAGCCCTTGCTGTAAACCGGGCCATGCGCTTTGCGTTGGTTTCGACAATGGTATCAGGGGGCCGACCGTTCAGAGGCAATGGCAAACTACTGGACGTAAATTTGCCTAGATAAACCACACAGCACCCCGGGACTGCTGGGGTTGGTTCTGCAACGTCCTGTAAAGGATACGCAACAAACCTTATTGGGTGCCGTCTTTGTGATTACCAAAGTCTCAACTCCAAACACACAACAGCGACTAGGTTGCCCATTGGCTCACCGTTGTCAACTTCGTCGCCGGTCGGGACAGTACTTAGGTTTTTCTCCTTTGATCGCACGAGGAGTCCTTTTCTGTTTCAGGGGTCTTGGTGGCGTGCAGTACTGATCCATATTATATGGCGCACATAACCTAGTCACAATTACAACCTAAAGCTGATCTAAGAGGAAAACTCTGACATGTAGACAGACAGGGCACCGCTCTTCTGTAGCAGTCTTTACTCCATACAAATTAGTGTTACCTATTCCTTTGAATAAACAATGTATGTCGACAGGGGGAATCATGCTGCATGGCCAACACATGGTCTCTATAAAACTGCTTAAGTTTTGTACTTTGAAGAGAAGGAATTTCTTTCCAAGCTTTAATTGATCACCATGTGCCGTGGTACACATGCCTATCTGTAGCACAGCCCGGCTCTCTAGCGGAATTGGCTAAACCGGATTTCGCGGAGGCCGGGTGACGTACTCCTTGTGGTCCGGGTTCAATCCCGGGGGTAGGCAGGAAAGCCACATTTTCTCCCAGATTTACGGTATTTACAATGGAATCAAGGCCGAAAGGTTGCGATATCCATAATACCGAGCCTAAGGGTTAACAACTCATGGCTTCTGGATACTCAAAGAATCTGTAGCACAATACCTCTCTTTTGGAAAGTCTAGTCAGAAAGGTGCGACAACGACAACAGGATGCAATTGTGTGCTTCATTTCTTTAGTAAGTACTGACGGAGACACATATAGAAATATGTCTGGAAATAAATTAGTCAATGTGTTGTATTCTTTGTTCCCATTTTTCAAACAGTGTGGCGTCCTTTGGATATTTTCTCTAAGTGTGTTTAGAAATGAACAACAGATGCAATGGTTGGTTCTGCACCACTTGGTGGTAAATCGATGCACAGCAAGCTCGATGTTATAAGGTCTCTTTGGGTGCGAGTGAACAATGCAGAGGCACACAGGGATCATCCCGGCCAGTAGAGAATTGTGAATGAAAGGATTGACCGGGAAATCTGGCCGACGTTCAAGACTAAGGGGGGAAGAACTGTTGTCATAGTTAATTCACTGGATAGCCTAATGTATTTTTGTTTTAAAGAGCAGACTTTCTGCAGATGTTAAGAGAACCAGTAATCCCTTTCATCATTTCTCTCTTGCTGAGCTTTCTAGACATAGTTTGTGCATTCCATTTATCCCCTTCTCTTGCTGAGCTTTCTAGACAGTTTGTGCATTCCATTTATCCCCTTCTCTTGCTGAGCTTTCTAGACATAGTTTGTGCATTCCATTTATCCCCTTCTCTTGCTGAGCTTTCTAGACATGGTTTGTGCATTCCATTTATCCCCTTCTCTTGCTGAGCTTAGACATGTTTGTGCATTCAATTTATCCCCTTCTCTTGCTGAGCTCTCTAGACATAGTTTGTGCATTCCATTTATCCTCTATTACCTGAAAAGTTTAACATCTTGAGATCAGAAGATCTCAATTTGGATGGCAGACAAATAGGATCTAAAGGTCTGACATTGTGAGACGCTAAAAGTCTCAGTGCTGGTGGTAGACCAACATAGCAAGTTCAGATACCCTGTTCAACCTCCTAAAAGGTTATAATTAGGACATTAGTAACGGCCACACCAACCCAGTTTTTATCATGGACTGGTAACTAGTTGACAGATCATAGAAACCTTCTGTCTATGAGTACCCGGATCTCCTCTGGAGATGGAGCGGCTGATAACAGCAGTCTTATATTGGTTTACTGTTTCTTCTCTGGCACTCTCTACAGAGCTCTTGTCCGGCTTCCCCCTTTTGACTTTCCAGTAGTTCAATGTGGGCAAGATCAGTATTTTTTCAGGAGCAGGTCCTGCAACTCATCAAGAAGCACCTCCATGTGGTTCTGAGGCGCGCTTCTTCTTGTGATAAACTTGACTGTTTTTAGTTCCATACAACTGTGTGAGTGCAGTGCTGACTCATTCGACTAGTGTTCCCTTCGTAATGGTCTGTACAAGGGATTCTTGCAGGACATGTTCTGTAGTCTGCACACATAACCCAAAACGATGAAGCCTGTGCACATGCTTGTTAAGTTTGTTATGTCCTATCCTAAGGCAGAGAACAATGCCCTGCCCATGATGGAGGTAAAGTGGTAGTCATCTCTCACCAGACTCTGTTCTCAAGATTTATTTGTGCCCAAATAATTGTAATGTTGCATTTTGAATGTAAACAAAAAAATAAAGAACTGAAATTACAATACAGTGGTAGCTCTTGTGGTAGTTTAGGCCTGATTGCGGTGGCTTCAGGGAAGTTTATGGTGGCGCCATCTTATGTTGTTAGCTGAATTTCAATTTTGGCATTAGTGTTGTTACTCGGGAGGGTGTTTTTTTGTATAACTAACGATGGGTGACATTGTTTTATGATTTATATATGGTTGTCTTAGATGCATTTATTAAATTTTAAGTTTAACAATTAATGATTTAAATTTTGTATATAAAGTAATCTTAGATATTGATTTAATACCATTATTGTTATGTATGGGTTGACAAAATTCTGGAAGACCTTTTATAGACTCCTTTCAGAACACACAGACGCCCAAGAAAAATCAATCGACTCCAGAAATTCTCAGAACAAATTGGACTCCAAATTTAACACCGCATTTAAAAATTCTAGGACTTTACCAACAGTTCAGTTGATATCACGCTGAACAACAACAGCCTTGAAAAAGTCAACAGTTTCACTTATCTAGGGAGCAAGATGTCATCTACAGGAGATACCGCACCAGAAATACCATTTAGAATAGCATGGCATCTAGTGCCTTCAATAAAATGTCTACATCTGGAAATCGAAGACACTTAGCAAACACACAAAACTCAAGATCTTCAAATTCATGTTATTGTACTAACCTATGGATGCGAGAGCTGGTAATCAACGAACAACTCTAGACACACAAATTAGAAGTTTTGAAAATAAATGCCTTAGAAAATACTAAATTTCAAATGGTCAGATTTCCGAAAGGTACACACATAAAGGCAAGAATCAGGCAAGAGTATGTGTCTAATTTTTTTAAAACGCTGCTGGAACTATGTCGGCACACACCCATGGATAAATCAAGACTTCCTTACAATACCTCATTTGGACACCACAGGGGAAAAGATCTCGTGGAAGACAAGGGAAAACCCTCGTAGAGAACTATCATCAGGGAAGGCTCGCTCATGGCCACTCAAACATCCAAGACCTACAATGGATTGCAACGAACCGCCATGCATGGAGAGTCATGACCTCTGCCCTATGTGCCGCACTCGACACAAGAGGAAAGACTAATTGTTATGTAATATCAAAAAGTTTTAAAATAAAATTTTTAAAATTCTCCAGGTTTAAAAAAAAAATCTAAAAGGTTGCATCACAATACTGAATTCTGACCCTCTTACATATTGTGTTTGGAGATTGTTTACATTTGTTGAACACTTTCCTGACCAGCAATCTGGTGCATTACTGTCTTCCATTACAAGGGTGTTTGGAGATTTTTTCAAAAGGGCTGGTATTGTAAAATTCATTCATCATCAACATCATCATGTAGCAGGTCCTTTGCAGAACGTCGCTCTCAGCACAGTCTGCCTGAAAGAAACTCAGTCTCTCGCCATTTCTCCCACCTCCCTCATGTACTTTCATACTCAAGGAGTCACTAATATCCTGCGCTACCATGCCTTCTGCTATAATTTTTCCCAATAAAATTCATAAAAAAAAATTAAAAACGAGTGTAGGGTTTTGAAACCTTCAGAGCACCATCATGAATTGTTGCTACCCATGAAAAAAAAGATATGTTAAGCAAATACATCAAATGATTAGACTGTTATCCTGAATTTGTTTGGCTTTTTAAAGAAATTTTAGATGTTTTAAAACCATCATCAGTGAATTTGTTTAATGTCCATGCAATAAAATGTTGGGGATATGGTTGGAGATGAATAAAATAAGCTCACCAGGAGCCCTTATTTAACGACCGACCAAATATTTTCAACATCAAAAGCTAATAAAAATGCGAATAAAGTGACACAAATTGTTTTCGTTTATTGTGTTTATGTGGCATGTTACAATGAGCATTTGTGAATGCTTGAATGTAAAAGTACCTCTAGTTGAAGCCATAGCTGTAGACCTCTACAGCAGTCTTTGCCGGAATACTTATAATCCTCAACTGTGTGGTATAGCTTGAAACAGGGTGTCAAGCACAGAGGTGTATTGCAATCTGGGCAGTACATGCAAGTTTGTCTTCTTTTACCTGTAGCCTTACACACTTTACAGTCTGGTTTGTACCTTGGCTTTTCATATTTTTCAATAAAATGGCGCTCAGTAAGTCGTGATGCTGTGACTTCTGGTCTCGAAGGTGTAACACTGGGTTGAAGAACATCAGGTCTGATAAGAGCAACACTGACATCCTGCCTAGACCTTTTTGCTGTGATCTTTTTTGTTGAGTTGTCAGTGTTGTTGCTTGCATGCTCTTTGACCACAGCAATTTTAACTATAAAAGAAAATTATATATATATATATAATATATATATATATATATAATATATATATATATAATATATATTATATATATATATATAATATATATATATATATATATATATATATATATAAACACACACACATATACATACATAACGGCAGGTACCATGGTAGGATCTATGTGGGTATAGGGTAGCTTGCGCTCGGCTGACTGAAGCAGTTGAAACCATCTACAGTTTTGTTGTGTTTTTTTGCAAGGACTGGCTTGTTATTATTCAACCCTCAGGAATTCCACTTTACCTAACTATCGTGTCCATAACATCATTGGAGTAAACTTTAGATATCAGGTGAGTTTTCTTGGTGTCATGCCAAAATGCCCTTATCTTCTGTCACATAAAACGGGATGATCTGCCTTTTTAAGTTTCAGCTGCTTAAAAAAAAAAAAGCATACATCCAATTGTGCCTGATAAGACACTTTGTTCTGCACCTTAAACGGTTAATTTTTCCCCGAGTTAACTGAGCTGTATGTGGTCTGGTATTGTCAGGAAGGAGCAGCACTCCTCTAGTCAACAGGCCTAGACATTTTCTTTGAACTGCATCATGAAGCATCGATGGAACATTACAGTATGAGTCAGGGTGACCAGGTGTAGCAGAAGAACAGATGGGATTTAGGAGAAATAGAAGCTGCACAGATGCAATCTTCACACTTAAACAGTTAATAGAAAAAAACATTGAATACAATAAGAACTTATTTGTGGCATTCGTAGACCAGGAGAAGGCATTTGACAGAGTCGACAGAACAATTTTATGGAAAATAATGGCAAGATATGGAATAAGCGAACACCTCATCGAAGTGTGCAAAAGTTTATACAGGGATTGTAGAAGTGTAGTTAGAATAAATCAGGGAACATCTCATCCTTTAACAGTGACATCTGGAGTAAGACAGGGGTGTGTCTCATCACCACTGCTGTTTATCACCTACATCGACAGTATATGCTAGAACGCCAAGCCCATGAATGAAGATCTTAGTAAGATCAACGAATTACTCTTTGCAGATGACCAGGCCTTGATAGCAGATACAGCCATGAAATTGCAACAACATCTAAGATCCATGAATGAAGAATGTAAAACAAATAATATGAGAATCAACACTGAAAAGACAGAAGTAATGTCAATAGGAAAAAAAAAGATAGATCTAAACATAGCAATAGAATACAAAGGCATTAAACAGGCATCTGAGTTTAAACATCTGGGAACTACATTTACCCGAAGATGGGAAATTGGATAAAGAAAATTGACATTAGATGCAGGTAAAGCAACCAAGTATCGGGACAGCTAGCCCCCTCTTACAGCATAAGACAATCCCAATCAGGCAACACAAGAGACATCTTATTCAAAGCATTTATACCAACTCTGTGCTACCAGTGCCAGACATGGTCACTCACAACAAACCATTAAACTTGTAACCACGGAAAATGAGATGTCTGAGAAGGGCTGTAGGAGTGACCTAAGAGGGATCCCAATGATTATAAGAGAACAACGGCACAGAACCAATTCTGGATTACATACAAAGACAGCAAGTGAAATGGTTTGCCCACTTAGAGAAATGCCTTGTGACACCATACCTACAAGCATACATGGAAAGAGAAGAAGGACGTAGAGCACCGGTGGTAGACCAAGAACAAGATGGAAGGAAACATCAGAGAAAACTCTACAACAGCACGATGTGCCTAAGGTCGAGGCAGCCAGAAGAGCTAGAAACAGAACCTTATATCTCCCTCGACACCCACAGCGGTAAAAGAGGAAGAGAAGAAGAAGAAGACCAGATTGGACTTCAACGATTTTAGAGCGCCCTTAAGACATTTTTTAACCCAGTTATGCACCGCTTTATAGGATAAACATTTGTCAGCATAAAATGGAAGCATTTTGTTACGAATGTCCTTTGCAGGCAGCGCCTGAAAAAAAATCACAACAGGGCACTGTTCTGTGAGAGTACACTCCGTAAGTACAATTACCATTTTGTTTCTGTCTTGCAAATGTGCATGCAACAACTAGCACCACCTAATGAACAGTGACATAAAGTTTGATGTTGCTGTCACAAAATGACATCTTTAGAAACCACCAGCTATATTTTCCTGCCATCCCATAACCACTTGTGATTACATACTGACTTCCCCTTGTATATTCAACTTGTTAGGTTCAGGTTCTGAGGATCAGTAGTTTCTTAATATTGTCAGCTGTGAGGGGAAGACTCTTGTGGTGGCTCATTAAGCCAAGAGATGTAATCAAAATTAAACTTGTCACAATCCTTGTGTGGGTTTCTGGGGCCCAATTATGGGGAAAACTAGAACCCGCTGCCTTCCCAGCAAGCATGTCATAAGAGTTGACTAGCTGGGGATTCCTTTGGAGCTGGAGAACACCCATCTGAAAGGCAAGGAACCAACAGTCTGTAAACAAATATGTCAGATCTGTAAAATCCCCTGTGTGGGTTCGGAGGCCCTATTATAGGGAAAACAAGAATAGACCCACTGCCTACCCAAATGCATGTTGTAAGAGTCGACTAATTGGGAGCTTCCTTCGAAGTCGGAGTGCATCTGCCTGAGAGGCTGCCCGGCTCTCTAGCGTAGTTGGATAAACCGAATTGCGTGGTGAGCGGGTGACGAACTCCTTGTGGTCCGGGTTCACTCCCGGGTGTAGGCAGAAAAGCCACAGAGGAACACAGAAACACTATAGTGAAGGCTGACCCCCAAAGTGAAAGCAAACACATTTTTAAACACAGAAACACTATAGTGAAGGCTGACCCCCAAAGTAAAAGCAAACACAAAAAAGTGAAAGCAGGATGGGTAAGAGTTTTTGCAAACGCTATAATAAAAATATAAATACTAAACAAGTGAATGCAAACAGAATCTAAAGTGAAAGCAAATAACAATTTTAAAAAACACACACACACACATTTAAGTGAAAGCAGACATAGTAAAATATAGACAGGATACACAAGAGTTACTCTTGACAGTCTTGTTGCATGGCATGGAGGTGTGTCAGCACACGAACTGATACATGCTGTATGAGATCCCGAATTGTGGAGAGGTATGATCGACCACACCAGTCGGCAAGGCACCTGATGATGATGATGCAAGAGTTAAGACAGACACACTATTAAAAAAAAAAACAAGGCATACTGAAATGAAGAAATGATAGAATTCTGACACACGCATTATAAATAAACTAGAACAATGACATATATTTTAACGATAACAGAGACATTCTCAAGGAAAGACTCAGGCAGACTGACTGAAAGATGAAAGCTACCCACCAGCAGGAGATACACTTCTTGTCTCTGAAGGTGATGTGCCGACCTCTGTCATCTGTTTCCTTATCTGTTTAAGGCCTTCTAGACTGACTTGAGCCTCCTCCAGCTCCTGCCTCAGCATCAGCATATTATCTTGGCCACTGTTGATGGCACCCTGCAGACAGAGGTTGTAGGTCATTTCATGGCAGATATTGAGGAGGTGGTGTGCTGCTGATTTTCTTATATGTACTAGGGTATAGTTGTATGTGTAATAGGTCAGATTTGTATGTGTACTAGGTCAGATTTGTATGTGTACTAGGTCAGACTTGTATGTGTAATAGGACAGACTTGTATGTGTACTAGGTCAGATTTGTATGTGTACTAGGTCAGATTTGTATGTGTACTAGGTCAGACTTGTATGTGTACTAGGTCAGATTTGTATGTGTAATAGGTCAGACTTGTATGTGTACTAGGTCAGACTTGTATGTGTACTAGGTCAGATTTGTATGTGTACTAGGTCAGACTTGTATGTGTACTAGGTCAGACTTGTATGTGTAATAGGACAGACTTGTATGTGTACTAGGTCAGACTTGTATGTGTACTAGGTCAGACTTGTATGTGTACTAGGTCAGACTTGTATGTGTACTAGGTCAGATTTGTATGTGTACTAGGTCAGACTTGTATGTGTACTAGGTCAGACTTGTATGTGTACTAGGTCACAGATATGTATATGCATCCGTGTCATAGATCCCTGCTTCGTGTGCACACAATTAAAGGCGTATGTGTGTATATGTGTATGTGTGAAATTGTCAAAGCTTTGTGTGTGTGTACATTAAGCATGCACCTTACATCTGTATATGTACTAGTAGATCATATGTGTGTGTACCAGGAGATCGTATGTGTGTGTACTAGTAGATCATATGTGTGTGTCTAGTAGATCATATGTGTGTGTACTAGGAGATCGTATGTGTGTGTCTAGTAGATCATATGTGTGTGTACTAGTAGATCATATGTGTGTGTCTAGTAGATCATATGTGTACTAGGAGATCGTATGTGTGTGTACTAGTAGATCATGTGTGTGTCTAGTAGATCATATGTGTGTGTACTATGTTGAAGCTTTTTTGCGTGTACAAAGTAGCTGCTTGTGTGTATGTGCTGAGTTGTGCCATGTCCAATCTAGCATGACAATAATAACAGAGGATGGGGGTGGCACCTGATCAGACAATGTCCACAGCAGTCTAATTACCCTCTAGCTTGGAAATGATGCTTCAGACTTTCTATTCTTCTTTTGTTGTTACATTGTTACCAGGTTTTAGCCTCAGACTTTCTATTCTTCTTTTGTTGTTACATTGTTACCAGGTTTTAGCCTCAGACTTTCTATTCTTCTTTTGTTGTTACATTGTTACCAGGTTTTAGCCTCAGACTTTCTATTCTTCTTTTGTTGTTACATTGTTACCAGGTTTTAGCCTCAGACTTTCTATTCTTCTTTTGTTGTTACATTGTTACCAGGTTTTAGCCTCAGACTTTCTATTTTTCTTTTGTTGTTACATTGTTACCAGGTTTTAGCCTCAGACTTTCTATTCTTCTTTTGTTGTTACATTGTTACCAGGTTTTAGCCTCAGACTTTCTATTCTTCTTTTGTTGTTACATTGTTACCAGGTTTTAGCCTCAGACTTTCTATTCTTCTTTTGTTGTTACATTGTTACCAGGTTTTAGCCTCAGACTTTCTATTCTTCTTTTGTTGTTACATTGTTACCAGGTTTTAGCCTCAGACTTTCTATTCTTCTTTTGTTGTTACATTGTTACCAGGTTTTAGCCTCAGACTTTCTATTCTTCTTTTGTTGTTACATTGTTACCAGGTTTTAGCCTCAGACTTTCTATTCTTCTTTTGTTGTTACATTGTTACCAGGTTTTAGCCTCAGACTTTCTATTCTTCTTTTGTTGTTACATTGTTACCAGGTTTTAGCATAGTGTCATGGTTTTCTGCACCTCTCTGGTGGCTTGAGAAACGATTTTTTGTTGTTGAGGTTCTTCAGGATTCAGTTCTGGAAGTCATGACCGTGTTCCTTCTTGCATTGTTTGTGACCTTACAAAGACAGTCTTTAACAAACATCTATTTCCTGTCTGGTGTTCTAATCATTATCCATGTCTGCACTGATTTCACAGAATGAGGATGAAGATGCTATTATCATTAACATTTTTGCTGAAAGGGACCATTTGGGTGTGTGTGCAGAGATTCTCTTGTGGGTAGCTTTCTTAATCTTTTAACTTTGCTAGGATAATGGTCAAATGCAAACTACTCCGTAATAAGGAAAATGTGAACATAAGATTATATTAACCTTTATCTAATCTAAGTAAATTAGGGATCTGATTACGTACCCCCCAGGAACAAGAGGCAAAAACACACTCAGATTTCTTATTCTGTAAAAAAAAAAAAAAAATCACCCACACAAACAAAATAATTATAAAGATATTGCTTAACAGATTGAAAGCCAAATCTGAAGAAATATTAGCCCAAGAACAGAGGGGTTTGGTTTCTAAAAAAAAATAGAAGCCACCACAGAACAAATCTTCAACATCAGAACAATGATAGAAAAACACAAGATCAACGCGACCTATTTCACAACTTCATCGACTTCACAAAGACATCTGACCATGTGTGGAAGCTGGACTTGACAAATGACGAGAAATTTCAACTTCGATACGAACATCATAGCCCTTTACAAAGGTGCAAGCGGTCCTGTACTCATTCAAAATGACACAGGCAAATTGTTTGAAACCAGTATGGGAGTGAGACAGGGTTGCATAATATTCCCTGTCCTTTTCAATTTTTATCAGCTGTAGATAAGAAGCAACAAACAGTTAACTGTTGGCACATTATTTTTTTCAGGTTGTGGTGTTTGCCATTTCTCTACATTCAAACAAAACAAAAAAGAATTGAAAGAAGAGAATGAGTGGGAGAAAGAAAGACAAAAATGATAAAATTACAAAGTTAATGTAAAATGCACAACTTATCACAAACATCAGAGACAGTTATGTTATGAGAAGAAGAAAACTGAACTGGAACATGTTGTGACCACTAGAAAGATCTGTAGATAGAAAAAAAAAAAACCACCAGAAGATTCGTGACAGCCTTTTGTCATGGCATGAAAGGGTGTTAGCACAAGAACCGATACATGCTGGTGAAGACTGCGGATTGTGGAGAGGCCACCTGCACCAGTCAGCAAGGCACTTGGTGATGATGTAAACTGACTCATGTAGTGGGTTTAAGAGACGACTCACCGACAATTTAATCAATAAGGCATTCATCTCTTCAGCTGCTCCATGCTGGGTTGCAGCTGTGGTAGAGGCTGTGTCTGCTGGCAGCTGACCACTGGACTCAGCGTGGCTGTGGAGAAGAAGCTACAAACAGTTCAATGTTGGCAGTCCAAGCCTGGTCTAACAACTACTGAGAAACTAACCATCTCAAGCACTAAAACTGATGTGACGATCATCATCATGTTAATAACAATGAGGATAAAGCATATGAGAGGAAAGTGAGAATAAGTACAGGGCCATAAATAAGAATGTGAGCAAGAATCAGTTTTTAAAAAAACATAACACTAGGATACCAGCAAATACAAAGAAAGGGACTATGATAAACATTCCGGGTGTTTTTCGTTGGCACAGGAGCGGAGTAAAGATGGGGCGACCCGTTGCTATGAAGCTGAAACTAAGACTACCAATCCAGACTACCAGACAAAGAAAAAAGTAGAAGAATCAGAACAGCAATTAAACTGTATGGGCACAATAACAGAATGAAGATGGACAAGTGGGATACGGCAGGTAATACCATGTTTCTATATACCATTCACATTTTCCCTTCTACCAAAGAATCACTAGTGGTTAGCTTGCCTGTCTAGTGGTTATGCCTGTAGATCATCAATGAGGTGGTGATATTTGTAACTGGCTAGGACCCCAGGTTAACCCGACCTACTATAATGTTTTTTTTGGGGGGAGAAAGTAACAATGGCCAATATAAAACTGACTTCCCCACATGAATTCTGGGGCCCTATATGAGGGGGGGGGGGGGGGGGGGGGGGGGAATAAGGGTACCAACTGCCCCCTAAATACATGTCACAAAAGACACAAGTTGACTAATTAGGGGGTGTGTCCTTCAAAGTCAGGGGGCATCTGCCTGAGAGACAAGGAACCAACAGTCTGCACACAAATAAAACATAGGTGCAGGCAGAACACAAGTTCTGGAACAAGACGAAAATCTAGAAGAAGATGGCAATCAGAACTTTCTGCTGTAGAATGTAAGGAAGAAGAAGATACTAACCACATTACACAATTAGTCCATAACAATAAGGAGCTAGAATCACATGGCCATACTCAAGACCTAGAAGAGGGTTCATTGTTCTATTTCAATCCATCATAAGAAAACTTATATCAGGAGGCCAGCAGGCTTTATGAAAACTATCATGCAATCAAAATCTCCCTGTGTACCATATAGATGTATGTTGATTGTGGTTACAACATGCCAGATAGTATCTCTCATAGCAGCATTTGGTTTATAGGGTTGGAGTAAATGTTCCACACTTTTATTGTTATTTGGCCTCCACCAAGAGGATTAACACCAGTGCTGACAGCTAGCAGCCACACAAACTAACATACAAAACTCAGGGAAACAAAAGTAGGTTCTCCAAATGGATCTGGATTTTATCCAGAAAACTGACGAAATCAGAAACCATGAAACAAGGAAGAATACAAAGTAGAACGAGACCCAGAATATTAATATTAGCAACAGAAAAGCTGAGAATATCTCAAAAAAAAAAAAAAAAAAAACAACGAATGTATGCGTTTAATAATTACCTATATTTGTTCCACACACATCTGCCCCTCTTTTCTTCAAAGAGGAACGTAATGTGACCCCTCCATAATCAACTGGTTGGACCAACTGGCCAACATCCTTTGTACCATCACAATCATGACTTGGCTGAAAATAAAAATACAAAAATATTTTCACTAAAACAATGAGAAATATATGCACAGGCACTGATCAACACTCAGAACAGATGCTGAAAAGAAGTAAAAACTAGAACACACATTAGATAACAGAAAAACATAATTTTGCCAGTGCACCAAGGATTAAAACCTGTGATCTTTAAATGAGGACACCGTCTAACTAAAGAAACAATTATACTCCAATAAATAGTAAACTATTTATCATTCCCCACTGGAACACGGGCCATAACTCAACTCATAATAAGCCAAACAACTGACAAAGTACGTTAAGAAAGACGGAGAGAGGAATGCTCCATGCAGAGTGAATTGCTTTAGAGGTCCCAAGCAGTTAGCGTTCTTTGAATATTTTTTCCAGGGTACAACTGAGTTGTTGGGACATGAACAGGCAGACAAACTGGCTAGTTCAGCACTAGTGGTGGATGAACTGACACATGACAAGCTAGATGCGGTGAAGACCCTTGGGAAGCAAGTGAACAATCCGGAGGCACAAATAATTATGGTCCCAAGAGAATGGTAGTACAGCTAGTGTTGACTAGGGGATCTGGTCAACATTCTGCACTCAGAGGAAAGGCCGAGAAGAAATAGTCATCCAGTCTATGAGAAGTGGACATAGTCTGGCCAGAGGAGATGACTACCACTTACTTGACCGGCATAGGCAGGTGATTATTCTACATCTCAGGACAGGACATAATAAACTTAACAAGCATACCACAGGCTTCGACTAAGTAGTTCACCACTGTGCAGACTACAGAATGTCCCTTGTACAGCCCATTAAGAAGGGAATATGGGCCCAGTGAGTCAACACTTCACTCAAGGTTGTAGGGAACTAAAAAGGAACTCCTAAAAACATTCTCAAGTTTACCACAAGAACTTGTCTGTTGGTGCAAATCAGAAAGCGAACACAAGAAGAAGAGAAGGAAAGGCAAGACAGATACATAATCAAACTGTAACTGGCATATCAGAATTGGGAACTCTTCATTAGCTGCTGAAGATGTATACGGAACACTTATGGGAATGTCCTGAGAGCTCTGATGTCAGTTCTTAGCTCAAAACTCAACAAGCCAAGAACGGTATAAACTTTGCCATGGTTGACTGGATTTTAATCTAAAGTTGTATATATTATGTGATCGTATTTGTGCCAATCCTCTTTACTTTTCTCTGACAATATGAATAGTATGTCCATCAGCATGTCCTGTTATGCCATTATATGTCACAAAGCTTGCAGTCTGTGAGTTTGATATATCGAATTTTTGAACCAAAAGATTTGACTATGGTTCCGTTATGTAAGTTTGGATGAAATATCTGTTAAAGAGAACCCGGAATCCTGTGCTGGGGGCCAATATTTTTACAGTGAAGGCAGTAGAGCAAGGCGATAGCACAGAGCGATGGGGAGAATGATACTATAACAAAGACCGTAGTGTGCTGGAAAAGCCTATTACTAAACAAAGACAGCAATAGGAAGAGTTGAGTTGAGTCAAGAATTGACATCACAGCCGTCGGGGCATTCCCATGCATACTCTGTCATCTTCAGCAGCCAGCGCAGAGTTCCAATACTAATGGTACCGGTCACAATCTGGTTGAATGTCCGTCTTGCCTTTCCTCTGAGTGTAGTGAGCCCCCCAGACCCTCTGGTTACACCCAGGTGCCTCATTCTCTCCAGGCCATAATTATCTTTCTCTACTGATTCCGTTCCCAAAGGGCCTTGACCACATCTGCCTTGTCATGTATCAATTCACCACCCAGTGGTGTAGATCCAGTCAATGGGAAGAATAGCAAGCAAACAAACTACACATGGAGGCCACCCAGAAAAGAGTCAAACTTAAACTTTCATAGGAGCTGCAGTAGCACAGTGGCTACACACTTGCCTGCTGGCCCAAAGGTCTTGGGTTCGAATCCTACCTTGGCTTCCAGGGTGACCCAGTTTAAAATGGATACAAGGTAACGTTTCGGTTGGATGACCACATCACCATCAAGTGCCATTTAGTCTACAAAAATATGTTTAACTTTACATACCAGATAGCACAACTGGTGTCAAAAGAGAGTCCATTTCTTTTACTGAAAATATGCTACCACTTCATCTCTCTCAGAGCTATATCATAATGAAAGACGAGAGAGAGGGGGGGAGGGAGGGGAGAGAGAGAGAGAGAGAGAGAGAGAGAGAGAGAGAGAGAGAGAAGAAAGAGGCAGAGAAAGTCAAAGAAAGACAGACAGAAAGGGAGAGAGGGGGGAGAGAGAGAGGGAAGGTGCTAAGTAAAGAAGACAAAAAGAAAAAAAAAATCAGCTGGCAAAAAAAAGAAACAGACAGAAATAAAATAAAAACAGGTAGACAAAAAGAGAGAATCACGAGGCAAACAGACTTAGAGAGCTGAGACAGTGCTAAGTTAAGTAGGCAAAAAGAAAGAAATGAAAGCGAAAGAGAAACGCACACAAAAGAGTGAATGATTAAAAGAAAGCAAGTGAAGAAAAGTGCTGAAGATCCAACCACATCAACAGCATTTTTCCCGCGATTTGTCCCCAGAAGCTCCGCATTTTGCATAGGACTGAGGTCCTGTTAAGGTATTTGTTTGGCCGCCATAATATGGGGTAGAAGTTCGGATGAACTTCCCCATAAAATGGCGGCCGTAATATGATGCCGTTCAAAGAGAATTAAATTGGCCAATTTCTGGCCAATAATCACAAATTATACAGATCCACAGTCCCAAGCTAAAATATCTCAAAATGGGGCTCAGTTCTATTAAAAAAAATATACTTGTGCTCTTGCTTGATTCTGACACTCTCGCATAACGTATTTCCATCAGTCTGGTAGATAATACATCTACACAGGGTCTCGGAGATATGTGTACTTGCTATCACTAACACATGCTGAACACCAAAGAATTTCTACGTAGAGGTTTGCTAAAGATGTCTACACTGGGGTGTAGAGGTTTGCTAGAGATATGTCTACACTGAGGTGTAGAGGTTTGCTAGAGATGTCTACACTGAGGTGTAGAGGTTTGCTAAAGATGTCTACACTGGGGTGTAGAGGTTTGCTAAAGATGTCTACACTGGGGTGTAGAGGTTTGCTAGAGATATGTCTACACTGAGGTGTAGAGGTTTGCTAGAGATGTCTACACTGAAGGTAGAGGTTTGCTAGAGATATGTCTACACTGAGGTGTAGAGGTTTGCCAAATATATCTACACTGAGGTGTAGAGGTTTGCTAGAGAGATGTCTACACTGAGGTGTAAAGGTTTGCTAGATGTGTCTACATGAGGTGTAGAGGTTTGCTAAAGATGTCTACACTGAGGTGTAGAGGTTTGCCCGAATGGGGCTGCTAGACCTCTCTATCAGCAGTTTTCTTCTGGGCTTTGTTCTAATGTTTTATTTTATTTCTCTGTCAGTCAGGAAATACCCCATGTAGTCACTCCAGTGAACCATGGATTATCATTGAAGATCTGGCTTCCTAGTTCCTGGCCTCCCATGGTCGCCAATTCTTTCCCATTCTGCATACATGTCCAAACCACCAATAATGTGACTGATCCACTCGAGTCTGTCAGGCCTCGCTTTCTAGATCATGACATATTGTCTGGCTGCAAACTTTGTCCTTTAGTATTTCTACACAATAAACATTCCCACACTCACTCAATATTTCCATATACTTATTCAGTATTTCCATAAACAAATGATTTGATTTTTAGCTCCCCTATAGTCTCTGCTCAGTATTTCAAAGAAACAGAAGAAGTAGACAAAATCAACTTTATCGCACTAAGTTGGCTGATAAAAAAAAACTATCGCACTAAGTTGGCTGATAAAAAAAAACTATCACCTTCAACCAGAATTCCCCAAGCAAGAACTTTTGTTTATATAGTAGTCAGTGTTTATTTGCACCACATTCATGGCTCAAACCCCTCACAACCAAGTAGCCCTGAAACAGACTCGCAGTGTTCATGCCATGATCCATATATGTTCTGAGTGGTGACCGAGTCGTCCATTAGTGGACCAATAAGACAACCAGGCTTTGAACTTTATATGGCAAGGTCTCTCTCCGCTGAACTAAGAACTGCTAATCACAACTACTGACAGGGTTACTTAGAACATGTTACAAAGACCGGGAGCTCTGGGGCCCCATTTTGGGAAAAGCAACAACAGATTATAGGGCACTTTTCCTAATACCAGTCCCAAATTATTCACTACAAAATAACATCCAGTGATTAATTTGGAACTGGTATTCGTAAGACTGCCTATCTTTCTTATCTCTTTCTCCACATCCCAATTCCTCCTGCGTGCTTACGAATGTTTGTCGCACTTTCTTCAATCGCTTTACTGTGACTCTCTTTAACTTCCATGCCTGTTCTACCTCTGATGTCCACCATGGAGGCTGCACAAAAGTAGACTGAAATAGGATTAGCAGTCTGAATGTGACATTAGATGAACAACCAGAACTTTCGGCTCTCCTCTGAACTTCTACCCCATATTATGGCGGCCAAACAAATACCCTAACAGGGCCTCAGTCATGTGTAAAATGCAGACTTCCTGCGATGAACACATCACGGCAAAACTGGATTAATTGACAATTTCAAGAGACGCAACACTGCAGACGATAGTAGCCGACGATAAATGCTCCAACGCAGATTAGTGATAGTGTTCTTCCGATTAAACTCACCGCTGAGCGTATCCCCCGCGCCGGGGGAGTAAATAATAAAATGAGTAAATAAATTAAAGAAAGTTGCTGCTCGTGAGTCTTAGCTATCTAGTGTAGCCTCTCATCCACGTGGGGATAGCCCATGGGGATACTGTTGGCGGTGCGGCATAGTCACAGAAACAGGCCCGCAATTAACATATCGCTGAGACCCTGTTAGAGCATTTGTTTCGTTATTCGGAGCCGATCCTAGTTTTCCCGCGATTTGTCTCCAGAAGCTGAGCAATTTGCATAGGACTGAGGCCCTGTTAAGGTATTTGTTTGGCCGCCATAATATCGGGTAGAAGTTCGGAGGAGAGCCGAACTTTCTGCTCTACTTTGAACTTCCCCATAAAATGGCGGCCATAATATGATGCCGTTCGAAAGAGAGCTAAATTTGCCAATTTCTGGCCATAAAATATCCAAAAATATTCTAATGGGGCTCAGTTCTATTAAAACTATATGTGCCGGCTCCGCAGAACGAAACAAATGCTCTAACATGGTCTCGGCGATACGTTACTTGCGGACCTGCTTCTGCGAGTGTGCCCTCACCGCCGACTAAACTAGATGGCTGGGACTTACGAGCGGCCGCTACCGCATCTCCTGCAACTTCCTCCAATTACTTTCCTCGTGAGTCCCAGGCACCTAGTTTAGTACCTAATCCTGCGTTTTGCGCATGCTGAAAAGTGTGAGGACAAAAAGGAAGAGAAACACTTACCCATTATTAACGTCATTATATGTGAAAGTTCTGGCACAGAAGTTGCAAATAGTGGCCGAAAATCTGCTCTCTGTGGCTGTGCCGCCATAGGAATTCACATAAATATGATGGGAACAAGGGCCAGCTAGTGCCCAGTAGTAGCATAGTTTCCGTTTTAGCAGCATCCATAGGCCTTCTATGGTTTGCGTGTGAATGTCAGTGTCTACGCTGTCAACGAAATTAGTCTGGTGTACGACAACTGCATGCTCATAAATCCCATGTCTTAAACTGCCAACGTTGTTGTACCCTCGCCAAGCGTCAGTGACGATTCTCGTTCCGGGCAAGATATGCTCAGTTATGATCCGCTCCAATGTCGCGGCATCTCGTCTTGGCACAACCTCAAACCAGCAACGACCACTGTGACGCTCTACTAGGCCGACAACCCATCGACTACGGCGAATACGACCACACTGGTATTTGCGGTGAAAGAAATGGCTCTCTTCCACTTCAACGACCAGAGATGTACCGTTGGCATCAAATCCTCCCAACTCAACTTTCTGTGTTAACATCCAATTGTAGCATTCCTGTCGGAAATAGTTGTTGTAGTTTACAATTGTGTCCCAGCCCGACAGTTTCTCAAAGAACATCACATTCGTCAGTGTAACATCGAAAAGTTAGTAAAACATCAACATGACTATTTTCTCAGTTGACATGTTGCATCTGGCAAAGGCCACCTGCACCGCTGCCAACGACATATCACCCTGGCAGGAAGTACATACCTGCGAGTTGCGTATTAGCCTGTGGGTAGCGAGCCGTTGCAACCATACCAGTTTATCGCTCATTAGTCCATACAGGTCAGCAGGTCTGACATCTACCACCGCTGGTAAATCCTCAATGGCAACAACAGTATTGCTAATATGAGTGCGAGCAGTGCGCGGTTTACCCGCCGTATCGCTGTCATCATCTGTAATTGTAATGTCTCAAAATTGTCAACGGTCGCTTTTATCGTCTGCAGAAACGCTCAAAATTATCGTCTGCTCCTCCTATCGTCTGCAGAAACGGTTGGTTGGTATCAGTATTTATTGTCTGCTACTACCTTGGTGCAATGTTGATACTATACTGATTGTTAAGTAATCCTAGTTTTGCCGCGATTTGTTCCTTGGCAGAAAGTCCGTATTTTCGATATACGTGAACACCGTTCGGATATTTTATGGCCAGAATGTGCCATCATATTGCGGCCGCCATTTTATGGGGAAGTTCAAAGTAGAGCCGAACTTTCTGCTGGAGGTTGCACGGCTGGTGAACAGTGAACACAAGCTCCAGCCACACGAGAACCCTGTCAACAGTTCAACACTGCACTTGCGAACTGAATGGCACGTCCACGAAAGTAATCCACGACGCTACGAAGACTCCTCAGTATTGTATTAATTATTATTATTTCAAAATCAAATGTCTTTGTTAACACCGCCCCCCCCCCCCCCTTTCCACTTTCTTTCAACACTTGTCTTATTGATTGTTATTGTTGTTATTCTTTTCCCCGTGCGCGCACACAAGCACAGTGTCCTTTACATGCGAATCTGTTGACCTAAGCACCGAACACGCTAAAAATAGTTTGCCTTAAAAAATAAAATTTTTCCTTTACTTGCGCAGTCTGCAAACACGGTCCTATTTGATTAAATTCACCCACTGATTCCTGTTGCTGGCCGCTCATTCCCGCTCCAACTTGTCTAGCCGCCATGCTGGTTGCGCTTGTCACGTGATACAGTTGTCCGCTCTTATATCGGATTGGATATCTTCCTCAAGATACCGAGTGTTTCATGCAGACCGCGATGTTCACGTTTTTTTGATACATTCATAACATCAAATGGACGATGTGTGACAGAAATTAAGAGCAGAATTAGCCAGGCGAGGGCAGCATTTAGGAAGATGAAAAATATCTTTTGTAACAAATCACTTTAATCAGAAAACCAGTACTTAGTTAGTCGTTACGGTTCTGGCATGACAGCAAACGAGCTTGGCCCACAATTGCTCAGCCGCCTATGCCAGTGATTCCAGTCACAAACTGAGTCAGATACACGGGATACTTCAAGTGAATGCTGTAGCCATACAAAGTGTCCCTAGTCAGCAAAACACACACGATTTGATCTGGCAAACCATAAGAAAACCAGTACTGAAATGTTACATCGAGCCTGTTATATATATATATATATATATATATATATATATATATATATATATATATATATATATATATATATATATATATATGATATTCCATCGAGACAAAGCAAAACTGAAATCGACTTAAGATATTAGACTTTCATAGTCGCTTGAAGGGTGTGAGGGGGGGGGGTTATGAGAAGACATGGACACAAGAACTATGGACAAATGGCAAGACTGATTGGAAAAGATCAAGCGGTCGGCATAGAGATAAGTTCCTGGACGGCTTGACCACGACCGTCCCCCAGTAATCCTCTAGAGAAAGCCTTGGCTTGGCCGTGTAAATAAGCGCGGACAAGAACATTGATCTGATCTGTATTTCTGGTGATCATGTCAAAATGCGAAAAGTGTCGACGATTATCAGCACGGTAAATCATTATGACGATTTTCTGCCTGGAAACCGTAGACCCTTGTCGTATCTGCACGTCAACTTCGTACGTAAATCATCTCATCCTCTTCAAGTGCCCTGCCGACTGGCGTGGGTGATAATGTCTCTCCTCAATCTGCGACCCACAACTGCTTGTATCTATTCGTGTGTTGACACCTCTCCATGACAAAAGCTATCAAGAATCTTCTGACGTTGTCTTCCCCGTTCTCTATCTACACAGATATTTCCAGTGGTCACAACATGTTCCAGTTTCCCTCTTCTCGTGCATGACCAAAGAATTATCACGGTCTCTTTCTGACGTTTGTGATAAATTGTCTTTTAGCACTCGCCTCGTTCAGAACATTTGGGTTGCTCTTGTTAACTGTCCAAGGAATTCTAAAGATTCTTCTGTAAAACAACATCTCTGAGTCTTCAATAGATTGTTTGGCTTGATTATTAATTGTCCATGATTCACAGCCGTATGTTAAAACTGGCTTTTTACAACATGCAAGAATGCTTTTCCCAGCCTCCAGTGACATGCATTTATTAAAAAAAAAAATTGCCTGCCCTGTCCTGTTTTGTATATCTGTGATAAATCTTTTATCAGATGTTATCCTTTGACCTTTATTACAAATGTATGCAGCGTTGTATTATTTCCTTGAAAATAACCATTACTTACTTTTTCCCATTATTAAAACTAAAGTCCATTTATCACTTTCTTCCACCGCCGTATCTATCAATTCCTGTACTTATTTCTGACCTTTCGCTATCAGGACGGCGTCACCAGCATAACGCAGGCTGTTCCTTTACTTCTTAGTTTGCATACGACTGACTGGTTTAAAAGCATGACTTACAATGCAACATACAGCGATGGTTTCCCTTGGCTTCCGCCGGTTTGTTTATGGTTCAACTCAACAGCCTTTCTGACATTTTCAATTTCTTCAGCATTTACTGCTGTTTTTTTTTTTTAGTGACAACATGTTCTATTTCCCCTACATTGTTCAAAAGGTGGCCTGTGTCAATTGCCTAGTTATGTTCCAGAACAGGGTTGCCACCAGTTATAAGCAAGACTTAACTGTTAATAAGTCTGGTCACATTTGAAATTTCCCACTACGTTTTCTGCATACACAACAATAAACACATGTAATTCAAACTCCTCGTTCTTGCGTCGGAGATAGACTTATCAAACAAAATTAAAAGGGAAAAAATAATTTCGTCCCTGGGTGGGCTTGAACCACCAACCTTTCGGTTAACAGCCGAACGCGCTAACCGATTGCGCCACAGAGACATGACAGTACATACTAGTGTCAAGGGATTTATCGTCACAAATAAAACAGCACTTCCGAGATTATTAGACCAGCTAGTTACTCTGTTACGTTCCATTGTGCTTTATAATGAAAGATCGACCTATATGCAGTCGACTGCAGAAACCTCAGACGGCTAGACTAAAGAGAATGTTTCATTAAGAACTCAAATGTCAAGCTCGCTGTCCTCAAACTCCCTCCGAAAGTTCTAAATATTCCACTGAAACCTTACAACGACTGCACCCCTTGGCTTAGGGAAAACCTGCCAACAGTATCAACCACTGTAACAGGGATCTCCTCCAAATCATCAGTGAGCAGCACTGATATGAAATCAACTACAGAAGGAAAGATCAACAGACTTATCCACACCAGAGTAGGAGTAGGGTATACAGATGGTTGAGCTATGAGAGCAGTAAGGGGAGGAATATACAAAGAATGTCCAAATCGTTTACAAATCAACCAGGCTTAACCAGCAGGTTCATGTTCCTCCATTTACAGAGCAGAGGCAGATTCACTTCTTATGGCATGTTGTTTCCTGAATGGACAACAGCACAGCAAATATAGCAGAGTGGTCTTTCTGATTGATGCTATGTCAGTTCTACAAGCAATTGTTAACCCAAAAGTAGACTTGACGCAACAGCTGATTCCTTTAGGTTCTTCAGTGGAACCATCTGTAATGCAGTGGATTCCATGTCACTGTGGTTTTGAAGGCAATGAAATAGCGGACAGGTTGGCTAGAAGCGGCAGTGACATGGTACAAATAAATAGTGACTTAACCCACTCAAGTTTGGTTTTTTGCACCACTAAGAGACAAGACATTAATGCTATCAAGTACCCACGAAATGTGGCTGGATACACACACCAAATCCTCTCCTCAAGATTCGTTTCATCGCCTCTCTAGAGATAGATGCACAGTGTATTATATTCAGACTAAGGACAGGGCGCAACAGACTCCGTCACCATATATTCAAACTTTTCGGTGGAAGAAACACGGAGACGTGCCCCTGCAACTTGGCACCCGAAAATTCTGAGCATGTGCTCCAACACTGTCAACTGTATGCTGACAACAGAGACGCAATCTGGTCTGTTCCAACCGCAATGAAGACAAAACTGTATGGTACACGAGAAGATATGGACTGCACGATAGCTTTCATAAAGGATACCGACCTCCTGATATAATTTTTCTGACAAGGATCGAGTGGTGTAGGGTAAAGAGAGAGGGATAGTACCTCACGGTGAGTGGCAGCCATTTCCATACGGATAGTCCAGGATCCTTTTGGTTCTCAACTCTTTACCTAGCTCATTTATGGCTCCACGAATACCGCCTGTGTACGGCGGTGGCCACACCACGGGCAACAGTCTTGGCTGACTGGCTAAATTACATGAGTGAAGTGGGAGTAATATCCTACTAAGGGAGATGTCCATCCCTAGTACACAAAGACTGGGACAGTAAGCAAGGCGGAAGAATCTAATTATATAGATCAACGGTTTGCAAAGCGAAACAGCAAAGTGTGTGGCACACATGAGGCGTGTTGGGACACAAAGGAAAACATGGCTGGCCATCGTGGAAAAGATTGGGACCTTACCACGTAGCACCCAAAGACAGTAATGGAAGCACAACAAGTTAGAAAAAGCGATGCAGACACATCTTGGCCCCCTGGAGTAATGCCTGTTGTAAATACAAACAGGAAAGAGACAAATCCTCTGTTGACTAGGGTAGAGCATAATGACGAGTGCACCTTAAATTCTTCTGAAAGGGCACATTCTGACAACGCATATCTGAAAAGTAGAAAGAGATGTCTTCGCATTGGCACATGGAATGTTAGAACGTTATATCAAGTTGAAAAATTTGACTGTTTAATTTATGAGGCAAAGAATATGCATTTGGATATTTTGGGAGTATCAGAAATAAGATGGACAGAAGCTAGCTGCCTAAAGAGAGATGATTACATATTTATTTATTCTGGAGGAGAACATCATGAACGTGGAGTAAGATTCTTGATAAAAAAAAATTTAGAGAAGTTTATTAGCGGGTTCTGGGCTCACAATGACAGAATTATATTGATCAAGATCAAGGCAAGACCTTTTGATATTGCAATAATACAGACATATGCACCAACAACTGACTACAGTGATGAACAGCTTGAAGAATATTATGAAGAACCACAACAAACACTGAAAGTTGTAAAATCATCAGAAGTCTTAATAGTTTTGGGAGACCTGAATGCAAAAGCGGGGAAAAAGAAGCACAACAATATTGTAGGGCAATTTGGCATAGGATCAAGGAATGACAGAAGAAACAGATTGATTCAGTTTTGCGAAGAAAACCAACTCATTATCTGTAAACATGTTTTCAACATCGACCTAGAAAACTGTTTACGTGGAAGAGTCCAGGAGATATAAATATAAACCAAATTTACTATGTAATGATTAGAGACAGATTCAAAAACAACATAAAGAACGCTAAAACATACCCAGGTGGGGATATAAATTCAGATCACAACCTGGTGGTAATAAAAATACAAATTTAAACTTAAAAACGCAGGAATAAAAACGCAAAGGTCACCTGTCATAGCCCTGTGGGACAGAGTATAGACAATACGTCGTGTAACTACATGTTGGTGTTTGACGGACCAAAAATGTGCACCAGCGCTCAGCCAATTGGTTTGATAATACGGGGAAAACCCGAGATGCTTGAACACTGGTGCAACGTACACGTTTGAACCGGAGATGAACGGAGAGAGAAGGGAGAAGCAGTGTTGCCACTTTGGATCTTTTATATCCAAATTTAGATCTTTTTCATTGCATTTAGATACTGTTTTTGACGTTTAGATCGTAAACATTTTTCTAGAAACTTTTCATATGGAATTAGATATTTTATAGATTTTTTTTCTTTCATTGTTAATTTAATAATTACTGTGTAAAATATTTACTACAATATTTTTGTTTTGGTCTGGCACGTACATTGTGACAACTGCCATTGCTTGAAATTCGAACTCTCACTAGGGTCAACGCACAAATGTTTGGCAGCCCCGGTACTGATTAATAAAAACGCGCGTAAATCATACTAACTTTGTTTCAACCGTATCCTCACTGTGCTGACTTTGCGTTTCTTTTTCATGTGATTAAAAAAAAATAATTGCTCACTTTCGTATGTGGCTTTCACTTTGAAAAAATCTTGCAACATGCCAAAAGTAAAGTATGAGCACAAAATTTGGAAAGAGTGGTTGCATGATGACAAAATTAAAAACTGGGGATATGACCAAAGCTTGTTGTGAGTACTGCAAGTGTGAAATTAAAGCGAAAATACAAAACTCAAAGAGTCATGCAGAGACTAAAAAAGCATAAAACTGCAGTTTCATTTAAAGATATTACACCGCTGCCATCTGTTTTCAGAACTATACTGATAAATGAATCATCAAAAGTTGAAGTATCAGTCGCAATGTTTTTAATTTGTCACTTCAATTTCAAACTGTGACCATTTGATCGATTTGTAAAAAATCTTGGACTAGTTCAATTTGAAAGTGTGAGGTAGAAAGTATAGTTTAGGAACTGAAGGACCTTTTAATCAGCAAACAGTTAGGCTTGAAGAATTTGGCTGTAATTGGTACTGATAATGCCACAGCGATTGAAGTGAGACAATTTAAAGATGCCTCATCAAATAGTCCATTCTGTAAGCTCTTTAAAGTGTCATGTCTGCCATGATACTACCCCACTCAAATGCTGACGTAGAAAGAGTTTTCAGTGCTAGGAATTATATCAAATCTAACCTAAAAACAGGGTAAACTTTGACCTCTTAAATGCTATCGTGCCATTAAAATTCGGCCTGATGAGACTAGAGAAATAAGCCCACTGTTCCACTTATAAAGAAATTTGAACAGCTAAAGCATACCAGGGTCATTTTGGATCTGAAGCTTTAACTTCATTATTCAAGCTAAGTTTATCCTGTGGATCTTGTGAGGCAGACATCGGTGAAGGTGAGGACATGATTATGTAGGGTAAGTCTTTACAAAAGCTATGTAATTTTTGACTTTTTAAATTTGGATGTTTTTTCTATATCTTTTCCACGCAGATTTAGATCTATTTAGATATTTTTTGACACCGTTTTGGATATTTTTTGTCAAAGAAAAGTGACAACACTGGCTGTAAGGTAAACTTAAAACAGTTTTTTGCTAAATTCGCAAGTGTAAAATATTGATTTTGTTGTTAGAAGATATGCTGTATTACAAACAAATTAAGTTGCGTAGACCCATGCTAATCTTGGGGCCCTAAGGTTTAGCTACATTAAGATTATACCGAAATCTAGCACTGATCTAAGGTCAACCGCCATCAAATTACCACTGAACCGTCACGCCTGTACACACTTTCTAGTGACCTTTCAAGTTTTCACCCGGAAGTAATAATAAATACGTCATGCGCAGCTTTCGCAAATACATTTATATACATTAGTCATTATTGACTGTCAAAACCTATTCTGAAATTTCAAAACAAAATGTTTTCTTACAAACTGGTTGTCACCCAAAAAAAAAATTATAAAGAAATTAAAAATCTCACTCACTTTGAATATCTAGACTCTAGGTAATGGATTCCTGAGTTAACACTCTGGGGTAAATTGCGACTAACGGAGCGTTTCCTTTAAAATCGGAGTGTATCTTATTAAAAGGCAAGAAACTAACAGCCTACAAACAAACAAGCCAGATCTGTAAAACGGATGTGCATTAAAACCTCAAGGACATAGGAAATCATAAACCACATTCACACATTCGTGTTGAACAGCAGAACATTTTTGGAACAATGTGTCAAAGTGTGACTGCATTAGCTTTGAAAGGCACTGTAAGTTACTTTGTCTATTGAGAAGAAAATGACCAGTTCAGATTTCTGGGTAACGTGCGTGCGATCTTTCCTGGACATCCGCGCTCATGCACTTATTGAGAACACTTGCTGTAGCTTGTGGGGTCTGGACCTCCTCTACAAGTTAAGTCAAGAATTGCCATCACATCACTCAGGGCTTTCCCATGCGTGTTCCGTCCTAATCTTCAGCAGAAAAAGACACTTTTAGGTCCCAAGACAAGAAGAAGAAGAAGGTCCGGTGTCGTGTCTACACAGGGTCGTCAGTCTGGCGTCGCCCTTCCAGCAGGGTCCGTCCGGTGGCGTCCGTGCGGAGGTGTCCATCCCGCGTCGTCCGTCTGGCGTTACCCATCCATCTAGGTCCGTCCGGTGGCGTCCGTTCGGCGGCGTCCGTCCGGCGGCGTCCGTCCGGCGGCGTCCATCCGGCGGCGTCCGAGCGGCGGCGTCCGTACGGCGGCGTCCGTATGGCGGCGTCCGTGCGGCGGCGTCCGTCCGGCGGCGTCCGTGCGGCGGCGTCCGTCCGGCGTCGTCCGTGCGACGGCGTCCGTGCAGCATTGTCTGCACGGCGTCGTCCGTACGGCGGCGTCCGTTCGGCGTCGTCCGTACGGCGTCGTCCGTGCGGCGTCGTCCGTCCGGCGTTATCCATGCGGCGTCGTCCGTCCGGCGCCGTTCGTCCGGCGTCGTCCGTGCGGCGTCGTCCGTCCGGCGTCGTCCGTCCGGCGTCGTCCGTCCGGCGTCGTCCGAGCGGCTGCGTCCATCCCGCGTCGTCCGCCAGGCGTCGCCCGTCCAGAAGGGTCCATCCGGTGGCGTCCGTCTCATGTCGTCCGTCTGGCGTCGCCCGTCCAGCTAGGTCCGTCTGGCGGCGTCCGTCCGGCGGCGTTCGTCCGGCGGCGTCCGTGCGGCGGCGTCCGTATGGCGGCGTCCGTGCGGCGGCGTCCGTCCGGCAGCGTCCGTGCGGCGGCGTCCGTCCGGCGTCGTCCGTGCGGCGGCGTCCGTGCAGCATTGTCTGCACGGCGTCGTCCGTTCGGCGGCGTCCGTACGGCGTCGTCCGTACGGCGTCGTCCGTGCGGCGTCGTCCGTCCGGCGTCGTCCATGCAGCGTCGTCCGTCCGGCGTCGTACGTGCGGCGTCGTCCGTCCGGCGTCGTCCGAACGGCTGCGTTCATCCCGCGTCGTCCGCCAGGCGTCGCCCGTCCAGAAGGGTCCGTCCGGTGGCGTCCGTCTCATGTCGTCCGTCTGGCGTCGCCCGTCCAGCTAGGTCCGTTCGGCGGCGTCCGTCCGGCGACGTCCGTCCGGCGGCGTCCGTGCGGCGTCGTCCGTATGGCGGCGTCCGTGCGGCGGCGTCCGTCCGGCGGCGTCCGTGCGGCGGCGTCCGTCCGGCGTCGTCCGTGCGGCGGCGTCCGTGCAGCATTGTCTGCACGGCGTCGTCCGTTCGGCGGCGTCCGTACGGCGTCGTCCGTACGGCGTCGTCCGTGCGGCGTCGTCCGTCCGGCGTCGTCCATGCAGCGTCGTCCGTCCGGCGTCGTACGTGCGGCGTCGTCCGTCCGGCGTCGTCCGAACGGCTGCGTTCATCCCGCGTCGTCCGCCAGGCGTCGCCCGTCCAGAAGGGTCCGTCCGGTGGCGTCCGTCTCATGTCGTCCGTCTGGCGTCGCCCGTCCAGCTAGGTCCGTTCGGCGGCGTCCGTCCGGCGACGTCCGTCCGGCGGCGTCCGTGCGGCGTCGTCCGTCCGGCGGCGTCCGTGCGGCGGCGTCCGTCCGGCGGCGTCCGTGCGGCGGCGTCCGTCCGGCGTCGTCCGTGCGGCGGCGTCCGTGCAGCATTGTCTGCACGGCGTCGTCCGTTCGGCGGCGTCCGTACGGCGTCGTCCGTACGGCGTCGTCCGTGCGGCGTCGTCCGTCCGGCGTCGTCCATGCAGCGTCGTCCGTTCGGCGTCGTACGTGCGGCGTCGTCCGTCCGGCGTCGTCCGAACGGCTGCGTTCATCCCGCGTCGTCCGCCAGGCGTCGCCCGTCCAGCAGTGTCCGTCCGGTGGCGTCCTTCCGGCGGCGTCCGTCTGGCGTCACCCGTCCAGCAGGGTCCGTCCGGCGGCGTCCGTACGGCTGGGCCCGTCCATCGGCGTCCGTGCGGCGGCGTCCGTCCCGTGTCGTCTGTCCGGCGGCGTCCGTATGGCGGCGTCCGTGCGGCGGCGTCCGTGCGGCGGCGTCCGTGCGGCGGCGTCCGTCCGGCGGCGTCCGTGCGGCGGCGTCCGTATGGCGGCGTCCGTGCGGCGGCGTCCGTCCGGCGGCGTCCGTGCGGCGGCGTCCGTCCGGCGTCGTCCGTGCGGCGGCGTCCGTGCAGCATTGTCTGCACGGCGTCGTCCGTTCGGCGGCGTCCGTTCGGCGGCGTCCGTACGGCGTCGTCCGTACGGCGTCGTCCGTGCGGCGTCGTCCGTCCGGCGTCGTCCATGCAGCGTCGTCCGTCCGGCGTCGTACGTCCGGCGACGTCCGTCCGGCGGCGTCCGTGCGGCGTCGTCCGTATGGCGGCGTCCAGCTAGGTCCGTTCGGCGGCGTCCGTCCGGCGACGTCCGTCCGGCGGCGTCCGTGCGGCGTCGTCCGTATGGCGGCGTCCGTGCGGCGGCGTCCGTGCGGCGGCGTCCGTCCGGCGGCGTCCGTGCGGCGGCGTCCGTCCGGCGTCGTCCGTGCGGCGGCGTCCGTGCAGCATTGTCTGCACGGCGTCGTCCGTTCGGCGGCGTCCGTACGGCGTCGTCCGTACGGCGTCGTCCGTGCGGCGTCGTCCGTCCGGCGTCGTCCATGCAGCGTCGTCCGTTCGGCGTCGTACGTGCGGCGTCGTCCGTCCGGCGTCGTCCGAACGGCTGCGTTCATCCCGCGTCGTCCGCCAGGCGTCGCCCGTCCAGAAGGGTCCGTCCGGTGGCGTCCTTCCGTCCTCTGGCATCACCCGTCCAGCGTCCGTCTGGTCCGTCGCCCGTCCAGTCCTAGCGTCCGTGCGGCGGCGTCCGTCCCGTGTCCGTCCGGCGACGTCCGTCCGGCGGCGTCCGGCGTCCGTGCGGCGGCGTCCGTCCGTCCGTGCGGCGGCGTCCCGCGTCCGTGCGGCGGCGTCCGTGCGGCGGCGTCCGTGCGGCGGCGTCCGTCCGGCGGCGTCCGTGCGGCGGCGTCCGTCCGGCGTCGTCCGTGCGGCGGCGTCCGTGCAGCATTGTCTGCACGGCGTCGTCCGTTCGGCGGCGTCCGTACGGCGTCGTCCGTACGGCGTCGTCCGTACGTCGCGGCGTCGTCCGTCCCGTCCGTCGTCCATGCAGCGTCGTCCGTCCGGCGTCATACGTGCGGCGTCGTCCGTCCGGCGTCGTCCGAACGGCTGCGTTCATCCCGCGTCGTCCGCCAGGCGTCGCCCGTCCATCAGTGTCCGTCCGGTGGCGTCCTCGGCGGCGTCCGTCGGCGGCGTCCGGCGGCGTCCGTGCGGCGCCGTCGTCCGTCTGGCGTCACCCGTCCAGCAGGGTCCGTCCGGCGGCGTCCGTACGGCGTCCGGGGCCGTCCGGCGGCGTCCGTGCGGCGGTCCGCACGGGCGTCGTCCCGTCCCGGCGTCCGTCCGTGTCCCGGCATCCGGCATTGTCCGCCGGCGTCGTCTTCCGTTCGGGTGCGTCCGTACGGCGTCGTCGTCGTGCGGCGTCGTCCGTCAGGCGGCGGCGTCGTCCGTTCCGGCGTCATACGTGCGGCGTGCGGTCGTCCGAACGGCTGGCGTCCCGTCGTCCGCCGTGTCGCCCGTCCAGGCGGCGTCCGGTGGCGGCGGTCGTCCGTCCGTGCGGCGGCGTCGTCCGTCCGTCCGTGCGGCGGCGTCCGTGCGGCGTCGTCCGTATGGCGGCGTCCGTGCGGCGGCGTCCGGCGTCCGTGCGGCGGCGTCCGTCCGGCGTCGTGCGGCGGCGTCCGTGCAGCAGCATTCGTCCGCACGGCGTCGTCCGTTCCGGCGGCCGTCTGTGTTCCGGCGTCGTCCGTCCGGCGGCGTCATCCGTGCGTCCGCGTCGTCCGTCCGGCGTCCGCCCGTGTCGTCGTCCGTGCGTCCTTCCGGCGGGTCCGTCTGGCATCCGTCCAGCGGGGCGTCGTCCGAACGGCTGGGTCCATCATCCAGCGTCGTGTCCACCAGGCGTCGTATGGCCGTCCAGCAGGGTCCGTGCGGTGGCGTCCTTCCGGCGGCGTCCGTCTGGCGTCACCCGTCCAGCAGGGTCCGTCCGGCGGCGTCCGTACGGGTCCTGCGGCCCGTCCATCGGCGTCCCGTGTCGTCCGTCCTGGCGTCGTCCAGCTAGGTCGGTCCGTCCGGCGGCGTCCTTGCGGCGTCATCCGTGCGGCGTCGGCGTGCGTGCGGCGTCATCCGTGCAGTCCACGGCTGGGTTCATCCAGCGTCGTCTCGCCCGTCCAGCAGGGTCCGTCGGTGGCGTACGGCGGCGTCCCGTCACCCGTCCAGCAGGGTCCGTCGCTGGGCCCGTCCATCGGCGTCTGGCGTCGTCCATGCGTCGGCGTCCGTCCGGCGTCGTCCGTGCGGCGGCGTCCTCCGTGCAGCATTGACTGCACGTCGCGTCGTCCGTTCCGTCTGGATGCGTCCGTCCGGCCGTCCGTCGTCCGTCTAGCGTCTGCACGGCTCCAGCGGATGGGTCCGTCTGGTGGCGTCCGTTCGGCGGCATCCGTCCGGCGGCGTCCGTGCGGCGGACTCATGTCTGCAGACAGGGATGACCAGGAAAGGGTTTTAATATCATTGGCAGCTAGGAACTGCGTGGTCAAATGTGTGGAATGGGGTCTGGACACATCCGACACATTTTAAAAAAATAATAACGCACCATTAGATAACTATGCGTTTCCAGTTTTTGAACATAATACAAGGCTGGCGTGAGGACAGTCAGCCCTCTTTTAAAATTATTTTATAGGAAATGGGCGGAAAGGGGTGGGGGGGGGGGAATTGTTGTGCTCAGCTTTCATAAATATACTGGAGGCGGCGGCCGCTCATTTTTCATAAACATACTGGGGTGGAAACGGCGGGGGGGGGGGGGGGGTGCAAGGCCTTTAGGTGTCTGAGCATACCTGTTGCGGCGCCCCTGTACATACCTATAGTAGATACCAGTGTTGCCACTTTGGATCTTTTATATCTAAATTTAGATCTTTTTCATTGCCTTTAGATACTGTTTTTGACGTTTAGATCGTAAATAATTTTCTAGACTTTTCATATGGAGTTAGATATTTTATAGATTTTTTTCTTTCATTGTCAATTTAATATTTACTGTGCAAAATATTTACTACAATATTTTTGTTTTGGTCTGGCACGTACTTTGTGACAACTGCCATTACTTGAACTTTGAACTCTCACTGGGGTCAACGCACAAATATCTGGCAGCCCCGGTACTGATTAATAAAACCGCGCGTAAATCATACTAACTTTGTTTTAACCGTATCCTCATTGTGCTGACTTTGCGTTTCTTTTTCATGTGATTTAAAAAAAATAATTGCTCACTTTCTTATGTGGCTTTCACTTTAAAAAAATCTTGCAACATGCCAAAAGTAAAGTATGAGCACAAAATTTGGAAAGAGTGGTTGCATGATGACAAAATTAAAAATTGGGGATATGACCAAAGCTTGTTCTAAGTACTGCAAGTGTGAAATTAAAGCGAAAATACAAAACTCAAAGAGCCAGGCAGAGACAAAAAAAACATAAAACTGCAGTTTCATTTAAATATATTACACCGCTGACATCTGTTTTTCGAACTATACTGATAAATGAATCATCAAAAGTTGAAGTATCAGTCGCAATGTTTTTAATTTGTCACTGCGCAATTTCAAACTGTGACCATTTGATCGATTTGTAAAAAATCTTGGACTAGTTCAATTTGAAAGTGTGAGGTAGAAAGTATAGTTTAGGAACTGAAGGACCTTTTAATCAGCAAACAGTTAGGCTTGAAGAATTTGGCTGCAATTGGTGCTGATAATGCCTCAGTGATGGTTGGTATAAACAATGGCGTTTATGCCAAGTTGAAGGAAGCTAACCCATCGTTAATACTTGAAAAATGTATGCGTCATTCATTGCAACTAGCATTATCACATGCTTCATCTAAATATTTACCAAGGAATTTGGAATAACTTATTGCTGAAACACTTTACTGGTTTTCCAAATCATTTGTCAGACAACAGCAATACAGTACATTATATACAGCCTTTAATGATGGTTTCACACCACCGAAAATTCTACCAGATTGGAAAACTAGATGGTTATCAATTTAACCAGCTGTTGAAAGAATTATGAAGCAATGGCTGAAGTTGAAGACATACTTTGAAATAACAAGACAAAGTGAAAAGTGCTACACAGCTGAAATACTATATGGAATGTACAGTGATGAAAAAAATGTGTCATTCATTCTCTTTTTATAACCTATTTTAATGGAAGTGCAAAAAGTTAATAAACTGTTCGAATCTAAACTTGTTGATAAAGTTAAATTACTTGATGATCTCACCTTGCTATTTCACTCGGTAAAAAGACTGGTGTTGCCAACTTCTAAAGCTGATTTGCTCACTTGCACTATAGAGAGCTATTTGGCTCCTAAGCCACACCTTGGATATTAAATCGAATCAAAAATTGATTTTTTAAAAACAAAAGGACTGTTAACAGAGAAGGAAGAGAACAACTTAGGAAAACGCTGTCAAGATTTCCTTATCTCATTACTGAAGCAATTGAAGCAGAGACTTCCTGAAAATCCAGATGTTATGACAAATATTTCACTGTTTTATGTGAGCAACATACTTCAGCCAATAAAGGACATACCTAAATATTGTAAAGTTATGAAATTTTTAGGGGCTACTGATAATAGTGTCGCGGAAGCAGAATATCAGTTAACCAAAATAAAGTTAGCTGAATGGACAAACAAAAGAGAAACTAAAGCGTTTTGGAGTGAAGTGAGACAATTTAAAGATGCCTCATCAAACAGTCCATTCTGTAAGCTCTTTAAAGTGCCATGTCTGCCATGATACTACCCCACTCAAATGCTGACGTAGAAAGAGTTTTCAGTGCTAGGAATTATATCAAATCTAACCTAAGAAACAGGATGAAATTTGACCTCTTAAATGCTATCGTGCCATTAAAATTCGGCCTGATGAGACTATAGAAATAAGCCTACTGTTCCACTTATAAAGAAATTTAAACAGCTTAAGCATACCAGGGTCATTTTAGATCTGAAGCTTCAACTTCATTATCCAAGCTAAGTTTATCCTGTGGATCTTGTGAGGCAGACATCAGTGAAGGTGAGGACATGATTATGTAGGGTAAGTCCTAACTAAAGCTATGTAATTTTTGACTTTTTCAATTTGGATGTTTTTTCTATATCTTTTCCACGCAGATTTAGATCTTTTTAGATATTTTTTGACACTGTTTTGGATATTTTTTGTCAAATAAAAGTGGCAACACTGGGGAGAAGGGACGTGCGAGGTTGAAGACATTTTGAGAGACGTGATTGTATTTTTTTGTTGGGGATTGACAGAAAGGTTGTGTAGTGTTAACGCTGTCGTCGTATGTGTTGGTTAGCTGTTGTTATTTCTCGTGTGCTGATAGTATGCTAAGACAGTTGTGTTGGGGTTGTACCATGTTTAGGTAGGTGTTCTTGTCCCTGGATTTTTGGGGTTTTCTGCGTCTTGTGCTGTCGTTGACATTGTCCGCTAATACTTGAACCACTCGTCCTGCGTGTGCCACTGAGTCTCGCATGGCGAAGATCGTAGCCTAGTTGGCGCTGCACTACAGGAGGTGGAATCGTGTCCTTTGGTTCATCCATGGGAATGGCCCGGGGTGGATAGGTAAATATAACTGCTGCCACTGCCCGGGAGTTTCGGATAAGGGGACTGTCCATAACTGTAGAGGTTGTTTTAGGTTATGTTGTTCTTTGGTCATTAAAGATGATGTGTGTGCTTCATTTGTGTATGTGTTGAGTGTGTTTTTGGTATAGTGTATCTGTCACAGGGCCGTACAGCGAGCCCTAGTTCAGTAATATAGATATCAGGTCCTTGACATCACCCCACATAGACATATCAGCTTTGAAACAGCCAGAAATAAGCCAGCAGTACCTAGTACAGGTTAAAAATAAATATGACAGATTAATAGTTGAAAGCATGGAACAATATCGACGGGAGAATCCAGAGGACAAAATTAATACAAAATGGGAATGTTTCAAAACTAGTATAGAAACAGCTAATGCCATCTTACCAGTGAAAGAAAAGAAAATCAATTATGGATGACTGAGGAAATTATTAACAAAATGACACAAAGGAAGAAAGCAAAAAAACACTCCAGAATATTCATTAATAGACAAAGAAATACGAAATATTTGTAGAACTGCTAAGGAAATATGGATTCAGTTAAAATGCAAAGAAATAGAGGATCTTGAAATAAAACACAGAACCAAGGAAATACATGCAAATATAAGAAAACTTACAAACAAGGAAAAACATTTAACAGGAAATGGTTGTATTAGGGGGAAGGATGGAAAAATTATTGTTGATAAGAAAGATATAATAAAAAGATGGACTGAATACACAGAAGACCTGTTTTGGGACAACAGAGGTGACAAACCGCCAATCCATAATATTCAAAAGGGACCAAACATATTAAAGTCTGAAGTAGAGAAAGCCATTAAACAGATGAAGCAGGGAAAAGCTGCAGGTCCAGACAACATAACTGCAGAAATGTTGAAATCATTATCTACTTTTGGAATTGATACTATCACAGAAATATGCAATGACATTTATAACTATGGGTACATTCCTAGGGACATGAAAACATCTGTTTTTATCACACTACCCAAGAAATCAAAAGCTGTTGATTGTGAAGATTACATAATTATTAGCCTAATGAGTCACGTAACTAAGTTACTCTTGAAGATATTACAAGCAAGAATTCAAGATAAAATAGAGAAAGAAGTTTCTGAAGAGCAATTTGGATTCCGTAAAAACAGTGGTACTCGAGAGGCCATAATTTGTCTAAAGACGCTGACTGAAAAATATATAGAAGTTCAGAAAAATATTTATGCATGTTTTATAGATTACAAAAAAGCTTTCGACAGAGTGCAACATGAACAACTAATTGCAGCTCTTCAAAACATAGGACTAGGTGGAAAGGATATCAGACTTAATAGAAACTTATACTGGGAGCAAGAAGCAACAGTAAGTTGTGACAACATCTGCTCAACCCAGGTAGAGATCAAGAGAGGAGTAAGACAAGGGTGTGTGCTGTCGCCTAGCCTTTTCAACTTATGTACAGAAACCATTTTTACAGAAATTGTAGAATTACCACGACTGCACATCAATGGTAGAATAATAAACAATCTGTGATATGCTGACGACACAGTGTTACTAGCAGAGAGTGAGCAGGAGTTGCAAGACCTAGTGGAGCAAGTAAACAGAAGGAGTGCAGAATTTGGATTAGATATAAATTTGAAAAAGACAAAAACCATGATATTTAGCAAAGAAAATAATCAGCTAACAATGAATATCACAGTGAAGGGGTGAAATTGGAACAAGTTAAAAATGTCTTATATCTTGGACAAGTAATAACATGTGACGGCAGAAGTGAAACAGAAGTCAAGAAAAGAATAGGGATGGCCAAAAACATTTTCAACAACATGCAAAAGTTACTGACATCAAGAGAAATAAGCAATATATTTAAAAATGAGAATTGTCAAATGTTATGTATTCTCAACCTTACTGTATGGCACAGAGATATGGACAATGAACAAACAACTGGAGAATCGTATCAATTCTTTGAAGATGTGGATATACAGAAGATTAGGTCGTATTTCATGGAAACAAAAGCTATCAAATACAGAGGTACTGAGGAAATTGGGAATGAAAAGAGAGTTGCTAGGTGAAATAAAAAAGAGACAAGTGAAATATTTTGGCCACATTAAAAGACATAACAGTATTGTAAAGATCATCCTTGAGGGAACGGTTCAAGGTAGGCGAGCAAAAGGCAGACAGCGTTACAAGTGGGAGGATAACATCAAGAGATGGACGAACTGCAGTATGAGTGAGTGTACATCAAGGGCAAGAGACACGGCTTGTTGGAGATCCATTGCAGCCAACCTTCATTGTGGAGACGGCACCTGATTGATTGACTGACAAGGATCGAAGAAGAAGAAGAAGATATATAATTAACAAAGAGACAATGTATTGATCGGCATTCAAAGAAAAAAGTAGAAAGAAGGACACACTAGACAACATAAAAATCGAAAGCTATAATAGTTACCGCGCCAGGACTCGAACATCTTACCTCCAGATGGCGCGTGCGCCTAGCTATAGAGACAAGCGTACTAAGAACACAACCAACTAGCAACCCCTTCCCCTTCTTGGTCTGCATCGTAGTCACCACCGATTACATACATTTATATAGCTTTTGATTTTTGTGTTGTCTAGTAATACTAGTAGTATGTCCTTCTGTCTTTCTACTTCTTTCTCTTAGTGCCAATCAATACATTGTCTCTGTGTTAATTAAATATATATATTTACATAATACATTAGAACGCAACAGAGTAACTAGCTGGTCTATTATTCCCTAAAGGGCTGTTTTGTTTGTGACGGCAAAACCCTTGCCACTAGGGTGCAAAGCCGTGTCTCTGTGGCGCAATCGGTTAGCGCGTTCGGCTGTTAACCGAAAGGTTGGTGGTTCAAGCCCACCCAGGGACGTAGTTTTTTTTCCCCCTTTTTAATTTTGTTTGATAAATCTATCTCCGACGCAAGAATGAGGAGTTCGAATTACACGTGTTTATTGTTGTGTGTGCAGAAAACGTAATGAGAAATGCTAAATTTGACCAGACTTGGTACAGTTATGATTCGCTTATAATTGGTGACCACCCTGTTCTTAAACTTCAATGTATTATTGTACTAACAGTAAATGACCGCCTCTAACTCAATAGCTAAAGTCGGACGTGTAACAAACATTCTTTGAAGTCAGGGCTAACAACTCCTAACAGCCTATAGGAGTTCCATAGGAGAGTCGACTGTAGCTAGAAATGGGGGAAGTGAAATGTGGCATAATTGGTAACCACCTTGTTCTGGAACTTCACTATATTGTACTAACAGTCTTTGTAATCACGGCTACCAACTCCCGACAGCCTAAGGGAGCTCTTTAGGAGAGATGAAGGCTTCTTTCCCCCCCCCCCCCACCCCCACCCGATTGGTCCTCGGCGGGTGATATGACCAATAAATAAAAAAAAAACCGGCCGCGTTTACTTACCATGACTTTACCTGATACCCATTGAAGACCTTCTCCAATGGGAGCTAAGGTCATTTTTGAAAAAGTCCGACTGGAGCTGAACCCACCAACATCCGGATCCACTGGCGAGCGTCTAGCCGCTACACCACGGTGGCTCCCGAGGTTGATCAGTATTTCAGAACTCGAGGCCCTCCGTGTGGGTTCCGGGGCCCCATTATAGGGAAAACAAGAATAGACCCACTGCCTCCCCAAAAAGCATGCTGTAAGAGTCGACTAACTGGGGGCTTCCTTTGAAGTCGGAGTGCATCTGCCTGAGAGGCAAGGAACCAGCAATCTGCATACAAATAAGTCAGATCTGTAAAAACAGATGTACACGCAAAACTCAGGTCCTGGAACAAAGGCAAAGTCCAGAAATAGACGAACAATCAGGTCTTTCCACTGGAGTTTATAGCCGGTGAACGCAAACAACAAAACAAGAACAGAACTAGAGGCATGGCGTCCGTTTGGAGTGCCAGAGGTCCCGTATTCAAGCCAAGGTGAAAGCTGGGATTTTCCCCCCGAACGAATTGGTGTTACCTGTGCTGGAAATAAACAAAACATGACGACAGAGGGATCATCTTGCATGGGCAACACACAAATCTCTACAATACTTCCCAGGCTTCGCGCTATGGAAAGGAGGCATTTCATCCCCGAAAACCTGCTTTCCATAGTTTTTTCTAAAGTATAAAATGGTTCCACTCGAATGGGCTGTGATAACCGAGTCTATCTATATGGCACACCATAACACTATCATCTGGAAGGACAGAAAGGCGCAACGATGACAGAAGGATGCATTTATGTGTTATTTTTTAAAATCATGTAGCAAGCACCAGTGAAGACTCGCATATATCATATATATGTGATATATGTGTCAGGAAATAAACTTGGCAATGTATTGTTTGTGTCTTCTTTGCTCACAATCTCGTTGGTTTCTTTTTAACATTTTCTCCAGTAATGCAGGCGTGATTAGAAATAAACAGGCACATACATTGGCTGGTACTGCATCACTTGGTGGTAAATTGATGTGATTTCAGTTGATGCAATGTTGTCTCTAGTATAAACTTCAAAGTTTTTCGTAACTTACTTAGCGGATCCCAAAAGTTTGGTTTCAACTGGTGTTATTGGGCCATCAGTTTTGCCTGGACATATCGTATTTGGGACAGTATTGGAGGATGTGATCTGTTTTCTCAGGTGCCAATCGACATGTGCACATGGCTGATTCGCTAATTTAAATTTATGTGCCCGTGGCTGCGAAATCAACTGTGCCCCGGTTCTAATGACTTGAGTTTGAGAAGTAACCGGGGAATCTGGCCAACGCTCAGCAATCAGATAGGGACATGCAATCAGATTGTTACTGATACTGTCGGAACTGAAACTCTGCGCTTGCTGCTGAAGATGGAGATTGGGCGCTTATGGGAGTATCTTGAATTCTATGATGTCGGTTCTTAAATAATAAACGTTCTAATTTACAAAAGGAAAACGTTTTAATTCCCTGAAAAATTGCTGTCTTTATTGTTGATTCTCTGGGCTGCGTAACTTCATTTTCTTTAAAAATGTTACCTTATGTTAATTCGACGGATCAACATCATGGCACACGGGTGTAAGCCATAAGTGCTCCGTTCTACATCTAACTCAAGTTCGAGTCTGAAAAATCCCAGCACAGTGCACGAACTATGTTGCACCAGCGAGGATCCTGACATACTTTGGGTAGATTTTTTCAACTTCAAAATTTTTGCACGGGCAGCGCCGCCAGGCTATTCTTTGTCGATTTCCAACTACTAAGAGATTTTTTTAAAGGGCTCAACCCAGACAGGTAAAATTACTAGAAGTCTACGCGAAAAAATCTTGTACATCCCAGGATCAGCTACATAGCTTCATTCTGTATGTGCTCCAGTTTCTCTGGCTGACTCTTCGAGAGTAACCCCAATCCATAATCAATCACTGAGATGATTAAAAGCCGGTAAAGTGTGAACAGCATTCTCTGCTCCATGTCAATCGCTGCCATAATATTTAGTTCATTTAGACCTTTTTGAGCCCTTGTCACAACTCCCTCTATGTGATAGAGTCAAAGGTGAGAGGGGGAAGGACACCACGAGGAGATGGACCAACACCAGTCTCAGAGAGAGTGTACAACCGTGACAAACGACAGAGAAAAGGGGGGGGGGAGAGAGAGAGAGAGAGAGAGAGAGAGAGAGAAACATGTTAAAGTTACTTTGTCGCCAACCTTTACTACAGAGATGGCACTTGACTAAGCCATACACACAAACTTCGACACATTCCCAACCCCTACAAAGTCATACACTTCCCCACACATACAAACTCAGACGCAGCTACAGAAAGAAGCCAAACACAGCCTGCTCAAGGATAGTTTAATATGTTGTATGTACACAAATCTGGCCACTCACACTGTCATACTTCATGCTGTCACATACATAAAGAAAAAAAAAAGGCTATGCTTTCAAATTTTCAAACATAAAATGATCATTCGCATGACAAAGTATTCAGTGTTTATAATACAGTGGTGGCCAACATTTTTGGACAAATTATTAGATAACTGTTTTTTCTATACTGTTACAGAGTACTGCATCTGCTGCTATTTTACAGCCCATTAATGGCAACCATTACAGCCATCAATGTGCCCTATAATAGCAGCTGACACAATCTTCCTCACATCTTCTTTTACTGCTTCATATGTCACGGCAGATTTAAAGTTCTGCTTCCTCTTCTGGTCATCATACTGTTGTAAAATTCTATGATGTTATCTTTCCATCTTGTTCTTTGTCTACATCCTGCTTGACCTCCCTCCCCTCTTTTGAGGTATACCTTATATGGTATGGCGTCGCAAAGCATTCTAAGTGGGAAAACCATTTTACTTGCCGTCTGTGTATCCAGTTTAGCACTGGTTCTGTGACTTTTTCTCTCTCTTATGATCTCATTCCTAATTTGATCTCTTCTGGTCACCCCTGCAGCCCCTTCTCAGACATCTCCTACCCATGAGGTGACGCTATACTCCTCCATAATATTGCGTAATCAGTTATTGAATAGCTGTTCTAAAATTGTGGCCACCACTTTAGTAACAAGAGCTCCCAGTCACACCGCTCCCCTATCTGCCAGCATGCAGCAGGCTGTGTAAGCAGAGGTATACTGTAAGCACTGATTTCCCTGCCTTGCAGAAGCACTCTCCTGACACTATGGTTATAGTTAGACACATGAGTAATAATATTATAGACAACAATCAAGAATGCATTTGTGAGGCACTACACACAGTCTGTCCTCTACTACAGCTGACATGTTCATCACAACCAGTGCAATGGAACTGGTCACCGCATCAAGAAGAACAAACTGTCACCGCAAAGAGCACTAGACTTTACATAAAGACTGTTAACTAGAACAGGTGAATGAGATTGCATATATTGTTTTCAGTTATGTTGCTTAGACCATATACACACTGATACTTTCCCTGCACAGGAAGGGTATCACTCTTCAAAATTCCTTGTTTGAAATAATAGTTATAATAGAAATCTTCATCCTTCAACTCTTAGAGTGCACAGACATTTCACTTTACTTTGTTCATTGGGAATCAACTAATACTTTCAACTAATAAGAGGGATGTCTTACAACTGGCTTTCTACCTTATTTACCAGACAGAGATAGTGTTGAATTCTTTCCCTCAATTATAATAATACAAGTTTGGAATAAGTAAGTGACCTAAAATAAAATTGATGCTGTCGCAGCAATGGAGCCTGGTGGCAATGTCTCCACTGCTGGCTATGGGAGTGTTACCTGGTGTGGCACCAATGTCTTCTACAGTGTGAATACCAGTATGATGGCCACACAAAAGTTCATTAAAAAAAAAAAAAATTGCTTATTGCTTATTACCCTGGTAAATGCATGTGTGAAATAACTTCACTAACCTATAAGCAACAGAGCCACACTCATTGTATAAAAAGCTATTAAAGATAATCTGTCACTCACAGCGCCCACACGCACATGCGCTTGCATACACACGTCCATACGGACAGTTTTATGACCACTGAAATTATTTCTATATTTCTATGCTTCTTAAAAGCCAGAAAGAAAACTGCTGATAGAGACGTCTGGCGATCTCTCTGGCAAACCTCTACACCCCTAGGTAGAAGAGGAGCGACTAAGTAAGTAAGTCTATGCTTCTTATATAACATCTACCCTTAATGAAGAACACAAGCACACTTTCACCCACACCAGGGGTAGCAAATAATGGTGTGAGGATGGAAGGGGGTGGCAGGTAGAGACAAACCATGCTGACACAAGCAAACAGTGAACTATCTATGTATGAATATGCTAGTTCTGCTCAAACAAGAGAGGACAGTGCAGCTAGAACACTTTCTAGCAGCCCCTGACCCAGACTCCAGTGTGACTGTGTGAAGAAGACCCTGGAGTCCACAAACAGTGACTAGTTTAAACAAGCCCTAATGCCCTACCCAGGGTGAGTCAACAGTTGACTGCTCCTTGGTTAATCTTTAAATGCTCAATGTGCTGCTGTTTCTGGCACTCACATCTCTGATGAACACACTCTCAGCGAGTATTTACGATTAAATGGGATTCATTCAAGAAAGGTGGAGAAACTGGGCACATCCTGAGAAGAATCACCAAGTGGACACTGAAAGTGGAAACTTATGGACAAAGGAAATAAGGATGTACAAGAGAAACTCTAGAATGAACACTGCTGAGGGATGCCAAAGGTGCTGGACCTGCACAGGATGGAATGGAATGAATGAACTAGACAGTGAGCCCTAGATGATGTATAATGGCATAATAGGATGAAGAAAAGAAGAGGTATTTAAACTCAATTATTTTGGAGTCGACTCTGTGGCTAAGTCGATGCGAACACTTTGTAATGCTGGGGTGCCAGGTTCGATCCCAGCTGCGGGCCATGCACCTTGCGTTGGTTTTGACAGTGGTATCAGGGAGCAGACCGCCCAGAAAGCAATGGCAAACTACTGGACTTAAATTTGCCATACAGAAACCACACAACAGCCAGGGGCTGCTGGGGTTAGTTCTGAACGTCCTGTAAAGGATACACAACTAACCATGGGGGGAGGGGGGGGGGGGGGAGATTTTCTTTAGCTCCACAGTTTGGAATTTAGTATTGATTCTGACAGCCAGTATAGCTGTCTCAACCAGTAATAAATTGTATTTATTAGACACCAACAAGTATTTTGCCCAACCCTGAATGACCAAACCTGATGATTACTTACACAGTAGTTCTTTTCCCAAGATTTGTTGCACCAACAGGCGATGATCCTAACAGACATTCCACGAATATAAGCATCAGACTCTGATGTCTGTGCTGATTTTCACAAGCAATTCCTAAAATGGGAGGTAACAACTCTCTAAGGACAGTCGCTGAGACCAAAAGGATGGTGGAGTTATCAAACTGGCAACAGATATGGTAATAACAAAATAACAAAGAGCCATAATTTATGATTATTCACACACACATAAGATACTAGGTATCAGCCTGAGGAAGTAAATGGGGCAGGGCCTTGAGGCCTTTGATGACATAAATGCTAGGTTACAGAGTTAATTACTTCTGTTTCCCAGACAGGCTCCACTGACACATAGACAACAATCTTGATGCAACAATATCATGCAACTGTCAATCAACCTATCACGCTGGACTTCTTCTTCTTTCTCTGCATTTACCAGCTGTAAACTCTGGCGGAAAGTTTCTGGTTGTTTGTCCACTTCTGGACCGCAGCCCTGTTCCAGAACCTGAGTGTTGCATGTGCATCCGTTTGACAGATCTGACACATTTGTGTGCAGACTGTTGGTTCCTTGCCTCTCAGGTAGATTCCAACTTTGAAGGAAGCTCCCAATTAGTCAACTCCTCCTACGACATGCTTTTAGGTAGGCAGTGGGTCTATTCTTGTTTTCCCTATAGTAGGCCCCTGGAGCCTACACAGGGGACTCATGCTGATGATGTATTCCAAGTTTACAGCTTATACTGCTCTACATCTTTCTGCAATATATATATATGTGTGCAACATTTTTTAGACAAATTCAAAAACACTACGGTTCAGCATACATCTAAAATCACTAAGTCACAATTTCAGGCACATCTATAGTTACCCCAGTTCACATTCTTGAGCTAACATGTCACAATTTGTGGTACATTTTTAAATATCCAAATTCAATCTCTAGATAAAAACACATCATTATTTTTGACAATTCTAAAACTAAACCGTATCGGGGTTTTAGGGATAAAACCAATGTGTCACAATTTTAGGTATGTCCCTAATTACCCCAGTTCATATTTATTGCTAAAATCAGAATGGTAAAATCGTACAACATATATTCTCAGCTCATGTCCCAGTCCACAGTATAAAAATCACAGGAGACGTAACAACCGGCAGCATATTCTCTCTATCAAAGTGTTTACAAACTACCAGACATCTGTTGAGACGAAGTGTCCCACACTTTCATACATCCACAGAGACACAAAGTGGCAGTGAGGAGTCAGAAATAAAGAAATGTGAAAATGTGGATAAGAAGTTTTGTGGAGCAGCACCTGAAGCCTTTTATGGCATGCTTGGATCACAGAAAAATGTGAACTCGTCAATGTTACTTCTGCTGGGGTCGTGAACTGTTACGCCTTCACAAAAGTTACAGGACATGAGATGGGGCAGACAGAAACAGCCACAGAGGTTTTACATTCTAGGAGATGTACATCTGCTCAATGACTTCAACATAGGTCTGAAGCAAACAGTTCTCTTCCTCAAGTCAAGGCAAAGGCAGATAGCCATTTTGTGGCTGAGTGTACAGAAGTGACGTAACCAGCCAGAAACAAACCAGCAGCCTCAGTTATCCGAGTTCAACTGTCTGGCCATTAAACTGTCAGGACTTAACATAAACAAGCCTAGTTTTACCAGCCCTGCCCCACCTTCCTGTGTCATTAACCAGTGATGCTGACCACATCACCCATCTTGTGCTGATTGGATCTATAAAATATAGGTCTAGCCCTATATGCCTAAAGTCGTGGAAAAGGATCAGGAAAAAAAATTATACTATTTCAGAAAGCAATTGAAAATTAGTGGCCTTTGTCTTCACAATAGTAATCCTCAATTTAGATATTTATCTTCTAGTGAGGTTTATTTTATCTGGCAGTGCATTTCTCTATCTTTAACATGTTTCTTTTGTCTTGGATCAGATATCCCGTTAGTCACACTCTTTCTTGTTGAGTATAACTTTCTTGCAGACCCATCTCTGGTGGAACAATGTAAATAAATAAATTCTACTACAGGAAGTTACTTTAAAACAAAACCTAGCAGATAATGAGTTACTCAACCAACAAAGAACATAACTTCTGACTCAATGTGACACAATGTCACTGTAACCTTTCCTGTACACCCAGCTGAATATTTAACTCTCTTTTATTGCAACCAGATTGAGGATCCTAAGTGGAAGCCATATGGTCATCTGTGAGAGAATGGGTTGCCAGTAATGGACAGGAAACCCCCCAACAATAAACTGTCTTTACTGTGTACAGTCCAACATGACGGTGACCACATCACCCACCCAGTGCTGATTGGTCTACAAAATACAGGTCTAGCCCTATATACCCAATACACCTGAAGGCGTGGAAAAAAAAATCCTTTACACTTTTTTTAAAATTTTACTTACTTACTACAGTCTGAGGACTAAAGGGTCCATGGCTTGGACAGTCACCACAAACTGTGAAGATTAGGATATTTTGCTGTGTCCCCACGAGAAAAACCGTCCACAGCCGAACCAAGAATTCAATCCCAGGCCTCCTGCATGAGAGCCCAGCATTCTAACCCTCCCGCAAGCTGCTCCTCCCCTCACAGGAGAAAAAAAAGGTCGAAGCAAAAAAAAAAAAAAAAAAAAAAACACCAAATAAATAGACTCAATGAAGCAATATGTCACAATGACACTATCTACAGTGATACATGGCAATGATATGACTATCAATGTTACAATATCATGAACATCAACAATTCACCACATGTTTGATTGTATTTAGTTGTACACAAGAACTCAGATGCATACGGCACAGCAGGCTGACAAGGGTATATCTATGTGTATAAGGTACATTTAAATATACTCCCAGGAACAAGCGAATTAAGACAATGCCAGGGTGCTGGAGCAAACAAAGAACAAGTCACCAAAAAACTCATGACACAAGTTTGGTCACTGTCCCATTACACATATATTGCAGAATTCTGGTCTATTCAGTTTCTATTTACGATACGAGCAATCAGAGCATGAATGATACAGGAACTGAGGGGGATATGTGGGAACAGGATGCCATGGATCAAGTTGCATGAAGGTAGAAAATCTGGAAGGGAGTTAGGGGTAACTAAAGGTAAAGGTGAGAGGATCAACTTCATTGCACCAATTTTGATCCCATATGGCTCAGTCTCTCTCCACAGAACAGCTAGCTGCCTGAAGAGCGTCGCCATCACAGGACTTCTGTAGCTCTGGCGACAACCCCCAAGGAACCTATGTCAAAAATTGCACCCTTGAACTGAAAGGCACTGCTGTGAAACAAACCTACGACCTTCAGAGCGGGAAGCAAATGGCTTGATCACTTCACCACTTTAGGTGTACTGGGTATATAGGGCTAAACTTATATTTTATAGACCAATCAACACTCGATGGGTTATACTGTCAGCATCATGCCACCTCTTTTACCTCCCAGAACTTTACCTGGTACCCATGCATAAGGCTGGGTCAACCTGGAAAGGCAGGTCATTTAAAAAAAATGTAATCCTGACCTTCGTATCTGCAGGCAAGCATTTAGCCGCTAGACCACGGCCGTTCCCCACACAGGATAGGTTGCTGCACAAAAACACCTGCCTCCAAGCCTTAAAGTGTTTCAGACATATTATCCTAGCCCTATATGTTCACAGACCAATTAGCATTCAACTGGTGAGGCCAATGTCATATCAGCACCTTTGTTTTCCATAACATCAGGTACACATTTTTTTTTCTTCTTCAAACAGTTGGCATTTAGGTGCCTTTAGCATAATGCCAACGATATATCTGCTAGTACCCTGAACCACAAATGTATACTGGATTCTTCGAGGAACAGTTTATTTCACAGTCAGTTTGGCCTCACTGTGATGAAACAGGCCAGAATTCTCCTATACACAGTAAAAAAAAAAAAAATTCTGCAACTAAAAACAAACAACAGCAAAAATGAAACATCATGCAGCTGTCAGATTCAATGTCAACACAGCCACAGTTAATAATAAGTTCTATATCACATGATATATCAATGTAATACCCCTCCTCCCCTAATTTGTGAATCTCCACTGACTTATGTTACCCTGACAATGGTGTGAACATCAACTCTTTGTGCAACACTGAAGAGCAAGTCAACAGCACTGGTTCCCTCATACCTAGTCACTGAGGCATCCTGGGCAAATGGTGCCAGTACTATATTTATTTAGAACAATCAGCTTTCTGTGGGTAATACCTTTACTTCCCAGGGCTTTTTCTAAACTCATTTTAGTCAGGTTCAATCTGGGAGTCCAGGTTAATTGGGGATTTGAAAAAGTCCTGGTTGTTTGTCCGCTTCTGGACTTTAGCCTTTTCCAAGAATTTGAGTTTTGCCTGCACATCCGTTTTTACAGATATGGTTTATTTGTGTATAGAATTGCTGGCCTCTCAGGCAGATGCTGCCAGCCCGGATTTATTTCACACGATGGTACTTTAAAGGCGATCATGTGGTTAGTATCAGGCCAGTTGTGTGGGTTCTGGGGCCCCATTGTGGGGGAAAACAAGAACAGGCGCACTGCCTCTCCAACAAGCAGGTTGCAGAAGTCTACTAATTTGGGAGGGGGGGGGGGGGGGGGGGGGGGGAATTGACTTCTTTTAAGCCAGAGTGCATCTGCCCGAGTGGCAAAGAACAACCAACTGCACACAACCAGTAAAATGGATGTACATGCAAAACTCAGGCCCTGGTACAAAGCCAAACTCTAAAAGAACAAACAACCACGACTTTCCACCAGAGCTTACAGCCAGTGAACAAAGAAGAAGGTCAGCAATCATTACTTTCCAAAACATTTCATGGTACTTTTTCACCCTGAGGGGAAAATCCTCACTCCATAGGGGGAATGTAACCCTTCATTTAGCAGTCAGCCACCTGCAGACTGAAATCTGGTAATGGGCACTGTGAAATCTATCGACTGATTCAGACCCTCCTGAAATTTATGCATAGCTCTATCACTATGAGCTCAACATCCTCCAAGACTGAGAATCTCTACTGAACAAATTCACCAATCCTTACACATTTACAGCTATAGTTTGTGTATTTTCATACAATTCTCACACACATATATTTATATATATATATATACATGTTAAGGACCCTTCCCTTGCCTTCAGGCGCTCTGACCCATATTTTATAGACTTATCGGCACTTTGTTGCTGATGTAGTTAACATCACATCAGTCACCTTTATTTCTCAGAACTTTACTTTGTAACTATTTAAATCTGGGTCAACCTGGGAGCTAATGCCACTTTTGAAAAAAGTCTGGCTCCGTTCAGATATAAACCTACGACCTTCAGATCCACAGGTGGGCATCTACCCACTTCACCACACTGGCTTCCCATATATACTCCATATATTAAATCAGATCTTGGTCAGATATGACTTAGCAACCATGCAACAGTAGTCGGCAGTACCTGTTCTCAGTTAACATCCAATGTTGTGAGAATTATACTAAACCTGATATTCTACTTGAGTCAATTAGATCCGGTGGAGGAGCACATTAGGGAGAACACTAGCCTTATCCTAGAAAGAGGAAATGCAAATTTGAAGAGAAAAAAAAAACGTTATTGGCGAGCAGGCTAGGCCTTTGGCCTTGGTTGGTTGCAGGTCTAGGAGGCAAGCTCTGACAGGTGAAGAGACAGATCACTGCCCTTCTGACCCGACAGCTTCTGCTGCAAGCTCCGTTCCAAACGTAATGGTATTACCTTTCCTATGGAGTAAACAAGGCACACCAAAAGAAGGATCATGCTGTATGGGCAACACATGCTCTCTATAATAGTGCCCAGGTTTTGTGTTATGGCTTTTAACAGCACCACCAGGACGTGGAAGTCACACTTGCAGTGGCCTGTAACTCCCATGGCACAATATAACTATAACATCTGGAAAAATGGAGAGTTGTCAACCAACACACACACACACATATATATATATATACTTATTTACCCAACCACTTCAAACAAGGAGATAGCAACAACTGTTACTTTCCCACCGTCAACCCAACAGTAAAACCGTCAACTCTTGATACCCTAATTATCATTACATGATACAAATACCTTCACAATTAGCTAATGCAATGCATTCTGAAGCTCCGAGTCTGCAAGGAGATATTCTGTGACTTCCCAAGTCTATTATCCCCACGCCAAAGTCTGGGATATCCACCCCAAATTTGTGATCTCTAAATCTGTGACCCCCACCTTGAATCTGACCCCCACCTTGAACCTGACACCCACCCTGAACCTGTGACCTGCATCCAAAATCTTTAATAACCACCCAAATCTGCACCTGCATCAGTATTGTTTTACTTCACTGAAATTAGCCAGACTTCAAGTGAACAAAAAACAACTGGTGCTGTTACAGGCAATCAGCCGTAAGAAAAAAGTAGCTAACTGGAAGAATGTATCTTTCGCCATCTGTACAACAGTGTTTTTCACTGTCTGTATAACAGTGGTTTTTTTTCACTGTCTGTACAAAAGTGTTTTTCACTGTCTGTACAAACAGAAAGGGCTGCACATCTATTTAAAGATGACACAACCTAAATGAGTTTCAATAGTTTCAACAAAATAGCAAAATGTTTATGAGGTTCCAGAATTCTCTCTTCTGCTTCCCTCTACATTATGAGTTCTCTTTTTACAATTTTTAAAAGAGGTAATAATATAATTTTTGCCAATAAACCTTACCGATGCCACAGCTGCAAAAATTAAACAGATCCTGCTAACCACCATCATGAAATTAAAAGTTGGGTTGCAGATTTCTCTTTCATTAAAAAATACATTCAGAACACTCCTCCATGAATTTTAAAAGTCGAAATGATACAATATTTGTGGAGAAACCTTAATGACCAACCCAATAACAAAAGTAAAAAGGGTTGCTGATTTCTGCCATCTGTTCTATTTAACAATTAGAATCTCACCTTCTGCAATATTTAACACCTGAAATAATACAACAGTCTCAGACAAACCCTAATTGCCAACATAAGCATGAAAAAAAGAGTATGCTCTAGGGTTGCTATTTCTTTTCCCTGTTTTATTTTACATTTATAATATTAATTTCTTTAAACTATTTAATTACAAAATTACAATAGTTTCAGACAAACCCTACTAATTGTCACTTTCATGAACATAATAGCGGGGCTGCCAATTTCTTGTTTGTTATAAACTATATTTAGAATACCCATTCCTTAAATTTTAAAAGACGAAATGATACAATTTGTGGACAAACTTTTATTGATTCACCACAATGACGAAAATAAAATTATGTTCAAGGGTTTCCAATTTTTCTCCTGTTTGAAAAAAATTAATATTCTAGCGCTCTTTAACTCGTAAATAATAATATTAATTTTAAAAATAAATGTTGTTTTGGTCAAACAAAGAGTTAACAATGATTCCCATAATAAATAACTCAGCATTCCTGAGGTTACCGACAGACTTTTCCCTCCTCACGGTAAACATGTGTTCTCTGTACATTCAAAATGCCCCGCCTCCTCTCTAATATGCAGAACGTGACAAATACTCCATTTCAAACAGAAAATCACCATTCCAATCTCACTGAAAGATAAAAATCACATAAATGCAATGCTCCAGTTCCAATAAGCACCTCACACACCGGCTGACATTACTGCAAACATCAGAGGCTGATATTATTGCTGACATTACAGGATGATATTACATTTCAGGGTACAGGTAATTTAATTACATTCAGATATTTTACCTGCCACACTTACACTCATGTGAAGACAGTCAGGAAAGATGACATTATACGCACAGACAAAAGGTCACATTGGAATACGTTCACTGAAGTCAAGATTATATGTTGTAAGGATTATATTATAAATACATCCTATATGGGCTGATAGCATTCATAAACAACGGTGAAGATACTGAGTGGAGTGGATACTACCTGAATGTGGAAATCTGCACATTGGATGGTTTGATCAGAATAGTCATACCAAAAATATCTGTGTAGATGACGGCTTGATAATGATAGTAATACCAATATCTGCACAGAGGATGGTTTGCTCTAGATAGTAATACCAATTAATACATTCCAATATCTGCACAGGCGATGGTCTGATCAAGAAAATAATGCCAATTTCTGTGCAGATGACAGTTCAGTCAAGATACTACAAATTATATCTATACAGATGATGGTTTAATAAAGACAGTTACTATCCAGTATCCGCGCATATGCTGGTTTGATCAAGATAATAACACCAGTATCTGCACAGATGATGGTTTGATCAAGACGGTAGTAGTACCAACAATAACTGTGTAGTTGTTGGTTTTATCAAGATAGTAATACCAATATCTGCACACACACTGGTATGATCAAGATAATTATAAACACCAATATCTGCACAGGCGATGGTTTTATCAGTATTCATCAAGACATTAATACCAATATCTGCACAGATGATGGTCTGATCAAAATAATAAAACCAATATCTACATAGACAATGGCTTCATCAAGATAGAAAAACCATATCTGCACAGATGATGGTTTGATCAAGACAGCAGTAGCAACAATATCTGTGTAGATGTTTCTTCAATCAAGATACCAATATCTGCATAAACAATAGTTTGATCAAGATAATACCTATTAATACCAATATCTGCTCAGATGGTGGTTTAATCAAGATAATATTACCAATATCTGTGCATATGATGGTTTGATCAAGATCCTTCTACAAGTAACTCTGTAGATGCCGGTCTGATCAAATACTAATTCCCAATATCTGTACCCTGAATCTGCACAGGTTATGTTTAGGTAAAAAGACATAAACATCTGTCCAGGTGATAGGTCAAAAGGTTAACACCCTTATCTGGTCCTATGATAAGTCAGATCTATATAAGAAGACCTCTACCTGCACAAACTATAAAGGTCAAAGCACACGTCCAATATCTGCACAGATGACTGCCAGCTCCACATAATGCAACATCTGCCCAGACCATGGCTAGGTCCAGTTGCTGACATCATCACCTTCTTAGAATCATGGCTAGGTCCAGTTGCTGACATCGACATCTTCTCAGAATTATGGCTAGGTCCAGTTACTGATACCAACATCGTCCTAGAATTATGGCTAGGTCCAGTTGCTGATATCAACATCTTCCTAAAATCATGGCTAGGTCCAGTTGCTGACATTGTCATCTTCTTTGAATTATGGCTAGGTCCAGTTGCTGATACCAACATCTTCCTAGAATCATGGCTAGGTCCAGTTGTTAACATCAACATTTGTTACAGCATGGCTAGGTCCAGTTGCTGATACCAACATCTTACTAGAATCATGGCTAGGTCCAGTTGTCAACATCAACATATGTAAACATCATGGCTAGGTCCAGTTGCTAACATCAACATGTGTAAACATCATGGCTAGGTCCAGCTGTGAATACCAACATCTGCACAGATCATGTTTAGGTCCAGATACTGTAACATCTACACAGATCATAGTGAGGTCAAAATAGTAATGGCACATCTGCACAGATTATGATAAGATCAAGATAATAACTGCAACATCTGCAAAGATCATGGTTAGGTAAGCACTGCTGCTACTAGTGATGTCTCAAAACATCATGTTCAAGGAAAATGTGGCTGAGGTATGCACAGATCGTGATAATATGCCGATAAGACAAATGAGGCTCAAATCTAAACAGCCCCTACATCTCCTCCACCACTTCTGTCAATCACATTACCATCTACTGAAGAAGATCCCACCTGACTGTCTCCCTTGAAAGAGGCCTCATAACCATCACCACAAGCTCCACCACCATTATCATCATCATCATCAGCAGAGGTAACCATCTCAGAATGGAGAACCGAGGAAGAGGCCTGATATGAGACAGCTGCATGCTTCTCTAGCATCTCTCCAGGGATATCACCAAATGTGGTTGTTGCACCAGACAAGTCTTGGTGATAGTTTGCTTTGGAGTTCAACGTGTCACAGTCGTCACTTTCGACCTCGCTGTCATCAACATCAACATCATGTCGGCGCTGCGTTAATGAAACAATATCCACCTCGCAAAGGCTAACCAGGTCCGGCAACGGCAAGTCTGCCACCGACACTTCGTTACTGTCATCATCGTAATCCTCCGTCATCTGCCTAGCTTCGACAGTCTGTGTCTCTGTGGCAATCACCGGGTCCACCTCGGTGGGCACCTCACCATAAAAGCTCAAATGCTCCACACTCTCCTCCAACTGGGTCACAGTTGCTTCTTTAATTCTAAGATCCACTGAGGAAGCTTCTAGACTTGACCCTGATTGTCCTTCAGTTTCTGTCAGTGAGGAGGTCAGAGACTCTGCCCCCTGAATGATGCTCTCAAGTCCGTACTTTTCCTTCAGCATTTTCGCTTCAGGCTGAGATAACAAGGCTAGATCTGAAGATGCAGAAGTAAAGTCTTCATGTTGTCTCTCGTTGGAGCTACCAACGGTGGCAGTGTTGCTGTCAGGTGTCTCTGCACTGCTTGTGAAGGACGTCAGTGGAATGTCGGTTAAAAGTGGAACACCTAGATGAGATCAACAAAAAACACAAATTAGTGAAGCAGAAAACCGAAACTTGCTTAGCTGAAAATAAGAGACTCGTGAAAGTTTAGAGAAACAAATGAAAACCAAACAGACAGATTAATCCGTTAGCCCTGGGAACGTTAGCAAAAAACAAATGGAAAAAAAGGGTCATACGCTCACAGCCATTCCATTAAAAAAAAAACAAAAAAAATTATTTAAAAAAAAAAACACATTTTTTACAGGTCACTAATTTGAAGATACGATTTGCAAGTTACATAAGACAAGCTATAGTAACAAAAATAGAGACATTTTAAGGTGAAGACTGACATAATAATGTGAAAGCTGACAAATTAAAGTAAAAGCAGAAACAATAAAGTGATGACAGGATATGCAAGAGTTAGAGACATTTTATGAGTAATACTTAAGTGAAAACGGACATATTAAACTGAAAGCAGACACACTATTGTAAACAAGGGCAAATTAACGTGAAAGCAGACAGACTAACATGAAGTGAGATATATTAAAGGGAAGACAGAGTAATGTAAACAAAGGCACATTCAATTGAAAGCAGACACATTAATGTGAAGTGAGACAGATTCAAGTTGAAAGCAGACACTAATGTGAAGACAGGCACATTCTAGTGAAAGCAGACATACTAGTTTGAGAAGAGGTTCATTAAAGTGAAACATGAAAATAGACACACTAATGTGAAGAGAAGCACATGAAAGTGAACAAATAAAAAAACTTGACTAATGTGAAGGAAGATATTTAAAGTGAAAACTGACATATTAATGTGAAGAGAGTCATATTAAAGTGAAAACAGATACACTAATGTGAAGAAAGACAGAAGTGAAACACTAAAATGGAGACAAACAAATAAATATGAATACACATTTCAATGAAGATAATCATTTACTTAAAGATGCACTGAAGGAAAGTCATATACAATAGACAGAGAATTTAGACACAAAAGTGAAGACATACACCATAAAGGTGAATTTATAATAAGCAAGAATTAGACACACTATAGCTAAAACAGAAAAATACTAAAATAAAAGCACACACAATGAACATTCATGCATCTGTGATAACATACACACTAATGTGAATACATGATATGCAAGACAGACACATTAGAACAAACCAAAACAAAAACATATTAAAGTGAAAGCAGACATATAACAACAATACAGACATTCTAAAGTGAAGGTTGAAGATCTAAAGTGAAAGCAGACCCAATACAGTGAAGACAGGATGGTAAGGAGTTATGGCAAACACTTTAATAAAAACACAGCTAAAGTGAATGCAGACATATTCAGATATATTAAAGTGAAAGCAGACAGAAAAAAACACACACACACATACACTAAAGTGAATACAGACAGACACATTCTGACAAATTAAAGTGAAAGCAGACAGAAAATAAAAACACACTAAAGTGAATGCAGACAAACACATTCAGACACATTAAAGTGAAAGCAGACAGAAAATAAAAACACACACTAAAGCGAATGCAGACAGACACATTCAGACACATTAAAGTGAAAGCAGACAGAAAATAAAAACACACATTAAAGCGAATGCAGAAACATTCAGACACATTAAATTGAAAGCAGACATACTAAAATGTAGATGGGACACAAAAGACCAATGACAGACACACTATAATTTTAAAAAAATTTAAAAAAAACCTGAAAAGTTAGAATTCTGATACAGGCATTATAAATAACGATAGACTAGAACAAGGACAGATATTATAACTGTAACAGTTCCATCTGAAGAAAAGACACACAAGAAAGCACACACTGGCACCCATACTTGTTTTGTCCGAAGGAGATGTGCCGGCCTCTGTCATCTGTTTCTTCATCTGTTTAAGGCCTTCTAGACTGAGCTGAGCCCTCTCCAGCTCCTGTCTCAGCACCTGCTTCTCATCTTGGCCACTGTTGATGGCCCCCTGCAGACAGAGGTTGTAGGTCATTTCATGGCAGAGACTGGGAAGGTGGTGCACTGCTCATTTTCATCTGTGTACGAGGCTATAATAGTGTGTATTAAGTCAAGTGTGTATGTTTATTCTGTCATAGGCATGTGTGTGTTTGTATCTTGTGTACTAATACTAAGTCAATGCTTTGTGAACAACATTAAAAGTGTGTGTGTGTGTGTGTGTGTGTATGCTGTGTACGAGGCTATAATAGTGTGTATTAAGTCAAGTGTGTATGTTTATTCTGTCATAGGCATGTGTGTGTTTGTATCTTGTGTACTAATACTAAGTCAATGCTTTGTGAACAACATTAAAAGTGTGTGTGTGTGTGTGTATGCTGTGTACGAGGCTATAATAGTGTGTATTAAGTCAAGTGTGTATGTTTATTCTGTCATAGGCATGTGTGTGTTTGTATCTTGTGTACTAATACTAAGTCAATGCTTTGTGAACAACATTAAAAGTGTGTGTGTGTGTGTGTGTATGCTGTGTACGAGGCTATAATAGTGTGTATTAAGTCAAGTGTGTATGTTTATTCTGTCATAGGCATGTGTGTGTTTGTATCTTGTGTACTAATACTAAGTCAATGCTTTGTGAACAACATTAAAAGTGTGTGTGTGTGTGTGTATGCTGTGTACGAGGCTATAATAGTGTGTATTAAGTCAAGTGTGTATGTTTATTCTGTCATAGGCATGTGTGTGTTTGTATCTTGTGTACTAATACTAAGTCATTGCTTTGTGAACAACATTAAAAGTGTGTGTGTATGTGTGTGTAAAACAGGAAACAGTTTTGTGTGGGTGTGTGTCTGTTCTTTAATGTGTGTCTACTAGTAGATAATGTCAGCATCTGTGGCTAGGTGTTGCAAACACGCTTCGTAATGCCAAAGTGCTGAGTTCGATCCAAGCTGCAGATGATCTGTCTTGTGTTGGTTTCAACAGTGGTACCGAGAGCTGACCGCTCAGAAAGCTATGGAAAACTACTGAACATAAAAAATCTACAAAAATCACAACAGTTAAAAAATGCTGGGGTTGGTTCTACAAGGATACAACTAACAAACTAGTAGATAATATGTGTGTGAGCCATGTCAAAGCTTTTTGTATGTAGAAGGTATCTGCTTGCGCTAGGTGTAAACTTTGTGTATGTAGCAGGTGGCAACTAACAGAGTTGTGTCATGCCACCTCTAGCACGGGGAACTGCCATGGTGTAGTGGCTAGATGCTCGCCTGCATACTGGAAGGTTGTGGGTTCGGGTCCTGATGAAGCCATACTTTGTTTTAAAAAAAAAATTACCTTAGCTCCCACGTCGACTCAGCTTTGAGTGGGTACCAGGTAAAGTCCAGGGAAGTAAAAGTGGGTGGCGTGGTGCTGACCACATCACCCACCAACTGCTGATTAGTCTATAAATTATAGGTCTAGCCCTACATACCCAATATGCTTGAAGGCGTGGAAAAGAGTCCTTTACTGACATCTAGCATGATGACGATGATGATGAAAACGGGGGACAGTGGGCGGACATGATCAAACACTGTTCAGGGCAGTTCTGTGCACTGTATCATCTGGAAATGATACTTCAGACATTCTATTCTTCTTCTTCTGTCGTTAGTGTTACCAGGTTGTAGCCCAGTGTCACGCTTGTTTTTAAAATATTTTGTATTTGTCTTCTGCTTCTATGGCGGGCTGAGTAATGATTTTATTCATTTTTTTCTTCCCAGGATTCTGCTCTAATGCCGGCAGACAAGACCATATCCCTTATTTTGTTTGCTACCTTCTGAAGACAGAGCATTTAACAAACAGTTATTTCCTCTCCTGTGTTCTACTCATTGTCCATAGTAGGGACGAAGATGCTGTTATCATTCACTGTTTTGCTGGAAGGGACCATTTGAGCGTGTGTGTGTGTGTGTGTGTGTGTGCAGACATTCTTATGTAGGTAGCTTTTCTTAATCTTTTAATTTTGCTTGGATAATGGCCAACTGCAAATACAGTAATATGGACATAGGACTTTATTTTAACCAGCATCTAAGGAAATCATAAGTCTAACCCAACTTGTCTGGAAATAAGGGACGTATAACTCCCTCTGATTTCTTATTTAAAAAAAAAAAAAAAACAACAACAAAAAACACATGCATAAGATTTTTAGTCTGAGGTGATGCCATTTCTCAATAACCAAACAAATGAGGACTTAAAAATGGACATGAGTGGGAGAAGGACATACATTTTTTTGTTAAAGAGAAATACAACATATCTGTACACTGTCCAATGTGGTGTGTTTAACCCTACCAGACCGCTGGCCCGGTTTTCCAACAATTTCTTAACCTGACGCCAGACCGCTGGCCCTAATTTTCGGCTTTTTGCGTAGTAGGGGGAAAGATGCGTCATGGAATAAAAATAACCACCCAATCGTTATCAATCCTCTTTGTTAGACATTGCAAATGTCTGCCCGCATGTGTTTGGATTATATTTGTGTTGTTTTACGTGGAAAAAATTCTGAAAATTCACAATGAAACGAGCGGCTGATGAACCAAGTTCTAGGCGTTTCACAGCCCAACAGGTGATCGATACTTTGGTTTATTCAGACTCTGCGGGTAATAATTTCATAAAGAATACGTTTTTGAAGTGACATTGTCAGTGAGAGCGCGAATGATGAGGAAAATCTTGAAAATTATCAATCTTGAAATAGATCGATAGTAGGAGAAGGGGGTGTGTCCCTCAAATGGCAACATCTGGTGTTCACTTTGTGAAACAAAGTTGATCCTGATGAGTGGATTCGTACACAAAGGTGGAATATTGGTGCTAGATAAAAGGTAAGCCTATTTTCTACAATGTCTCCAAGTTTCATCATATTCTAGCCACTCGTTTGAATGTAACTAATATATCATGTTGGTTTTTTCATGGTAATGCCCAGGAGCTCAGGTCTGGTAGGGTTAAGAGATGACTCACCGCCAGTTTAGACAGTATGGCATTCATCTCTGCAGCCATGGTCTTCAGCTGCTCCATGGGGACCGGGGAGCCCAAGCTGGGTTGCTGCTGCAGCTGTGGTGGAGGCTGTGTCTGCTGGCAGCTGACCACTGGACTCAGTGTGGCTGTGAAGAGGAAGCCACAAACAGTTCAATGTTGGCAGTCCAAGCCTGGTCTCACTAATTACAGAGAAACTAACCATCTTACGCACTAAGACTGTTATCACTATCATATTAATAATATTAATGAGGATAAAGGCATACATCAAAAAAAAGGAGAAGGGTGTAGAGCACAGTCCCAGAACAAGACGAAACAATAACATCAGAGAAACTCTACAACAGCACGATGTGTCTATGGCCGAGACGGCCAGAAGAGCAAGAAGCAGGAACTTACATCTCCCTCAACACCTGAAGTGGTAAAAAAGGGAAGTTAAAAAGACGAGAAGAATGAGGATAACGCACAAGAGAGGGAAGTGAGAATAAGTACAGGGCCATGAATAAGAAGAATAGGAATGTAAGCAAGAACAAGTAGACGAACATACCACAAGGATACCAGCAAGTTAAGTACAAAGGAAAAGAGTAAAAGAAAGAGAACAGCAATTTAAATGTGAGAACACAAGAATAGTGTGACAATGGACAAGAAAAGCAAATACAAGAACAATGACATGAAGTAAAAAGATAAATAACATCAGATATAAGAAAAACAACAGAAAGTGAGCATAAAACAAAGACGGCAAATACAAGCACAATAACATTGATAGCAGGCACACACATAAAACAAAATACATTGTTGTCATTTAAAATAAACTAGAAGAGCAAAAACTGCAGGAATAGGCCTCAAAATGACCAATTAAAATGTTTACAAATTATAAGAACATCAAATGACATAACATGTGCAACAGCATGGACAATAAGTAAGTAAAAAAAAAAACACTGGTAGAAAAAAAAAAAGCTGCAAGTATAGGAACAAGACTGGATTTTTAAAAAATTGAGAAAAAAATGCACATAATCTAAAAGTTAATGAACAGCATATAAAACCAGCAAAAATACGAAAAATATAAACAAAAAGGAGGAGGAGGGGGAGGAGGAGGAGAAGGGGAAGGAATCACTTTGCATATACTGAACTGAACACCTATAAACACAAGGAATATTTAAACAGTTAAAATTTAAACAAAAGGTTCAATATCTTCATCAACGTCAGCAGAAAGACACAAGTGATGTATGAGACTGCTGACAATAACAGGAGGTGAACCCTATTCATCGTAATAAATATAATTTTAAAAAAAAGGTAATCTTCTTCTTCTTTGTGTTCACCAGTTGTAAACTCTGGCAGAAAGTTCTGGTTGTTCATCCACTTCTGGACTGCAGTACTGCTTCAGGACCTGAGTGTTGCGTACGCATATATTTTACAGGTGTAATGTAGAACTAACAAGACATAAAAGTATAAAATACATCATCAGTGTTTATGAGACAAATGTGAGAGAACTACATTAGAGAGCCAGAACATAACAACTGAGGCCAGTTCGGGAAATTCTCCTAAATTCCCTGTAAGTGTGTGATAGTGAATACATTTCTAGCTCTCAGTAAATATTTGTAGCCCACAGAGCAAATAGTTGTTTATTTGTTCAGTGAGGAGCAGGTCTACAATAGCAAATGTAACTGACAGTCAACTGCAGATCCATGCACAACTTCACTACTAGCAGATTCTCAAATGGGATGTCAACTTGAAGAATATCAACATTAACAAGCTTTGTGTTCAGGAGCAAACTGTAAAGCTAGGTGTCCACAGTTTACAAGACCTGAGTGTGTGTGTGCGCACGTGCGTGTGTGTGCATATGTGCATGTGCATGTGTATGTGCGCTCGCACATATATACATGCATGAAAGAGAGACAGAGGAGAGATGGGTGATGACATGAATGAGAGGTGATGACGGAGGAGGGACAAAGAGATTAAATAAAAGAAACAACAGACAGACAGAGACTGAAAGAGAGAGAGAGACTGAGAGAGAGAGAGAGAGAGAGAGAGAGAGAGAGAGAGAGAGAGAGAAGAGAGAGAGCGAGAGAGAGAGAGAGACAGAGAGAGAGACTGAGAGAGAGAGACAGAGAGAGAGAGAGACAGAGAGAGACAGAGAGAGAAAGACAGAGAGAGAGAGAGAGACAGAGAGAGAGACACAGAGAGAGACACAGAGAGAGAGAGACAGAGAGAGAGAGAGAGAGAGAGAGAGAGAGAGAGAGAGAGAGAGAGAGAGAGAGAGAGAAAGAGAGAGAGAGAGAGAGAGAGAGAGAGAGAGACAGAGAGAGAGAGAGACAGAGAGAGAGCAAAAATGTTAGCTGCTAGTGAGAACAAGTGGTGCACCTATAAAACTACATTTCATCATGCCCCAGCTGGAGACACTGTTCTTATCATATGTTCCAGTATTTCTGAAAACAACTTTATAAAATATTTTAAAAGCTATAGATATTATGTCTAGCGAGACAATCTTGTGCATATGTGCATTACAAAACAAACACTTTTAATACCAAAGATAATAAGTCTAGCAAGACTGTCTTCTGTTAATACATGTATAACATTCATATAAAACTACAGGCATTATGTCTAGTAAGGCAGTTTGCAGTTAACATGTGTTAGAGGTTATAAAAATATTGCAGATCTTTTGTTAAAGCGACTGCTGTAGTTTAGTTTATGAAGCAAAAACAAACAGGTTATCTATTTTCATAAAATTAAACTCAAAATCTTAAGAGGCATAATGTTCAAATAATCAATAAATTCAAAGAAAATCACAGAAAACACCAAACACAACACCAGAAAACAACAAGCACATGACAACATCAATAATGCACAAAGTTATGAACACATGACCCTCATAACGAAGGACAACAATCCAAGATCCCCCAGCTGAGAACGGACACTTGAGAAATACAGAAAACAATCAATACAATTATCTCCACATTTTTAAGTGCTGAGTAGTAAATGTGCTTCATGTATATAAGCACCCCCCCACCCCCCTAATTTGCACTGACGCAAAAACTACCGACATTTATTTATATAAAGAAAGAGCCCCAAAAAAGAATCTTTAGTTATAGAGAAATTATCATTTGTGTGCTTATTTTTGTTTTCTTCTTCTTTTTTCGTGGTCACCAGCTGTAAACTCTGACAGAAAGTTCTGGTTCTTCAACATCTGGCTTATTTGCCTCTCAGGCAGATAAACTCCGACTTCAAAGAAGGTTCAGAATTAGCTTACTCATTCAACATGCCTTTTGGGGGGGGGGGGGGGGGCAGTGGGTCTATTCTTGTTTTCCTCACAATGGGGCCCTGGAACCCACACAGGGAATTTGTATGTTTCAGATATAGGCAAAAAGTCCTACATTCATTATATAACAGTTAAGAGAACAAACATTTTATGAAAGGCATATAACTACAAACACATGGTTTTGAAATCATCTTTTGCATTGCCCTTAAATGGGGGCCGGCACATTGTGTTGTGGCTTACAGCTAGGCTGTGATAGCTGCCTCTTTTGGTAAAACATAACCTGATTTGCAGCAAACACTTAATTAGTTGCCACTTATGACATGCTTGAGCTATCATTTTCTTCAGCTGACTGAATGTCACACACACATACACTGACCTCATGCTGCTGTGAGTAAATGGTGCCGGCTAGTCAGCAAAAAGCTGCACAGACATAAGTGACACCTCAAACACCAGCTTCCACACACAAGCACTTCATCCCAAGTTTATGCATAGTCTGCATTATACAATTATGAGGTCCTCATTTTATACATATACACTACGGCATTATTTTAAAGGTATGAACCATGTCATCATTCTATACTTATGGACCTATTCTATATTTATGGATCAGGCAAAAGAAAAACATTATCATACTACATGCATCAAATCTTCATTCACTGTGCACTCATGCCCCACATTTTCATTCCTTCTATAATGCATTAAGTCTTAACTGATTCTATACTTAGGCACCAAGTCTTCATTTACTGTATACTTGTGCACCAAGTCTTCACTGATTTGATTTGATTTGATCCAAGAACCGACATCACAGCACCCGAGGCATTCCCATAAGCGCTCTGTCTCCATCTTCAGCAGCCAGCTAAGAGTTCCGATACTAATGGTGCCAGTAGTTTTCTGATTAAATGTCCGTCTTGCCTTTCCTCTGAGCCTTGAGCTTCTGGCAGAACCTCTCGTCACCCCCATCTGCATCAATCTCACCAGACTGTGGTGATCCATCTGCTCCTCCGCATTGTACACGCTCTCCCACAAGGCACTAACCACGTCTGCCCTATCATGTAGCAGTATTCCACCAAGTTGTGCAGAGCCAGCCAGTCTGTCTGCCTGTTCATTTCCCAACACACCGGCGTCACCCGGTGAAAAAATCCAGACATTACTCCTCACTCGTGTCCTCCGCAGCGAAGCATGCCACTCTGCACAAAGCATACCTGTTCTGATCTTCCTCAGCATGCTTTCTGAATCAGTTACAATTACAATGTGTGTGTGTGTGTGTCGTGTTCTCTAGCCAGCGGAAAGCTGCAGTGACCGCCTAAACCTCCATTCTTAAGCTGGATGTTGTGGTATCATATGCTAGGCTCTCCTGCACCAAACGTCGACCATTAACTTTTGCTAAGAAGTCGCAAGCACTTCTTTTGCCTCTTGACACTGAACCGTCTGTGTAAATGATCAAATCCTCTGAGCGAGCATTATCTTGAATTATTTGCTGAATTTCCTCCTCTGTGGCACCTGCTGGCCAGTCTCTGCATTCCCGGCTAAGCGTGATTATGACTCTACACAAGTCTGACTGCTCAGGTGGCACTTTGACCCACTCCTCTCCTCGCCTAATGTTCTCAAGGATGCAAACCTGTCTGATTGTGTCTTCTGCCTGAGCCATCCATGACCTCCCTCTTATCAGCCGCTGACCCTTAACTGCACCCAGAGCTTCATGCAGAGGGTGGTCTGTGTCTGCAGCTACCCTGAGATACGACTTCGCCTGCATCACCTTGTGCCTACCTGCAACCGTCGGCAAACCGAAGATGTATCGCATAAACACCACTGGAGTGTCTCTGGTGCAACCCAGAATGACCCGCATAGCCGCGTTCTGTATGCGCTCTAGTTTGTCCATCTGACTCTTTGAGACAGTAAGCAGTCCCAGGCCATAATCCACCACTGACAGGATCAGGTGCTGATATAGTGTGAAAAGCATTCTCTGCTCTATGTCAATTGCAGCCATAGTCTTAAGTGCACTAAGTCCTTTTTGGCATCTCGTCACTACACTCTCCACATGGTCCTTAAATGACAGGCTCCTGTCAAATGTAATTCTCAGATACTTCAGTTTGCTCTCTCTGTTGACGTCTCTACCATCTATCGTGAGACTTGGGACATTAGTTTTAACGATTCTGTTGTCCAGAGAACACCACAAAACAGACGCCTTTTCCGGGTGGACGACAGCCTTCATTTCTGTACACCATTCAGTCACTTTGTCTACTGTCGCTTGAAGCTCCCGGGCTGTTTGCTCCCTCTCTTCCCTCTGCCTATATGCAAATATATCATCCGCAAAAGTCAGTATCCTTCCAACTCCTGGTGCTTCTAGGCTTGCAGTCTTCACTAATTCTATACACACCAAACCTTTAGTCACCTTATACCTATGCACCAAGTCTTTATATTCAATACTTATGCACCGAATTTTCATTCATCCTGTGCTTGAGAACCAAGTCGTCATTCATTCTACACTACTGCACCAAGTCGTTATACACACAATCTTCAATTCTCTCTCTCTCACACACACACACACAACCCTCCCCCTCCTCCTGTTCTCATTAGTTCATTATGTAATGAATCTTATCATCTACTTATAAAGGTAAAGTGTAAAAAGAAAAAAAATAACTATGTCTTGAGGTCTCTTGGATTAAAGGTGCCAGCTCCATATGATTATTCACCAGTTTAACTGAATGGGTACTGAGGTCAATATCTCGTCAACCTCCTTTACTTCCCATACCATTTCCCAATATCATTTTAGACAAGGTCAACCTGCGAATCTATTTCAATTTTAAGAAAAAAACCCTGCCTTGAAGGATACTGAAACAAATGATCACTGGGCCGGCAGATGTGTGTGCTAAGCCAGTAAACTAGCACAGCGACCTTTAATAAAGACATGTGGGGGAACAACACACACTCCCTATGTATGTTCTGAGACCTCATTTTAAAGGGGTCAAAGAACAAGACCCACTGTACCCCTAACAAACAAAGCGTCTGATTCAGGGTCTGCTGAAATCAGATGTGCTGGGCTGAAAAGTGCAAATACTGCAGACTAGCAGAAAACCACAAAACAACACATCAACCGCCCTTTTCAAGGCAAATGCAAAAGAAGAAGAACAAGAAAAAATAAACATGCAACAGATTAAAAGACAAAGATAAAACCAGGGCACTGACAACCTGGAAGGTGTGCAGTGGCAATGCTCCCTGGCACCTGCAGGTAAACAGTGACTGTCTTGGTCTATGTGGTACTACTGTCTGTGAGCGGCAGCAAAGTGGCTTTGAGAGCTACACAAATAACTTATGATATAAAAGTAGATGTCGCATCAAAGTGGATGGGTCCCATGTGGGTTACGGGGCCTCACTGTAAGGGAAAGAGGGAAAAGAAGAAAGAATACACACACTACCCCCTAAAACACATGTAGTAAGTCGACTAATTAGGGGTGTTTCCTTTGAAGTTGGAAAGCAACTGCTTGAGAGTCAAGGAACCAACAGTCTGGACACAAATAAGTCAGATCTGTAGAACTGATGTGCATGCAAAACTCAAGTTTTGGAACAAGACTAAAGTCTAGAAACAACCAGAACTTTCAGTTTACAGCCGGTGAATGTAATGATGAAGAAAGTGGATGTCATCAGAAAGTAGATGTCACATCAAAGTGGATGTCATGTGAAAGCAGATGTCAAATGACAACAGATGTCAGATCAAAGTGGATCATGCATAAAAATTAAATGTGACTGTGGGTCTTACATGAAATCGGTACTATAAAGACAATGGATCTTACATGTCACATGAAAGCAAGATCTCAAATAGTATCTATTAGATGAGGGAGCATTAGATGAGGGAGCATTAGACGAGGGAGCATTAGATGAGGGAGCAGTCTCCAATAAAACAAACCATGTCATATAAAAGTGGATCCCCCCACCCCCCATAAATAGATACCGGAAATCAAATGTGCCATTAGAGTGTATCTAAGTTGTGCAATTAAAGTGAGTGTTAAAAAAGTGGATACACGAAAGTGAATACTACATGAAAGTGAATGCTACATGAAAGTGAATGTTACATGAAAGTGAATGCTACATAAAAGTGAATGTTACATGAAAGTCAATGTTACATAAAAGTGACTGTTACATAAAAGTGAATCTCATGGGAAAGCTGCTTTCACACTTATACAAGAAATGTGGCTAAACTGCAGCACCATAGTAGCCACAGACTTGAGGTAACTGCTGAACCCTTCAGAAGTTAGGAGGTTGGGCTTCACTAGAAGCACCACTCAACAAACACCAGCCCGCATAAACATAACAAAAACAATAGGAAAAATGGCAACACCTGAAACAATTACCATGAACTGCAGCATATAAGTTGAGTTTTCAAGCTTACAAAAATCTTTCCCCAACTCGGGTCGGCGTATATGGTGGGTATAAAAGGTCGGTTTAGGCCTAACTCAAAATTTTGAGCTAAATAAATTACTTGAGATCAATGTGTATACCCTTGTCAACTCATATGCCACAGTTTATGGTAATTCTTCCCTGCAAACCAGAACCCAGCACCAGAATGAAAAAACTACTCACATAATCAATGCCATCATTGGCACAAGACAACAGGAACAACAGCAAGAAGTGGCAACCAATGAAACAAATCAATTCTACCCTATAACCAGATCCCAGCACTGAACTAACATAAATACACACAAAAACTTAATTCTGCAATTAAGAACACCTTCACAAGTGGCGCCTGATGAAACAATTAATTTACACTGGATGCTGCCACCAAGAAACAACAACAAATAATGGCAACAAAGGAAACAATTTATTTTACCCAGATATTAAATTATTTACACACGTCAATGCTGCCACCAAGCACAATACCAACAAAATGTGGCAACACACGGAACAACCTATTCCAGACCCCAGTAGAGGACCAACAGCTAAGCACCCCACAAACATCCAATGCTGCCATCAAGCATTAAACAAAAAAACTATTGTTCAGTCCTTGACAGTACCATGGCTGGCATACACAAAACAGACAGGTATCTGCCTAAACTTACCACAAATCAAAGCCATGAACATAGAGAAACAATGAAAAGTAAACATAAAGACACTGAGTTTCCCAGCAGGTTGCATTCACACATATAATCTATGGTCACCACGTTCGTTTTTGTGTTTTGTTTAAAAAAAAAAGACATTTTGAAACCTAAAAGTCCAATACTGCAAGTTATACACATACAAAATTGTAACATTCTATTTGGAACAGCTTGTGTCTAATAGATCAAGTTAACCTAGAAAAAAAAAAAACAACTAATATAGTGATATTACTTTTTAACCACCTCTTACTTTTATATCAGAGTCAAACAACTCAAATTATACCAACCTAAAATTCTTAATAGAAAAGCCTCATGTGATTGTTGTTATTGTATTTCACAGCATCAGATATTTTATAAAGTTCTAATTTCAAATAGTGCAACAGGGAAAATAGTAGAGATGTGAGTGGCAAACCTGCTGAGAACTTAGGCCAAACAACAGACCAAAACAGGAAAATCCAACACAAATAAACAAAATGTGAAGTAAGCAACATACACGGTGGTCTAGTGGGGACGGAGGGGTTACTCAAGTCAGCTGGACACTGCTGCTGTAACTGCTGCTGCTGCTGCTGTGGTGCCAAAATCTGACAGCTGTCATTTACTATACTGATTAAACGGTTGTTGATATCCATAGCCTTGGCCAGAAGAAACTCCGCACTTTTGTCATCATCGTCTTCAACTTCCTCTTCATCTTCTCGGCTTCCGGTCATCTCAGTATCTGCCGGCTGTATCAAGTCGGTTGAGAGAAAGGTTGAAAGGTTAACAGTGGTCAAAGCTGAAAGAAGCTGCAAACTCTCCAATCCTTTTAACTGCTGCTACTGGCAGTAGACAACTTAATATCAATTCTGATCTGATTCTCTCTGACTCAATATTCAGCTGTACAGCTATTCATTAGTTTAAGTTGTATAAAAAAAAAGAATATGACCATCCCTGAAATAACACTATAGAAATGAGTTTTCCTGTTTAAAATAATGCTTAACCTTTCAGTTAGTGCTTGTAAGATATTAAAAATAAACTGGCTTACAAAATGTTTACTTAACACCCCACAGACTAATTTATTTTCCAGGGAATGTGTTAACACTAGAATTCCCTCTCCCCAAGTTCACTGAAATATATGTCTGTAATATTAAGCTTCCTGACTGGATGCTACTGTCCATTATTGCTGACAAAGTTATATTTGTTAGTAAATTCAACCCCCCCCCCCCCCAAGCTACGACTCCTCCCCGGGATAATTCCTAGCAGTATAACTGTTAGCCCTTGTGGAAGATTACGACAAAACAAAGCAGACATGCCACTATCTGCAAATTAAACTGATTTTGCATTTGAGATGCAACAATTCTTCTAGGATTTGTGGTTACATGTTCTCGTTTCCCCAGACTGTTGTTTAAGGTTTCTGGCACTGTAGCCAAGTACCTTAGAATAATGTTTAAACACTTCAGCATTGTGTTCATTCCTTTCAGCGACATTAATAACTTAACAAAGTGATATGTAATATTCCAGCGTTAACTCCAAGTTATTTTCTGGGGGACAAATAGGCAGCATACTCAATTACTCCAGCACGCACAAACTTCCCACACACCGACAAAAATACATAGCCAGGCCTAGCAAAGCTACAGTACAAGTTTACAATGTGGGCTTTAGTCTTGTGGGCAGATTTCAGTCCAGGTCCTGGTGTCTGCTGTCATAAAAGACTGTGTATGGCATGTCCCACAAGAGGTCCTCCCATCCGGCACCAGGCAGCGAGGCAGTAGTTTTGTAAATGTTTTTTGTTGTTGTTCAGACAGGTGCAGTGAATTTGATTTTCCACACCGGCGTCTGGCGATGCCAACTTCCTTTATATATTATTTTATTTATAACAATTCCTTCTCCAACGACATATTGATTCACTGAACAAACACAAAAACTGGTTATATTTAAACTCAGATGCCTGTTTAATACCTATGCACCCTACCGCTATATTTAAATTCTACTTCGTTTATATTTGTTTTACATTCTGTCTGCTGATCACAGGCACATATTTTTTTTTAAAACAAAAAATACTAACAAGCACCAAACCAAAAATTTTGTTTTTTAAACTACTGACATAACGAATCTGCTAATTCATAACTAAAAGTGGCATGTCTAGTGGTAGAAGCTGGAGGCACCAACCTTGGCTGTCATCACACAGGACTGGTTGAGTAGGTTGGTCAGAAGGTGGTCTCTCTCACTTAAGGCATCCTCCAACTGCAGCCAGTTATGATGCAAAATGTCTGTGATGATAACACAGGCATAACATGAAGCACACCCTGCAGCTCTGGGAGCTATCTCTGACTATCTAATCTCAAGTGATGATGGTTGCAGTCTGGCTCCACGCTGAAACCACATGAGGTTCCACGGTGCTGGGCTTTTATACATTATAGGGTCACTGACACAGAACACAGCAATGTTTAACACAGGTTTCCTACACACACAAAGATATCAGAGAAAAGGACTGCCTCTAGGAAATGCAAATGCAAAGAGCGGGCACATTTTATTTCAAGGAATTAAGAACTGGGCAAGCAGTTCGTCAAATATTCTGTCCTTCTGAGAAGAGACAAAATCAATCGACTTGTGATATCAACAAGCAAATGCAGCCTGTGTCAGTATTATCTATGAGCAAGTCAGATGGTTTGGTCATAACCTCAGAATATCACAAAACACTGCCCAATAGAGATATTTAGCACTCAGACACAAGAAGGCAGGCCTTCACAAATGATAGACTGGTAGAATATCTGAGGCTGTGAATACTACCATGCATGAAGCACAAGTCAGATGACTAACTCTTATGATACATGTATACAAGAAACGGAGGCAAGTGATCTCAGAAATCTAAAGACACAAGTTCCAATCGCTAAAATCTCAACAAGGAGTTTTCAAATGCCAAGTGACAGGTTATGCTAGTGACAGCTTGAGAAAGCCTAAAAACACTGAGTGAAAGTCAAATACATTCAGAAACAAGTGCCCAAACAAACTGATGAACATTAAATGGGATTATTCAAGACAGGTAAATAAATGTGTGCACAACAATGATTTCATCACTGATGAGATAACAAAGATGGCACTTTTTTGAGCACATCCTGAGAAGAAGCCAACATAAAATTACCAAAAAGCACTGAAGTGGGAAATAAAAAAGATGACAAAATGAGGAGAAAGCCTACAATTACCAATGACGAGAGAGACCAAAGCTGCTGGGCTAGATTCATATACAATGGCACAACAGAACAATGATGATGATGATGGTGATGGTGGTGAATTTCCAAGGTAACCAAACATTTATTACTCTGTACACAACCAAAAATTCCTGACAAAGACCACCAATAAATATGTAATGACATTAAAAATAGACTAATTCCTGTAACACCAGAGAAGCCGAAAGACTGGAAGACAGTAAGAAAACACATACTGGTTGCCTAAACAGTTAACAAAGTGACCCCTGGCCACACATACAAGTGTGAAAGATTGGTCAACAAAACAAAGAGACATAAAAAGTTGGGGAGAAAAAACAAAAACAAAAAAACCCAGACATCTACATGAAACATCAGACATATAGAGCAATCAAAATGACTAACATATCCATAATCAAACACACATTAAAAAAAAAAAACCTGCCAAAACTCTTTTTAAATACTCAGGAACCGACTATCCTTATTCAACCTGGCAACCTCACAACAGAAAACAAAACCAAGAACAATTACTATAATGATAGATCTTTCCCTGCCAACAACTGACGACAGTGATGGGTCGACACTCCCACAGAAGCTTAACACAGTGATGATGATGATGATAGTACTACACAACTTTCACACCCACAATAGAAAACAAAAGAAAAAAATACTGCCAGCACCAAAGGCAATGTTAGCAATGTGTCGCTAAAGCCAAAGTAAAATCTGGATTAACTTTGTGCTGTCAAGCTAAATGATGTTACCCAAGCATATGTGTAGATTAATATGTTAATTGTACATATAAAAGATCAAGATATAAAAATAATGTTCTGTTTACAAGCATTAATATGTGCTTGCAGTTTTTAGTATTTGGTTACCATATATGGTTGCAATAATAAAGAATGTACCACATATCAATGTATCATTTAGTCCAGAAGGTAACAGCTGATACTCCAGGGGGGGGGGGGGGGGGGGGGAGAGAGAGACAGTATGACAACAACAAAGTCAAAGGATAGGCCCGATGTATTCATTTTGTATAAGACTACTATGTTACCAGATTTTTGTTTTTAACACACAAAGACTAAATGCAAGAAGTACAACCATACATGGCTTGTTGACTGGTACAAACAAGGGCTAGCCTACCAAACATGCTATACTGTTTTGAACATTAGAGTTTTGTGTGTCTGTGTGGGTAAATTCTTCCCCTGTCCACACATAATGTATATAATTTATGGGAGCCAAGTCAGACAACTCACAAACTGTGGCAGACAGCTCAATTACCCAGCTCAGACCAGACAACTGAGTACCAATCAATTCTGGATGAGACAATGTACACTCAATCATACAATGTGGGGCTAATCATTTGGAATCAATCATACAATCTGAGAAAAATGATTTAGAATCAATCACACAATCTGAGACTGATAACTCAGAATCAATTAGATAAGCATATACACACTTCTAGGGTAAATGTTTAAAATCAATTACACAACTTTGGGAGACAATCAGTTATTTAAATTGGGATATAAATCAAATGGCACAGTCTGGGAAATAATCAATTATGAAAACTGAGAAAGTCATGAATTGCACAACCTACGAGAGTAGATAATTTACACTATCCACAACATGGGGTAGATAAATTAGATTAAACTGACTAACTTGGAGGCATACTCTATAATCAAGTGAACAACTATGGGGCAGGTAATTTAGTTACCTAACCTGAGTTCCAAAATTTCCAATCAACTGAACAACAGGGCTTGGTAATTTAGAAATACACAATATGGGACTAGGTAATTTAGAATCAACTGAAGAAAAAGTTGAGTAATAATTTGAATTAATCTGGGGACAGATAATTTACAACTAAATGAACAACTAGACAGCAATACTTCAGAATACAATCAACTGAACAATTAAAGGCCAATAATTTTAAAATTAATTTTGGGAGAGATAATTGACGATCACCCTTTAGGCTTTGGACAGGACACTGCGGTCCCATTGGACACAGACAGACTCTTGAGCACGTACTGCAGGACTGTCCTAATTACTCTCAGCGGAAGTTGGGGATTTGGCCCAACGGAGACAAATTATGGGAGGCCACAGTGGCAACCTTAGACATTCCATCGTGTTTGTAACTTAGATGAGAGTGCATGTTAATCATGGCTGATGACGAATGCAGAAGAAGAAGAGGAAGAAGAAGAGAAAGAAGAAGAAGAAGAAGAAGACGAAGAAGAGGAAGAAGTAGAAGAAGAAGAGGAAGAAGAAGAAGAAGAGGAAGAAGAAGAAGAAGGAGGAGGAGGAGAAGAAAAAGAAGAAGAAGAAGAAAAGAAAAACAATCCAGTGAACAATTATTAGGGGCAGTTACTAATTTAGGATTACACAATCTGTGGGGAAGACAATTTAAAACACACACAGGTAGCAATAAGAGCAAACAAATTACAAATTGAACACACTATCAATGTGGTTGCCTTCTTATGCAATAACATTTTCATTAGAAAATGGTGTAGCAAACACATATTTGTATAACATCTGAATACTTATTATTAAATACTGAACTTACCGAAGAAAATAGAAGACTAGTTATATTGGGAAAATAACATATGTAATAGTAATAATATTCACAATAATGATAATAGTTAAGTAGTAATATTATTATTAATTAAATTTAACAAGGGTTAAAATCTAACCTAAAACATTTTTTTTTTAAACTGGGAGACTTAAAAAGTCTGACATAAAAGGTAACTAATGTACCTTGCAAACAAAGTTCAAACAATAAATTACATTTTATTTGCTAGATAATATATTTTAAAACAAAGCAGTGATGGCAGTCCTGCCCTTGCCATAGTAAAACAAGAAGCTAGTTTTGAGAGCAGTTGAATTTGTACTTCAGTTGTAAAGGTTTCACTTATTTGCTTTATTTGACTGTAATTGTTTCTGTAGCATGCACCTGATGAGACACAGGGAAATATTCAAAGCAATAAACTGTGCAATCTATTCTCTGCACCTTCTTTATTCTAATATTTTAAATTAATAATTTTATCACAAGACCTGGAGATTAAAAAAAAAACTGTTCCAGGGGAATGACGTGTTAAAAGATTGTACTTTCATCTTTTGAAACAATATCCTTTTATCCATTTAAAGAATGTACTTTTATCCATTAAAATCATTAAAAGAACATACTTTTATCCCTTGAAACCATTAAAAGAATGTACTTTAATCTCAATCTGGGGGGGAAAAAGTCATACTAGAGATACATGTCTCAAACTCTTGCTTGCCAGCCCTAAGGTCCTGAGTTCAAACATGCAGATTCCGTAATAACTGACCTTGGTTCCCAAGACAACTCAGCTTAAAATAGGTACCGGGAAATGTCCTGAATAGTAAAAATGGCTGGCAATATGCTGACTCCATCACCCATCGAGTGCCTACTGGTCTACACAAACACAGGTCTAGCACTATATGCAATTCCAAAGGTTGAGGGTTCCAATCAAAAAGGAGCCAGACTTTTTTTTCAACCCAAAACCAAAGCTGAACTTGGCTCAGTGGTTGACCCAGCCTCAGTTTAAGTCCTCGGAAGTAAAAGTGGCATCACAAGCCAAGTGCCGATTGGCATATAAAATTTAGGTTTGGCACTATATGCTTAATATGCCTCAAGGCATGGGAAAGGGTGCCATTACATATCTGATAATCGATGAAACTGAAACAAAACAGACAATAAATGATTTCAACACTGACAAAGGCTTTTTAGAAATAACTTTTTAAAAAAACTTTTAAAAAAAAGAAAGTTTTCTAATGGGATGTAAGAATACATACACTGCATGTTGGAACATTGATAAAAGCACATGATGCAAAATCAGTCAATAAGTTAAGCGAGGTATGCACACTGATTGAAACCTTCGGGTAGTCAGGATGCCAGGCCAGTATTATAGGGACTGGCCCAGTACATCCATAAGACGGCCGGCTACTGGATTAGTCAAAACACATATGTATGTCCTTACCTACAATGTACAGCTGAAATCCAGCAGTTATTTTTCAGGGCCTACCTTGTGGGGAGCTGACTTCTGAGGTCTTTGTAGTCACAGCGTCTGATATATGCACCTCTTCCGGCAGAATCAGCTCTCCTTCTGAATGCTGGTCTTCCCCGATGGCCAGGCGACGGCTCAGCTGGTCGGTGACCTCGTAGATGTCATCCAAGGCTGGGCCACTGGTCTCGCTGGGGAGGCTGGAGTTGCTGTGGAGTTACACGACAAACAACAATGGTAAGGAATAAACTTTGTTGTATGAGGTAGGGCAAGTTGGGAGCATGGGAGGCAAGTTTAAAAGTAAGGAGGTGAAGGTATGGAAGAGGAGAGTAAATGTAAAAGGCAGAGAGGTAAGTGCAAAAGTAAGGAGGGGGAGGCATGTGCAAAGGTAAGGAGGAGGTCAGCGAAAGTAAGAGGCTGGCAGGTAGGTGTAAAAATGAAGGAAATTTAAATGGAGAGTAAAAATAAGAGGCAGAGAGTAAGTGTAAAAGTAAGAATATATAGGCAAGTAAGATCAGGAGGGATGGAGAGCATGTATAAAAAGCAGGCAGTAAATGAGGAAAGAACAAAAGGAGTTAAGCAACTGCAAGAGGTTGTGGGGGGTGGGGCGGTTGTAGTCAGTTTAAAAGTAAAGTTGAGAAGAAAGGTCTAAAGGAGGCGTAAATTTAAAGCAGGAAAAGAGTGAATATTAAAAGTAAGGAGGAAAAGAAAGAAAAGTCTGAAGTTTTAAAGTATGGATCAACATCATGGCACACAGGTGCAATCCATAAGTGCTGCGTTCTTCTTCACACTCAAGTCTGAGACCAAAGAAGCTCTGTAGCACCGGCGAGTATCCTGAAATACTTTGGGCAGATTTTTAACTCCAAATTTTGCCCAGTCAGCGCCATCAATTTTCAACTGCCAAGAGATTTTTTTTACGTGCGCAACAATGCACACAGGCGTCCTATTTCACTACCCAGAGATGAGGGGGGAATTACTAGAAGTTCAAGTCCACGTGAAAAAACGTTCCTTACTGGGGACTGAACCGGGAACCTCCAGCACTCAAAACGGACACCATGCCTCGAGACCATGCTGCCCTCTTAAAGAAAAAAATTGTGCCCAAGTAAGGAGTAGGAGGGAGTGAAGCTCAATGGAGGGAAAGGAAAAGAGACACACAACTACAACTTTCTAGTCATACTTTGTGTTGTGATAAGTTATTTCATGTGGTCAGTTTAACTGCAGATATTGCTATTTTTTGCCTGTCTCTCTCATAGCTTCTTCTATTTCTACATGTAGTTCTACTTCTTTTTGCCGTGTTTCTACCCCGTGGTGTGGTAAGAGGGCTAGTGAGTTCCAATGACTCAGGAGCTATGCCGATGGTCACCTAGCTACTGGCAGGGGACAGGAACCACAGGAACCAGACAAACACAGGCACAACATTGTTGCTATGGAAGTAGACAGTGGACAGTTAGAGGCGAGGGAAAGCAATCAACGCAGCATGTGTGCCTGAATATTATTCATCCATACCACTCAACAAGTTACCTATACATTATTTCTTAGGTTTGGTGAAGAATTCTTAAAAAAAAACTGAAAATGTTTTCTTCAAGGATTGAATATTTGGCCCCTGCGGAAGTAATGAATCAGTGTGTTTAGTTTTGTCATTCTTGCTGGTCTCAGATGTTAGCTAGGACTTGCTGTGGCTGAAATGGTTAACAGAGCGGTTGACACACTGTGTTGTGGTTTACAGCTAAGCAGCAATATCTGCATCTTTTGGCCCAACACATCCAATTTCAGCAAACCCGTAATTAGTTAAGAGGCAGTCGGTGTATTTCTGTTCCCCCTAAAATGGGGCCCTAGAATCCACACAGGTAGGCCCTCTCATCCCATAATTGTGCACCTTTCATGCAATTTAAAAAAAAAACCAAAAAAAAAACAGGACATCAGAAAGTGAACGATCATGAGAGCGTTTCTTCTGTAGAGTTCTACTCACAAACTTCCTAGCTGTGACTGACTGACTCTCTACCCCACACAATTGACCATATTAATGCCCTGCCTATATTGCGGCTCCTGGCAAAAGTCAGGGTGGGACTTTAAAAAAAAAAAAAAAAATTCACCCTAAAGAGGACAAAACTGAATGCTTCCTAGCTGTGACAGGTGGCACTTACTTCTGTGGTATCCTTGGGTGGGCATTCCTCTCTCTTGGTGTTTGCTGGCTGAGGTTAGACATCCTCTTGAATTCATCAGCCTTGTCGTTGATCAGCTTACACCACCTAAACACAAGAGAGGTCTCCTGAGGCACCATTTTCACAATATCTGAGACATTTGCTAATTTCCAAGACAATTTCTACACAAAGTGGCTCAGTGTCAAGAAAATATATGAGATACTGGAATCACACACATACACAAAAATGATTATATTCTAAAGTGGAGGTTTTAAAAAAATGAAAATGATATCACCGACTCCCCCTGAATCTGTTCCATGGACCCCAGGACCACCAAAAGGGAAAGACTGCTTTAGCTGATCACATATGAGGCGAGTTGGGCAATTCTCCTTTTCATATGCCACCCCTCCCGGACAATTCCCACACATTTCTGAAAACTGCTGCTTATTTTAATGAGGCTGGGTTGACCCCAGAGCTGTACTGATAAAAACAAAACTAATCTTCACTCTGCTGGTGATTAAACTCAGACCACTGCGTTGGAAGGCAAGTGTACTAACCACCTTGGCCTCACAGTATTCTAGTACTTTACAGAATGCCAGAGAAAAAAAAGATTCATTCCTTTATGGAATGATTGGAAGCTGAACGTTCTTGTGTGACTTACTTTAGTCGAAGTTCTGAGGACACAGCAGTGAATTCGTACATCTGGGCCCGGGACTCGGAAATGTTGACTACGAAGAAAGATCTTTTTTCTGTGGAGTATAAAAAGTATTTGCATTGACTAGTGACAGGTGACATGGACAGAGACAGACGCGCAGTCACAGTCTGTATTTGAGACCCTATAAAAATTTCGAAAATAACTAAATTATTTTTAAAACAAAATTCAAATATTTTAGACTTCACTTATAAAGAACATTTTTTTTTTTTAATGAAACATTTTTCTCACAAAAGAAAGTTAAAAGTTGAGAGAATCGACTTCACTGCATCAGGTTACTCCATATCGCTCAGCCCCTGCAGACCGGCTATCAGCCTGCTGTTAGCATTGCATAAATACAAACATTGTTATCTCCAGGGATTTCTGAAAAAACTGAACTCGTTAACAGAATGATGCCTTTGTGAAATGAACGCATGACCTTCAGGGAGTGAGGCAAATGGCTTGACCACTCTGCCACGGAGACTCCAGAAAAACTGCCAGTTATCGAGGGTGTCTAAGAGGAAGCAAGGATCAGTCCTTAACTTGTACAGCTTGTGGTGACTATACTAACCTGGGGTATAGACGACTATTCATTTGTTGTTTCCTTTCTATATGGAGTTGAGAGGTAAATTAAACTTGATATCTTTGTTTTCCTCATTTATCCTACAGATCAGAGGGGGAAAAAGACCCAATCCTCCAGTCCTCATCTGGCCAAACCTTAGATTTAAGCCAGCCTGTGATAAAGATTCAAGCTAAAATTTTCATGATCAAGCAATGCTATTAGATACAGATATTCACACCTAACCCACCCCCCCCCCCCCATCCCAAATATCTGGCTGCTTCGAGATACTAAGCTCAGTGATTTTGTGTGGTATTGTTTTATTTACGTATGTGCTGACGAAGGCTCCATGGTCACAATGTTCACGTTTTGTTTGTGTTGGTTATATTGTGAATCTTGCTGATATACTTTTCGTTCAGCTTTATATCATTTCCCAAAAGATTAGCAAGCCTACAAAGTAACACATGAGTTAGCCGACAGCCTATGCTTAAATGAGATAAGAAAGGCATAAGAAGACGACTCACCTGTAGCCAGGGTCCTAGCTAGTAAGTTCTGCAGTTTCAGCACAGGAAAATGTGTGTACTTGTCGTCACGGGCAGACTGAACATTGGTGTTCTGACATTTGAGGACATATCTGTGAAGAAATGCCAGTACTGACTTTACAAGCGTGAGGTCTAAGAGTGCAAGTACATTTACTGTCACAACTGTGCACAGCTAACCCAAACATCAGCTTCGTATTTGTGTGCTACTGTTGGGCATTCTGATCACTTGAAGTTTGTTCAAACCATAAAAAAATTATCACTGTAGTGGTTGCTGCCAAATTTATTCTGAGTTTATATTTTCTCTCTGATGAACATTTAATTGAAATTAAGCTGTTTTTTTGTTTTTTCAGTTGTTAATGAGTTTATACTCACCAATAAATATGTAACTGACAATTAAGTCTTAATTTAGTTGCTATACTCAAATCAGCAATTACAAACTAATGTTTTGCACAGCAACAAGTGCTACCAACAGCAGTAGTAGCAGAATATCATGAACACTTTAGTAGAAGAATATCATAAACAGTTAACTTTAACAACAACAGCAACTGTGGAAGAATATCATGAATAGTTAACTTTACAACAACAGCAACATCAGAAGAATATCACGAATAGTTATCTTTAACAACAACAGCAACTGTGGAAGAATATCATGAATAGTTAACTTTACAACAACAGCAACATCAGAAGAATATCACGAATAGTTATCTTTAACAACAACAGCAACGTCAGAAGAATATCACGAATAGTTATCTTTAACAACAACAGCAACTGTGGAAGAATATCATGAATAGTTAACTTTACAACAACAGCAACATCAGAAGAATATCACGAATAGTTATCTTTAACAACAACAGCAACATCAGAAGAATATCATGAATAGTTAACTTTACAACAACAGCAACATCAGAAGAATATCACAAATAGTTAACTTTAACAACAACAGCAACGTCAGAAGAATATCACAAACAGTTAACTTTAACAACAACAGCAATGTCAGAAGAATATCACAAATAGTTAACTTTAACAACAACAGCAACGTCAGAAGAATATCACAAATAGTCAACTTTAACAACAAAAGCATAAGAGCCATCAAGATCATACTGGAGAAAATGAGAAGGCAAGCTACAAAAGTTTAAAAGTGATACAAGTGGGAAGATACCATAAAGAGAGGGACAAAGAATAATCTGTCAGAAGGTATAACCAAGGTTGAGAAATAGTGTTAGAAATGACTGCAGCATGTATCTACAATACAGAGATGGTCTCTGACTGACTGACTGTGCAGTAGTACCAACTGACCTACAGAAGGTGATCAAAACGACACCCAAAAAACCTCAGCAACAGAACTACCAACAACAGCAATGTTGTAAACAAATAGCTCTTTGGTCTTCTACTTCTACAAAAGCAGAAACAAACCTTCCATCAAGAGGTTAAACATGAATACAACATCAACCACTACTACCAACAGCAATAACAGTATGAAAGAGTATCTTACTTGTCATCCTGCTTTCTGCAACAAGACCAACAAATCCTCCAAGAGAAGAACATGCAAGTCAACAGTTCGATGACTCCTCAGTTTCCAGGTTAATGGGCTGTCAAATATCAGTTTGTGCTGGGTGAGATCCAGGTTCTGTGGACAAAAAGTTTCAGTCAGACACTGACCAACAAAATACTGCAACATTATCAGGTGTCCATCAGTCAGGGCAATCAGACATATTTCATTGTCAACACAAGAATTCAATGAAGATTACATGCTAAAAAATGCACACTATCAGAAGAATGCTTAAAAGTCCTTTTATAGCCAAAATTAGTAATCCAGAATTTTAAAGAGGCGATGTCATAATCCTCGTTTCATAATCCCTTCTTGCTGGATCCACACTTAATTCCATATTCACACATCCTTACACTTGTTATTTCATCTAATATCACATCTGCCTTTAGGAGTCATGCATGCATGGTCTTCAGTGTAACTTCCTTATCCAATATGATATTCATGAAGTTACCACTTTTGTCACCGTAAAAATGACCATGGCTCCAGGTTCAACCCAGCCCTGAGTGGGGACCAGGTGAAGTCCTGGAAAGTAAAGGCGGCTAGTGCGATGCTGACCACATCACCAACAGGTCTATAAAATAAAGCTCTAGCATTATATGCTCATGACTATGGCATGGAAAAGGGTCCATCACTACCAGTAAGGGCTTTGCCAACAGCTTGTATCAGTTCATCTGGTGACACACGTCCACGCAATGACAGAAACGCTGCCAACAATCTTCTCTCACAGTCTCTCTCTATCTCTTTTTTCCATGAAGCTTACCAGTCATCACATGTCCCAGTTTTTCTCTTTTCATAATGTGGCCAAAACATGACAGGTTCTTTCTAACATCTGTCAGTTTTCTTTGTGTCTTCATCAGCACCCTGCCATGTCATTATATGTCACACAGGGTTTTTCAATTTGATTTTTTCTACCTGTGCGATCCTTTCAACAACATGAAATGAAAACGACTAGATGAAATCCAGTCCAGCAACTCTGTATTCTCTCATCAATGTTCATTAAATGTTAAAGGGGTTTGTCTTTGATGCAGTCATTTCCTCAATCCATTTGTTTCCCATTTTCAGTGCCTGTTTAGATATTCTTTGTCTACTTCTTCTCATGATTGCCATATACACTGCCACCTTAATTTTCACATAACTGTTGATACAAGTGGTTGTTCAGACATTTCTCTTATTTCTTCATCTGTCCTAATTCCACCCCATTTATGTTCAAGTTCTCTAGGCCTTGGTTTTTTAATGCATGCTTTGTATCTTACAATCTTAGCCTTTTTTTTCTTCCCCAAACCATCTGGGTTACTGCAAATTTTTTGGCTCTCAAAGGAACCTGAAACAATTTTGCATAAAATCATGTCCCAGAGGCCTCAATGAAGTTGTTTACTAATTGTCAAAGGAAAACATTTCTCCTCTCACCTCTAATGACATGGATTTATTACAGAAGATGTTCATCATTGTACAAAAAATAGTTTTGGCCCATCCCTTTCCCCTGTGAAATGCCATGCATCTGATGTTGGCCAGGTGCCTAGATTGAAAAATACTCTGAACTGTTCGCCTGCATCTGTAAATCTTAACTTACACTAGCTTCCCGTACTGTATGGTCATTCATTCTTCACTGCCACTTCTGCAGCAGTCAGTCAGTCAGATTTTCACATTCCATCTTACCTTCAACTCAGCCACTGCAGGATCATTCAAGCCTTCCAGTGGTCTGCGGTCAAGCTTCTTCTGAATATCCTTCAGCTTGTGGTAGTTCTCACACTCCTTGACAGCCTGGTTGACATAAGCCAAGATATGTTTGCATCTCTCCAGGGCTCTCTCGATCCTCCTGTACTCCTCACTTTGAGCTATAGAAATATACACAACATGACAACAGCACCTACTGTAAGTGTAGACAACAATGCTCATTCTTATTCTGTTTATTTTGTTAGCAGGTGTTTTGAAAGATCTCTTAGTACCTCAAACTCATAAAAGAGTGGCCGGTCTGCTGGTACAAAAACAAAACAAAAATCATTTGCGTATCCTTTACAAGATGTTGCAGAACCAACTTCAGCTACGCAGTCTGCAGCTAAATCGCTTGCTGCTGGAATTGAACTAGCTAGCCTCAAAATTATGAAGCAGCTTTTCAATGTTTAAGCCATAGATGCAGACTCTGCTGGTGTGTGAATATAAAATAAGTTTCTCATAGCATTCAAGAGTAGCCAATCAATTAATACTGACGATTGTGTCTTGTATACATACAAAGCTATTTATACATATACACCTACCCATCTTTGCATTAATAATCTAGTTTATGTCAATACAACATACACACACATTTACCCTATAACAGAATACTACCTTGTAAATGCCCCGTGATGTCAAATATGAAAAAGACATCAAAAATACTGAAAGACCACAAATTCCTCAGAAAACTGAAGACAGTCTTTTCTAATTCTGAATATGATGAACCCATTATTTCAACTACAAATAATTCAAAGAGCAGTTGAGAAAGTGTTCTGACTAGAATACAAACTGATAACATAACAGATAACATACAAATATATTAGAACTTACACAATGTGTACTTCAGCAAATTGTCTATCAACAGTGGGTATTTTGTCAGTCTCTGCATCTGAGAAGGCACTAAGTCCTTCAGCTGTAGCCGGCGACATAAGGAGTTTGATTCCGCATCCTAGAAATAAAACACAAAATTAGTTTTTTTTTTAAATGTTAGCTGATTCGTCTAATCCTACCCATGTCATAACTGTATATAGCAGTAATATTCTAGCCCAATGCTATTCAACGGGAGGCATACAAAGGTCAAGCTGGTATCTTGCGGATTATTCCCAAAACAGTGACCTTCCTACACTGGGACTTGGGTCTCTGGCAGGTGCTAATCCCCATTAAAAATATGCTAGCCCCAGAGTAAACTGTGTTGAATAGCCCTGTTCTAGGCTATGTCATAATGAGATTGGGTGATCAGATTCAGTTCCTGACCAGACAATTCACACACAATTCTGAAAATATTAAGGTACTCATTCAACAGTCTGGGTCTAGTTTGAGAATGGAGGTAGAGGCAGTCACAGTCTCTTTCTGCTGGCTTGAAAACCAACTGCAAACATATGATATGACTGTAACAGACTCACAAAGCATGCTGAGAAAAGTGGAGAAAGAAATGCTACATGCACAGTGGCAAGCACCACTTCAAAAATCCCCAGAAGTTGGGTGTCATTTGGTGTGTTTTTCCCCCAGCGTGTCAGAAATTAGTGACTTTTTTTCTTTCTTCCTCTATTTAAAACCATTAAAGTTAACTAAGTTGGTTGTGGGTGGTTATTTTTGAATTAACACTTTTAAAACCACAATTATGAGCACCCATGAATCAAGAAACCCTGGCATATTCTGATTAAGACGCATCAAAACAACCAATGAATGAAGAAAACAAATTAATAGCATATGAAACTAATAACAACATGTTAAAAAAAATCATATGAAACAACAACATATAAAATGAACAAAAACACAAGAAATAAAAATATCATTTAAAATAAACAACAACATATGAGACAATAAAAAACCAACCAAGAACATGTGCAACAAACAATATAAAAAACAAACAACACATGAAATAAACAACACACATGGTAAATAATACATGAAAACAGCAACACTTCACACAGAATCAACAACATGAATTAAACAACAAAGTCAACAACAACAACAACAACAAAACAGCAACAACTCACGTAGAACAAACAACAAAATATGAAAAAAAAAATAACGCACATGAAGGAACTGCTGCAACTTGGGCTCCTTCCTTGTCTGTTTCTTGAGAGCATCCAGGGCAAACGCTTGGTTTCTGCAGTATTCAGCACAGCCTTTACGGAATCTTTCACCAGCATCACCATCAAACTGAAAATACCACGTAAAGAACAATGATACGTTGTGAAAGGCAGCCTACCGTCATACCGAAAGAAAAAAAACCTTATAGAAACAAGACTCCAGCACTGTCACCAAACTGGAAATATCCCACACACAACAAGAAAACTCTGTGTGTGGAATCTAGCTTTCCTGTCAAACTGGAAACACCCTGGTAGAGAACAGTTTTACTGTGAAGTATCAATTTCAGTTATTATCAATTTCAATAATTACTACTGCAGCTGCTGTTTCTTCTGTACAGCTTCCTTATCTTCTTTTCCAACTTCCTCTTCTTCTCCAACTTTCTCTTCTTCAACTAGCTCCTCTTCTCTCTCTCTTTCTCTCTCTAAAACAGTTATCTCTATCTTATAAATCTAGAATATGGATAAACTGGGATGATGCAGTAGCTAGCAGGCTTGCCTGTCTGCTCAGTGGTCATAGGTTTTGACCCCCCGGATTTTTATAAAAACTTACCAAAACTCAAAATTGTTTCTGCTTTTTCTTTTCTTCTTCTAGACTTGTATAGTTTCAGAGAAGTATAAACATGCATTTACTTTTAAAAACATAATTTAAAAGGACATTTTTTACTAGATAAAAGGGTCAAGTCTATTCCCATTAACAACTGTTTCTCCCCAAAGTGAGACTGAGTAGTCATGTCATGGATCTGTGTTTTGTACCAAAACAACAATATTGGGGAACATGTTCCGCGGTTTGTTTGCCCTCTTCCATACTTCTTCATTTTCACGTTCATAGACTGTAAACTCCAGTGGAAAGTTCTGGTTATTTGTCCATTTCTGGACTGCAGTCCTGTTCCAGAACCTGAGTATGGCGTATGCATCCTTTCGACTAATTTGTACGCAGACTGTTCGTTCCTCTCCTCTCAGGCAGATGCACTCCGACTTCGAAGGAAGCTTCCAATTATTCAACTCTTACAACATGCTTTTGGGTAGGCAGTGGATCTAGTCTTGTTTTCCCCATAATAGGGCCCTGCAACCCACACGGGAGATCTTCCATACTAATACATATATGTCCACCTCTGATACTGCTGAACATACATTATTTGAGCCTGGAATGGATTCCTTTCAGGTGAAAGATCTGTGACTCGCTCTTAGAAGGAACGGTTGGCATGTTGTGTTGTGGCTCCCCACTAAGCTGCAATAAATATCTAGTGTCTTTCAACCTAACAAACAAGGTTTTAGCAAATCTTTAATTAGTTGCCTTTTAGACATGCTGTTAAAAAAGGGCAGTGAGTCTATTATGTTTTCCCTTTAATTAGTGCAAAATTATGCAGCGGCAGCAGAGATGTAGTTACACAGACAATGATGATAATACTGTGGACAGATTTAAAAAAAAAATTCATGAAGATGTATTGAAAAGAAATTTGAAATTAACACATTATGGGGAGTAAATGTACACACTCTAGTCACAAACAGAAAGGATAAGAGAAACAATGAGGACATGAAGACACTGGGTTAAAGGTTAAAGTTGAGAAGATCAACTTCAGTGCATCAGGTTTTATCCCATTTGGCTCGGCCTCTCTCTCCGCAGAAATGGCTAGCCACCTGCTGAGTGTCGCACAGGGCACGCAACTCCGCAGCTCCAGCGATGATCCCCAGGGACCTCCATGAAAACCTGCACTCGTGAACCGAAGGGCGCAGCTGAGGAGCGAACCCACAACCTTCAGAGCGCGAGGCAAAAGGCTTGACCACTATGCCACGGAGAACCCCATGAAGACACTGTTAAAGACACTTGATTAAAACTAGCTAATACTGACCCGCTTGAGCAGCAGGTCTCCTACTTCCTTGACCACCGGGGTTGACAGGCTTCTGTCCTTGATGTCTCTAACGAAAGTTACTGGTCATAGGAAGAGAAAAACAATTATCAATTAAACAGTTACACTTTGTACTAGTTTTTATCTTTTCACTGAGGATTTCACATAATTGTTCACATATGCTCGAACTCTGTGCCTACAATGATGCATACATGACTTACAATGTATCACATTTAACTATAATGCATACATTTTCACTGTGGTCTAATACATGCCATGCTGTAATCATACACCAGTCTTTAAAAAAGCAAGCCTTGGTTTCTTTCCGCTAGGACATGCAGGTGTGTGGGGAGACTGGTACAATGACTAGTTCTGCACCAATAGGTGATGAACCAATGTATGACAAGCTAGATGTGGCCAAGTTCTTTAGCAGTAAGTGAACAATGCACAAGTACAAACAGATCTCGTGTGTGTGTTTGTGTGGAGAAGGCTGAGCAGGTTATGACTCGGAGAACTGGCCAACACTCTACACTATGAGAAAAAGCAAGACGGACTTAAATCAACATGTTACTGGTACAATCAGCATTGGAATTATTATGTGGTGGCTGCTGAGGATGGGAACAGAGCTCTTATGGGACTGTCATAAGTGCTATGACGTCAATTCTTAACGCAACTGTTATTGTAAGCAATCACAATTAACATGAAATGACAGATAAAATAAAAAATACTACCCAAATAATGCATTTAAAAATCGTAATCAATAAAGAACAGATAAATTAAACCTAGGAACAATATACAATATCATTAGAATGTCTACACATACACTGTACCCACAAGGAGCATTATACAGAAAGGCAGACTAAACAGCACATGGACAAGGCAGCTAGACAGTGTGGGTTTAAAAGATAGGGATGGCATGGAATGAGCTGCATGCAACAGTAAAGGATAGGATGACTCTGTGTAAGTTTGTTGAGGATCTTTGTTCCATTTGGGGATAAAGAACGGAAAAAGAAAGAAGAGATTACACATTATGTTCACAAAACAAATCACATATATAAATGATGCAACACAAACTAAATAAGAATGGAAGATTAGAGATCCTATTCACAGGAAATACACTTTTTTTTTTCCAGAAAAAAATTAACTGGCACCAATTTACAGGGGTGTCTCATAGTTTCCACATGGGAAAAATAAAAGTTTATGGAAAAAAAAACATTTTTTTATTTATATCATATGTTCTACATGACTACCATTGTTTTAAAAACACATTACGATGTATGTCTTCCACTGCTTAAAAACACGTGTCATATAAGCACATCTGGAGTTATGCTTGTAATGGAGGTTGGTGATATGGTTTTTTTTCCCCATGCATGGAAACTTTATGAGACACCCTGCAGTCTGGCTAATAAAGGAAGAAGCACTGGCAGTGGTTTCTACTATGATTAAGCCTGACAAGGACTTCAACTTTACAAACTAGTAAGACTGCAAGAGTCGGAATTGCCCAAATTTTTTCTTTAGCGATCTCTGGTTATGCACTTAATCCGCTGTCAGCTATAAACTGTGTTGTCAGGTCTACAGGTACGGTCACCTGTTCTGCAAGGCCTTTAGGAGAGGACAGTCTGGCAGAGAACAGTCTGTTGTCTGTGTGGGGTTTGTTCACAAAGACATTAGCAGAGAGCTGTCTGGTTCATACCTAATTTATATGAGTATGTGTTGAGTCTGCAATGACCAGTGCATAAGCAAAAGATGGTGACTTGGTCTGACCCCCCCCTGCCAACAGTAATTTTTCAAAGAGAATTCTTGAGGCAGTCTACGCCACAGAACCAGATTTTACATAACAACTGGTTGTGAATCCACATTTAGTAAAATATTAAAGAATTCCTTGTGGTCTCAGAGATGTAGTTTAATCAAAAATGTTGAAAATTCAGTGGACAGGCAAAAGAGTAACACGATTTTAAAAGAGTCTGAGATGTTTTCATTACAAACATCAGAAAAAAGCATTCATCCCTGTTTGCCAACATAATAAGATAAACATTGAAACATGCTGTGACAACTGCAAATACTTATGGAAAGAGAGATGGAGGATGACAACAATAAGATTCTTGACAGCATGGAAAAGGTGTCAGCATACAAAGTGTTGGAGATATCCAAAATGGGGAGAAGCATGCCAGTAAGCAAAGTCCTTAACAGTGATAGCAAATAATCAGCACCCACATCTTGCAGTCACTGCTTAAAGAGCTCATAAGGACGTCTGTCACGAAGGGAAGTCATTAACTAAGTCACAAATGGTTGTTTAAAAAAAACTTGAAACAATTTATTTTTACACATACATTGTCCCTTTTTTTTTTCAAACATAATCTCTACCTACACTGATGCAATTGCCCCACTGTTTTATCAGTCCTCCCAAATCTGCCGCAAAAAATTGCGTGCTCTTTTTGTCTCCTAAAAAACGTTTTCACATTATATTTAACATCTGTGTCATTCGCGAAATGTCTCCCGCCAAGGTGTGTTTTAAGTGGACCAAAAAAGTGGAAATCGCTAAGGGCTAAGTAGATGGTTAATTTTCTCCTGAGTTAATCGAGCGGTGTGTGGTCTGGCATTGTCATGAAGGAGCAGTACTCTAGTCACCAGGCCTGGACGTTTTCTTCCAAATGCATTATGAAGCATCTATAGAACTTTTCGGTACGAATCAACATTCACATGGTCACCTCTATTTTAAAACTGGTTAAGAAGCACTCCTTGACAATCACAGAACACTGTCAGCATAAGCCATCCCTGCTGATGGCATAACCTTGAATTTCTTAACACAAGGCGAAGGAGGACGTTTTCATTGCACTGAAGCACACTTTGGTTCGAGGCTGGTAGTGATGCTTTTCTGGATAAACATTTGTCAGCATAAACAGAAATCATTTCCTTATGAACGTCCTTTGCAGGCAGCCCTTTTGCCAAAAAATGTACAACAGCACATTGTTCTTTGAGGGTAAACAGCGTAAGTACATCGCCATTTTTTCTTCTTCTGTGTTGCGAATGCGCATGCAACACCTAGTGCCACCTAATTAACAGAGACATAAAGTTCGATGCTGTGATGTCACCTAATGACACCTTTAGAAACCAGCAGCTACATTTTCCTTCCATCCCTTAACCACTTGTGACTTACTTGTTGACCTCCCCTGGTTTAACTGTGTTGCTTGCCAACCAGGAAGGAATGAAATCATCGCAGGCAACAACTCTCCAAGTCAAACAACAGTGAACAACTTATTTCACAGGTATTTTTTGACAACAACAATAACAAGAATATGACGGAAAAAAAAAATAAAAACCATAGACATGTCTTGAATGCTCACCATGTAGCGAAATCATCTCTTCCATGTTGGGAAACAGTGCCCTAGCCAGCTCGGCCATGATTCCCTTCTCCTGAAACATGGGTCGGTTGAATAACAAGTCCAGCACTTTTAGGTTACGCAGATGTGCTCTCTCTGTGTAGAACAACTCTGTGGAGGGATGAACATGGGTTGTCATATATATATGCCTAAGCTGCTGTGCCATGTTTCAAGCACCGAAACTACTCTTCCCAAGCTCTTAACTCAATCTAAAACTCACCACATCATTTCAATCTTAACTAAAAAATCGAATAGATGTGTACTATCTATTCTAATTCAAGAATCGGTAACCTTTTAGTGGTGCTGTGATAAGTCCGCCAGTGTGCCAACCTTAATCTACCATCATCATTATCATCAATCATCACATCTTTTACAGAATGTTGCTCTTTTCATGGCATGCCTCAAAGTCTCTCTTTCTCTAGCCAATTTCTACAGCCTTGTGTGTTAGCACAGCCAATTCATCTTAACTGTCCTGTATCCCTCTTCGCAGAGGTCGGTCTAGTTTTCCGGAAATCTGCACCCTTCATTAACATTCTCTCTAGCACCATGGCGCCTGACACGTCCAAAATACTTCAGCTTTCGGGAGAGGATGCTGTTTATGAGCCAATACTCCTTAATGTTCAGGTCAAGCAGGATGTAAATGTTTTTCTTCTTCTTGGTCCATGGTACTCTGAGAGCCTTTCTGTAGCCATTTCAGTTCAAAAGCTCTGATTGTCTTCTTCAAAAACTGAGTTCATGACTCACATCCATCAGTTGCCATGGGAAAGATGCATGATCTCAAAATTTTCACTTTAACTTGCTTGCAGGTGCTGTACCATAGGTTTTCATACTGTTAGCCTCTACCATACCACATATTAATAATATGCAATTTCTGAAACAGAATAATTTGAACTTTAAAAGAATTAAATGCTTTTACACAATTTTAATGACCTTATAAACTGTACTTCAATTCACTCAGTATGCCACTTGAAATACACTTGCACTCAGTATATATGCCGTAGATTACTGACACCTCTTCTTGTACATTCTTTTCAGTCATGCACCAAACCACTTATTTCCTTGCATTTGTATAAACCTAATTTTAAAATCTCAATTTTAGACTAATTTCACAGCTCAATTTCACATGAAGCACATATGGCAATGTCCCAAGAGCTGTGAGTCCAAGCTATATCCAAGCTGCACAAAATGGACAGACTATAGAGTAAAGGTAACATCTGACTGTTCCTAATCTGAACACATTTAGATGTAAGAAGCTGTTTTATGTTACAACAGGGGAATTCGTTTATCACCTCCTGCGTGGAATTTTACTAGGGAAATCACTATTTATCATGTGCTCTAATTAAAGTTGCAAGTGAATTCCTCATTTATCACATCCTGTGTGGAATCTTACAATGAGGGAACCAAATATGTATCACCTTCTGTGAGAAATCTTCATCCAAGGAACTTAATGTGGATGGTTAAAATGAAGAAAATCATAATTTATAATTTATCCCCTCCTGTTTTGAAAGTTACAACAAACAAAATCACCATTTATCACTACCTATATAGAATATAATGTGCGAACGCTTCGTAAATACGGGTTTGATCCCAGCTGCAGGCCATCTGGTTTCGACAGTGGCTCAAGAAAGTCCAGAAAGCAATGGCAAACTACTGGACGTAGATTTGCCTAAATAAACCACACAACAGCCAGGGACTGTTAGGGTTGGTTCTGCAACTACCTGTAAAGGATACGCAACTAACCTAATTAGATTACACTGCGCAGACACACCATACATCCCTTCTGTGAATAATATTACAAGGAAACCCCCTATCCATCACTTCCAATGTGCAATATTACAACAGGAAAACTCACCATTTATCACCTCCTGGCGTTTCTTCTCCTTGGGCTTCAGCTTCCGCAGCACCTCATCAGACAGCACTTGCTTCAGCGGTGGCAACTCTGGTTCTAGGTCCATGTCAGGATCATCATACTGGGCCCGCAACAGCTCACTGACATTGTCCGTGCTGTTGCCGGGACTCTCAATACTCCTGCAAGCAGATAAATTCCTTCTCCTGAAATATTTAACATGTTAAATATTGCTTACAACATCCCCATTTCTTATGATATCAATTCTTTTAACCCTTTTGTCCACAAGGTCATGAAGCAGTGGGAATTCCCGAAAGAAATTTCCTTTAAAACATTTTTCCACATTAATATTTTTAAAAAACAATTTATGTGTCTGTGTGAAATATATAAAGATATAAACAAATACAGAGAGAAGCATTAAATGGAATACATTCCCTGGAGCCTAAAAACAATATCTAACAAGTGTGGTTCATGCCCTGACCCCACGACCTCTATGAATGAGGCTTTACAAAAAGGCGCTAGGGAACATAAGCCCCTAAAAGCTAATTTTAGTTACTATATTTTATCCTCGCCTTTAAACACTGCAAGAACTAGTAAAATTCAATTTCGCTTTCGAAGAAACAGATCACTGCAGATTGGAAGACATATTAGCATTTACGGGACTGTGGCACAACTGCATCTGACTAGATTAGTCTTCTCAGGGCGACAGGGTTAAGATAAATGTTTTGAATTCATCAAAGATTTAAACAGCAAAGAACTGATAGTGAGAAGCAACAATGAAATTCATGATCTGTTTAAATTACCATTAATTACTGGCATCAGGAGAGTTGACAGAATGCAACAGTTGGGGCATATAGAGAGGACAGCAATTAACAAAAAGACAAAAATTGCATACGCTACAGAAGACGGAGAGTAAAATATATGCAGACCAACAAACACTTGCGGTCATCAACTGTAAAGAGATGAATGGAGGTGAGTGATATCTGCAGCAATGACTGCAATGCAGCAAGGGCTTTAAATGCTGATGAAGTATAAGAAAAAAAAAAAAAAAGAAGAAGAAGAAGAAGAAGAAAAGAAGAAGAAGAAGAAGAAGAAGAAGAAGAAGAATGACTGCATCATGTTCATCTGCGCCAAAATGTCACATGCTTAACACTCTTGACATCCTTTACAATAATATGGACTACATCAATACTGACAGGTTACAAGGCAATGGCATGGTTATTTAATTTATATCACAGTTTCAGAGTTTTCATTTGAAGCCTTCTCATACATACAATCAGTCATTATGTGGAAGCTGTCTTAGTGATATTTGTAGACTTGTATTGAAAGGTCCTGGGTTCTAATCTGCATCAAGGAACAATGATATATTTGACCTGCTTCTTAGACATCTAATTTCAACAAAATCTTAATTAATGGTCTTCTACACCATGCCAGTTAAGGGGCAGTGAGTAGATTCTGCCTCACCACCTTGAAAAAAAGGGGACTTTAGAACCCATAGGGAAAATGAGAGACATGATGCTGAACAGTCAATAGCGTTGCCATGGAGTAATTCAAGGAAAAGAATTGATACAGAAAACCAAAATATATGAAGAGGACATGGAGAGACATATGATACCTGGAAAGGCAAGATGATGATGATAAGGATATTTTAATAAGCAGACAGACTGGATGGTTCTGCACCACTGGGTGGTGATTTATGCAAGAACACTAGGGCTTTGACCCTTTGGGAGTGAGTGAACAATGCAAAAGCCCAAACTGATCATCACAGTCTGAAGAGAGTGATGCATCACGAAGTGACCAAGGGATCTGGTCAACACATCATTCAGAGGGAAAGCAAGATGGACGTACAGTCAGACTGCTGCCCAGATACTGTAACAACAGGCAATGACAAAGTTGTCCACCGGCCAGCCAGCGAGCAAACCTGGTTGCCGATGCTGCTGAAGATTGGGGTGGGGGGGGGGGGGGGGGGGGGGGGGGGGGGGGCAGAGAATTGTCCTGGGTGCTGTGATATCAGTTCTCAACTCAACTGATGACATTTATCAGTGCATCCATTCACAATAGAGCCTTGAGAGGTGTAGAATAAGAGTCTGTCTGACACAAGTATTTCAGTAAGACTATGGCCACTTACCGGTTAGACAGACTTGAGGCTGAGGAGCTGGCAGATTGATTGATTTCTTTGAAAGTGTCTGGGTCCACATCCACATCACTGAAATATGTCACCAACAATTACAACATGGCATTTAAAAAATAAGTAAAAGGCAAAATAAAGAGGGACAGCAAAAATATGAAAAAAAAAAATAATAACAGGGAAGAGGGATATTTAAAAGAAAATGAAATGAAAACAACAAAGTAGAGAAAAATGGGGAATGGGGGGATGGTTTGTGTAGGTGTGCGTGCGCCTGAGCATGTGTCTGTGCAAGCATGTCGAGAGGGCAGGAGAGAGTGTGAGAGAGTAGAAGAGGCAGCAAGAGAGACAAAGAGAGAGAATCAGCAGAAGAAGACGAGTAATTGTCAATAGTTAACCCCAAAAAAATGCATTGTGAAACTAAAACAAAGTGTTAGTAATCAATTTTGGAATTCAAATATATCTGGCCAAACAGTGCTCAGGAAAACAGAAAATTATACACAATAATAAGAAAGAGACAGTGTCCCTTGGTCATGAGATGGCTTTGGTCATGGGATGACAGAAGAGAGACATCAGAAAATATCAGGATGGCAAGAAAATATCAGCAACATAAAAAAAGATGAACAGGACAAGATATATTATGCCTGATGGTCTAAAATGACAGCAAAGAGGCAAATCATCAATTAAATTGACCCTTCCCATGTGAGTTCTGGGACATCATTACGGTGACGATTAAAAAAAAAAAAAAAAAAAAACTCTGCACCCTAAAAAGCATGTCCAGGCGACTAATTAGGGATTTTATAAAATTGGACTGAAGGGCAGTAAAGACAGATATCGCAGGTCAGCTGCAAACCACAAAACAAAATGCCAAATGCCCATTGCAGAAGCAGAGAAGAGTTAATCTAGAACACCAAGGATGAAATCTATATAAAGACATGAATGGATGTGCTATGTATGTGGCAAGGCATATGATGATGACTGCAGAATGTCCCATTCTCAGTTGACAAAATGATGACTTGGACCTGTCTTTCTCTTGAATGGAGGGAACACTTTGACACAGTCAGGAAAGAAAGATCTTTAACAAGCTGCTATACAGCAAGTCCTCAGATTACTCACCTCTTTGCTCTTCTTGCTGGCCTTTCACTTTTCTGTTGAGAAAAAAAAAAGGTCAATGAATCGGATGAATAAGCATTTGTCCATGATGATAATGGTGATGCCATAAATGAGCAACTGCACATTCACACAACACTCTATGACCAATTACACATTCACATGACACTCTTTGACCAAGTACATATTCAAACAACACTCTTTGACCAACTACACATTCACACAACACTCTATGACCAACTACACATTCACAGGACACTCTATAGCCAACTATACATTCACAAAACACTCTATGGCCAACTTCACATTCACGCAACACTCAATAACCAACCACAGATTCAGAAAACCCTCTATGACTATATACACATTCACACGACACTCTATGCCAACTATACATTCTCACAGGACTCTGATCAACTATAAATTCACACAGGACTCTGATCAACTACACACTGAAACAATACTCTGACCAAGTACACATTCACACGACACTCTATGCCAACTATACATTCTCACAACAATCTACGACCAACTACACATTCACACAACACTCTATTACCAACTGCACATTCACACACCACTCTAATGAATAACTACTCACCTTCTTGTTGTTAAGACTGCCAGTTCTGTTGAGATTTGGAGTGACTCTTCTGCGGAAAATACATCTAATCAGTATTCATTGGAAAATTATCATTTCTAATCTAAAAGTTTAACACTGAATGTTCACATTTGTGTAGCTTAATTAATCAGCACACATGTTAAGCATTATGCAAGAGTAATTAACCAGACACAAATGTTAACAGTGATAATGTAAATATGTAATTAACAGCTGTGGAAATCTCAACTGATCTGTTACTTTTGTCAAATGTTAACTATAACAAAGGAATCAACTATTACACAAAGGCTGACTGCTACACAAAGGTTGACTGTCACACAGAGGTTGACTGTAACACACAGTCTGACTGCTACACAAAGGTTGACTGTTGCACAAATTCTGAATGAACCTGAGTGTTAGCAATCGGTGTTCAAGTAAAACAAGTCACAAGACACCTCTATGTTCAGTGTAGAAGACTACATAGGATTATAAGGTAGCTCTACATCCTACCATAAATGTAAAAAGACCCCACAAGACTGTGAGATGATGGTAAGGTGCCTAACTACATCCAGCATTCACTTTGCTCAATAACACACAGATCACCATTTTTACCATCATCATCATTTCACCTCCATAGCTGCAGCATTTCTCTAACACCCTCTGTCTTGCATATTCACCAATGCTAACCACTCAGGCTTTTGGCGAATCTCTTGATGTTGTTCACCCAAATGTAATGCTGCATTCCCCTATTGTGTTTTTCCTTACCACTTTCACCATAACTTTTTTGGTACCAAATAAAACATCACAAAGAATTTATAATGCAACTGTCCACTGATATACAAAAAGAGTTGAACATACCTCTTTATACAGACAGAGATAATCTACATTTTTGAGAACAAAGAAAAAGCTTTTTTTTTTTTTTAATAAAAGGACAAGAAGAAGAAGTGAAAGCAGTATACTCACCTCATTCCATCAGTGCTGTCTGGGGCAAAACTGTCACCAGCCTCCTGAGAAGTGACCGTGGTACTCCCCCCACTTGTACCCGTTGGACTTGCCATCCCTAGGAAGCGGTTGACCATGTTTTGTACTGAGTGGCTGCCAGACAGTGTAGCTGTGGCAGAGAAAACAACTGCTGCATGGGTTTGTTATTGTTAAAAGAAGGGGGAGGGCAAGATAATTTAACTATAATATTTTTGCGATGAACCAACAAGGTAAAAAAGAATAAAGGCAACCCCCCCCCCCCCCCCCCCCCCAAAAAAAAAAAAACACACACACACACAAAGAAGAGAACAACAGATGAAGCTGATAGGAATGATATGGGGTGGGTATGCAGCTTATGATAACAAAGCACTTGGTGTGAGTTGTTTAAGGCCTATGCTCCATTCAAGGAAAAAAAGAATAAGAAGAGAAAGGATGATGGTAAATGATCAGGGGAAAAGAATGAATGAAAAGCACAGCAAACAAAGTGGGGGATATTGCTTAAGCCAGGTAACTAGATGATATGGTAAGGTTACAATGTCTAAAGTTTTATAGTATATTGAACTTGAATAAACACTCATGTTAGTTCTTGCCTGTAGTCCAGTGGTCTCAACTACATCAAAGACACCAACCATGCTATCTCTGTCTTTTAATCGATCCGGTTTACCTCTTCTTCCAGGTACCACATCTTCACCTTAGATGTCACCTCTCTCTATATGTCTATTCCACATTCGGATGACCTCCAGGCATTGCAGTTCTTTCTAGGCCGTAGAGTCAGCATCACAATAGCCTCTGACTTTTTGATACGTCTGGCTGTTAGTGCTATCTCTAAACTCTTTTGAGTTTAATGGTCACTATTTAAACTAGATAAGCAGAGTAAATATGGGCACCAAAATAGGACCTAGCTATGCCTGCCTCTTCATGGGCTGCCTCAAGCATCACATATATTATGCATATACCGGTAGGCTTAAAAGCTCTACGGGAGGTATGTCAATGACTGCATTGGTTTCACGGAAATGCTGCACCTGAAATGCAGGATTTCATTCACCTTTTTTTTTCCATCTTTCATCCTAGCATCCGATTCACTTCCAGCATTTCACCATCTCACGGCACCTTGAATTCTAAAGGTTTCAGCACCTCCGTGTATTATAAGCCTACTGATTCCAATGCTTTCCTTCTGTACATGGCCTCTCATCCATCTTCCTGCAATGATTCCATTCCTTTCTCTCAGCTTCAACATCTCCGCAGACTATGACAGGAGAACGACTTTCACCACAAGGATACGGGGCGGATAGAACCCTAGATTCTTCCGTCTTTGAATGCTGGACGACTTAAGCCAAAAGTGCGGTTACATCGAGCTTTGAGGATCTGGAACATGTCTTATCTGCTGCCTTTCACCGAGTACAGTCTATCCATCGAGCTCCATAACATGGAGGTGACAGTCTATTAAGGCCATTTTCCAGAGAAAAGCTTGCAAATCTCTTGAAAATCGTTGCGCCAAAATGACGAAGGTCAAACCTACAAACGTCATCACAACATCTAGAGAACTATCCTTAAACTTACCACCGTTAGTGATTCATGTATTTCTGTGGTTTTATTTGATTTTGTCATACCATGCGTGCCAACAATATTCCCCCTAGGCATCTCTACCTCCATACGGCAGCCGACCCTGCCACCAGCAAGATTTTCTCTGAACTTTAGTGGCCTACAGACATGACCGTAACCTCAAGGACGTTCTAGTCAAAAGTCTGTTACATCTGAGTCCCGCATATAGGGCTAGACCTATATTTGTATAGACCAATCGGCACAAGATGGGTGATGTGGTCAACATCACGCCAGCAGCCTATACTTCCCGGGACTGCAACCGGTACTTACTCAAGGCTGGGTCAAACTGAGAGCCAAGGTCATTTTTTAAAAAAGTCCAGCGCCGCCAGGGAGGGAACCCACAACCTTCCGATCTGCAGCGAGCATTTAGCCGCTCTGCCACGGGGACTTCCAAGGAACAAGTAGTGTGCATAAAAATAAGCCAGATCTGTAAATATGATGTGTCCACAAAATGCAAGTACTGGAACAAGACCAAATATCCATAAATGGATGAACAACCAGAACTTTCTGCAGGAGTTTACAGTCGGTGAATGCTAAGAAGAAGATATCAACTCTAGATGAAACATACTAAGGTCAGTGTCCTCCTCTTTAGGGAAAGGCTGTGTGGTGACGTCAGCATTGGACGGACTGCGGCCTGGTGTAGTAGACTGCGGTTCTGATGGGGGCTGCGGCTGTTGCTGCTGAGCTGAAACATGAAAACAGCAAACCCAACTGAGACAAGTAACTCCAAGGCAACCACAACATGGCTAAAAAAAATGTAGATGCTTCTGCTGGTCAGAAAATTCCCAAAAATTTAATTTAAGAAGAAAAAAGACTATAATTATCAAAAGCTTTCATCTCTGTCATCCTCATACACTTTGCTATATCATGTGGGCAGTGGAGATGATTCTTTAGAAACCAGATCCGACACCCAATATTTACAGGAGGGAAGAGTAGTGGGTGGCGGGCGCAGGCCAGAGTGTAAATGGGAACAAATTAAAAAACATTAGCAGACCATTCCCCTAAATGGCTCCACACACACAAAAAGTGCAGATCTTGCAACTGTGTCAAGGGCTCAACCAAAAGGAAAGAACCCAATTCTTTGATACAGCGTCATTTATCTAACTCCAGACAGGTAACTGATAGGGATTGTGCCTATCATGTAATTTGTAACACACACCAAGAGGCATTTATTGAAATATTGTAAACTGGTGAAGCTGCGACAATAAAAATGAAAATTCTGTTCTTTGCAAACAAAAAGAACATGTGGTAATTTGAAAATCCTGTAGTAATCATGTGGCTGCATCTTGTATTTCCACTGATAAGATGTACAGTGTGATTAGAAGACACTGTCATCTGTATATGTCCTTCAAAATAATTCACTAATTGTGTGCTTCATGATATGTTTGTAGAAACTCTTTAGCAATGTAACAGATGAGACCCAGTAAAATATGCCAGGCAATAAATTGTCTAATATACTGTTGTGTCCGCATTATTTAAATTCGCAAAGGGAAAACAGTGTTTTGAAATCATAAACACTGTGGAAGCTGCAGAGGTGTGGTTTTTAAGAGATGTTGTGATTACTGTTGGAATAATCAAAACAACAGGTATCTGGAAGTAGCTAAGGAAAATAGATGAATATTCACAACTGTAAGAAAGAAACAGTTTGTTCCAACATCTTCTGGGAAGCGAGGGCACTGAGGAGTATACTAGCTTTATCCTAGGAAAAGGAAATGCAAACTGAAAACTGCCAGTCTAGAAGAGAAGCTCTGACAGGCAGGCAGGCAGGCAGACAGATAGGGCACTGCTCTACTGATTCCCCCAGCTTCTGCACTATGCTTTGCTTCAAACGCATTAATATTATCTTTATTTTCAATTTATCTAAGCAGAAGAAAACTGGAGAACACAGTGACAGTTGGAAAGTTGGGAAAGAGGGGAGGGGGGGGGGGAGGCAGAGGAAGACCGAGAGAAAAAGATGCTGGTTAGTCTGGCATCATGGGACGGAGGATTATCTGTGGATAGACATGACTACCAATGCCACACGGCATAGACTTTAGGAAGAAGCAGGTCCGGAGAGGAATGATTACATGCTTTCCTACAGCACAATAGAATGCTTTTCGCTTGGAAAGATGGAGAAGTGCCAAAAACAAGAATGACCACCACAGACTACAAGAATTTCATCCTCGATGAAAAAAAAATCACATTCCAGAATTTTAAAACTAGAAAAAAAGTTCGAACCTCAATGTCTAAAGCCTGTGCTATTCAGTGCACCCTGCAGTCTTGTGTGGATAGGGATGCTGATATTGCTGATATCATGTGTGAACCTTAGTCAAAAGCTTCAGTAACTATTGCAGAGATTAAAATCAGTTCAATGATTTTTTTCTTTCTAAATTTCCCGTCCAGAATCAGGTCTGACGGTCTGACACACAGTGATTCAATGAGAAACTTTTCAGATTCCAATCCAACAGGAAGAAATCCTAGATACCCTGTTCAACCACACAAAACAGTTATACTTGGTGGGGTATTCTATAGTTAAACAAAGTAACCTGCTGTTCTCTCCTGCTGAGAGGATGTTCATACCAGCTTAACTACAACTGCACATAAAAGCCACAATTTAACCCTAAATGTAACCTATTTACACCCCTCAGCATTCATCCTAGAAACAGGGTCCCAGACGGGAGCCTGGCCAACATATATATAGGGATGATGTTTACTTCAGAGTCAGAGTGCATCTACTTGAGAGGACATTACCAATAATCAAAACACAAATAGACCAGATATGTCCTGAAATAAGACAAAAGTCCAGATGTGGACCAACAACTAAGTCTTTCTGCTGGAATAAGTAAGTAAATTTTACACTACCAGGACATCACACAGAGCAATAAATACCAGGTGACACAAAGTGCCACAATGCGGTTGAGGATCACCGACGGAGAGGTAATGGAAAACGCCTTTCAACCATTAGGCTATATTGTGGCCCTTGGCAACAGCAAGGGCGGGGCTTCAAAATAATGAGATATTGCCTCCCACAAGGGGATGACGAAAATGTATAAGTCTGCAGGAGTTTACAGCCAGTTAATGAAAAAAAAAGAATAATAACTTACCATTTTGTGAATTTGACAAATCCTCCATTTATTACAGTAATACATGTACAACATATGAATCATTTATATAAATCTAACACCCTACAACTGAAGCATGTATAAGTAGGTGAACCACTTTCAAAAACTCAAAGACGAACTTAAATTTGAGAGAAACTTATCCACCCAACCCACACCTTTTCCACTAATCCTTTCCCTTTATTTTGAGTTTATCTCCCCTGGTCTATAACTGCCTATCTTGCCCAGCAATTATTGCTCCCTGGTCCCTTGGCAAGAAGACGTTATTAGCAGGAGTCTGTGACTTGCCAGGAAGCACCTACAACACAGTATTGAGCCAGCAAACTCATGTTCACTGAAATCAGTTGCCAGAGATGCTGGCAGGTTTACAAAAGGTATATTCATTCATTCAATGAGAGATAAGACAAGAGTAGAAATCATATGGAAGGAAACGAGGGAAATAAAAGAAAACACAACACAAGTGTGGAAAAAATATAGTAGGACTAAAGCAAGAGGCAAAGGATGTTTTAAAAAAAAAGGGGAGGGGGAGGGATATTGGCTAAACTAAAAAACAAGGCTCACAAAGAGCAAGAATGACAGAAGAATATGAGAAGGAAAAATTGATACACACAAGTTGAAAATAAAGATACTGAAACCAAAATAATAATATAGACAGAAAAAAACAAAATAAATATTTCAAAATCAGACAAAAGTCAGAAGATCAATACCTAACAAAGAAATCAGACAGAAAATATTAGACAGGAAATAAAAAAATACTGTCAAAATCAGATGGAAGAAAAGTTACACTGACAAAAAGAAGCATTTAGAAAATAAACCAATTTATAGGCACTGTGCCTTTGTTATCACACACCAATACTAATTAATGAAAATGGTGGAAACTGTGACAATCAAAATTAGCAATCCCACATTGTGTGAACACATAAAGTGCATGTGGTAAATGTTACGCTTCCATAGTAACCAGGTGGCTATCTTGAACTTCCGGTCAGTACAGTGTACCTAGAGAAGTCAATGTGATTTTTGTATTTCAGCCAAAAGCATTCATTTTTTCATCAAACGCCCTTTATTATATATTGGTATGAGGAGTGGCTGGCCTAACAGTTAAAAATGCTGGGTTCTCAGACAGAAGAACCAGGTTCAAATCCTTAGTAAGGTCATGGATTTTTTTCTGTAGGGGGCCCACAAAAAATCTGTTCCTGTCCGTGGTGACAGCACTAGCCATGTGGATTATAGATTAAAAGACCCCCCCCCCCCCCCCCCCCCCCAAGTGGTAAATACATGCAGTAATTTGCAGTTTATTATGTGCTGTAGCTCTGTAGTAATGCACTTGAAGAGATATGCCAGGCAACAAATTATGCAACAGTGTTTGTGTTCGCATTATTTAAATGAAATAAGGCAGAAAAGGAGGGTTACCATCATGTAACCAAATCTCTGAAGATTGCCACTCTCAACATAGCCTACTGAAAAGACTCTTGATCATTAACCAGTTTTTCTTCTATATTTTTTTGCTTTTATTTGTTTGCTGGTGTGGCTCTTCACCCTGAATAGCCGCGGCACTGTTCCAGAGATTGATGAAACACAGGTGTGGTGGCTGGTCCTCAGAACCGATAACTATCTGTCCGGGATTGCCTCAAGGTTCTCCATTGTCTCCAATTCTATTCAAAGTATATTTAGTTCTGATAACTGAGCAGCAGTTGCATGAGATTGGCAGGACAGTGGAAGAGATTGTCAACCAATTGCCAATTCAGTGTAGAGTGAACCTGATTGCATCTCCTCCTGGTGTGTAGATTCTAATGCACATGTCTGCTTCCCTTCCAGGGTCTTGTTCTTCCTCCCACTAAATATGCTCTAGCCGTTCTCACTGTTAGCTATAGTCAGGTTGAAAGACTTGAAAAGGTACACAATGAAGCCATGTGCATTATTCAGGGGTGTGCAAGATATCTCTTGTGCAGCAATGAGACACACTGACTTTCCTACCATGAACTACAGGATCAAGATTTGGAGGGCTTGCGCATATCTTAAGTTCCGCTCCAATCTGAAGCACCCTTTGCCCTACGTGTTCTTCAGGAAAAGGAGCAGCAGAATAAAAACGGGCAAATCATGGCTGGGTAGGGCAAAGGATGACATCAAGCAGGTCTGCAGTCTTACAGACATCCACCCTGGTGAAGAATGGATACAAGTGCCTAAAGCACTCAATCCCACCTTCTCCTGTGTCGTCATGCTTGACAGGAGTTGTCCGGAGTAGAATTCCATTGCTGTCAAAGCCAAGCTCCGTGAGCTTATCAGTGACAAGTCAGATGAGACAGATGTGCTGATCTACACAGATGGGTCCGTTATATAAGGACATTAGAAAGCATGGACATTTACAGCTCACTTTTCAGGCAGAACAGTCCAAAAAGCCAGCGGTGCCTTCTCCATGATTACCAGCAGTGTGATGATGGAGGTAATGGCAGTTACACAAGCTTTCATTGGCTAGAATCACAGGACTATTCCCGCGTTGTGTGTGCTAAGTGTGTCTATGATCTTGATCTGGTGGGTCGAGGCAGGCTCCATAGGCAGACAGTGGACTGAGTCATTGGAAAACTCTCCTGTGTGCAGTTACATTAATATTTATCCCAGGACATGCCGGTGTTGGCAATGACAGAGCTGATAGATTGGCAAGTTCTGCATTAGTTGCAGATGGCCCACCTATGAATCATGCAGACATTGTCAATGCTCTTAGAGAGATAGGACATTCCATGGATTTTGGAAGCAATATAGTCACATCACTGCTAAGAATACATGAATTGGGAGTGAAGACCAGCACAGCCAAGCATAAGAGGCACATCGGACACACAAGAAGTATTGATAACTAGCATAGGACTGGCACTATTAACCGCATGACGCTGATGAATATGTTGAAAGAGGAATCTAAGCACTTATGGATGTGTCCACAGAGCTGTGAAAAAAATCCAACTCATAACCCTGTTTCACACAATTGAACAGTTCTAATCCTTTTAGCACCATATGTGAGAAGAATCATGATAATTATATTTGAGGTTTAGTATTTGATTTCAACAATTATTGTTTTAAAGTATCACAGGTTTCATGACTTTCCCAATTCTCATTATATTTTCTCTGTAGATATTAAACAGAAATGAGAGAGAATGCAACACTGCCGACTTTGTGTGTATACATATAAACACGCATAACATGCATGCACACAAGTTAAAAAAAAAATGTCACAAAGAAAGTAAGTTTGCAAGTGGCATACCTAAGCAAGCAAAGAAAAATATATAAAGAAGGTGTAACTAAAACAGGCATAAAGTAAACCAAAAAAAAAATTAATTTAACCCAGAATAGAATCAACATATAAGGTTAAAGTACCTGAAACATTTGAACTCTGTCTTCGGGTCTGTATGACCCCAGGTATCTGTATTCGGGGTCGAATTTTCTTCTTGCCACAACAGGTTTCTGTGATTTCCTCAGCACAGGTCTTGTGTAGAACGATTTCACAGTCTGCAGGCAGAATTTTAAATTGTGTCAATAAAAAAAAAATTAGAAAAAACTTCACAGCAGATAATGAATCAGACTTGGGGTACACGAGGAAATGATAGGGCCAACCAATAGATAAATTAGACACTAGGACAGACACAACCAGATCTTCCAATTATATACCACTAAAAAATTTTTTTTATTTTTAGAAATTGAAAGTATGCAACAGTCTAAGGCTTCATAACATTACAGCATAAAAAGCAAAGCAACCGAGCGTGAAAAGTTTGACATCTAGAGGCAAATATGCAGGTACTGACAAAAGAACATAAAATAACTTCATAAAATACTATCTTCAGAAAAGGACACAGCAGACGCAACAGCAGTATGTACACAAGGCTAAAGAAAGGTTTCTCAGCAGTGTGTACAATGGAAGTAGGCACTCTTCCTGTGTTGGTTCCAGGGCGCACTCTCTTTGGGAGCGGGGGAGGGATCAAGCCCCTCACCCACCCCCCCCCCCCCCCCACCACCACCAAGCCTGTTATAAAAAGTGACTCATTAAGGGTTAGCTTAAATCAGATAAGTTGGGCTGAAAGGCACAGATATCACAGCTTAGCAACATTGCGCCAAAATACAACTTAGAAAGGTCTTATCTATAGCCAGATGAAACTGTAGACATGATTGTATAGTTTGATATGACAGGATACTCCTGAAATAATGATAATTTAATGTAGGATACTGTGACATGACCAGGAAGGTTTGATGTGAAGAAACTGCTTTAGCCACAACAAGACAGACCACCAATGCTAAGTTGCCCACCTCCTTTCATGCCCCTCAACAAAGTATACTTACTTTGAAAGACACAACCCTGGTAGCTGACTCCCCCAGGTTAACAACAAAGATCCACCATTGCTAAGTCTCCCACCCTCCTCTCATGTCCTCTATCAAGGACCCTTACTCTGACAGACAAGCCTTTGTAGCCGACTTCCCCAGACCAAAAACAAAACAGATTCCCATGCTAAGTTTCTTACCGTCCTCTCATATTCCTCTACAAAGTATACTTACTCTCACAGATGTAGCCCTGGTAGCAAACTCCACCAGACCCACAACAAACATCCACCGCTGCTAAGTCTTCCACCCTCCTCTCATGCACATTTACAAAGTATACTTATTCTGGCAGATGTAGTTCTGGTAACTGACTCCCCAGACCACAAAGAAAAGAAATCCCCATTATCTAGTCACCCACCCTCTTCTCATGCCCCATCTACAAAGGAAACTTACTCTTGACAGAAGCTGCCTTGGCAGCCGACTTCCCCAGACCAATAAAAAAACAGATCCCCATTGCTAAGTCTCCCACCATTCTCTCTTGCCCTCTTCAACATATACTTACTTTGGCAGACATAGCCCTGGTAGCCGACTCCCCAGACCAGGTTGCCACAGAAGGTACAGAAGGTTGTCACGTAGAAGTGCTGCAAGTTGAACTGGTGACCTTTCAATGCCTGCAAAAGAACATGAACAGATGTGAGACTGCAACAGTCGGGGACAATTTTGATTACAAGGTCTGTGTGTCCTCATCAATAGCTTCTTGCCTGAGGGCAAGAGGAACTTTCACTCTGACAGTGAGACTGGTGATATATTTTGATCACAACGTTCCTATGCCCACACTGTAACAAGAGGCTCTAATGCTTATACAGTAATGAGCTCCGATGCTTAAATTGTAACAATCAGGCTTCCATGTCTATATTGAAACAAGCTCTAATGCTTACAATGTAACAAGAAATGGTAATGATTATATGGTAACTTTGAGGTTTTTAAAATTACAGTTTAACGATTCTCAAATATTTACATTTAAAAAAGATGTTCATGTGCTTATACTGAAAAAAAAAAAAGGCTACAATGCTCACATTGTAACAACAAGATTTTGAACTTGTTAATGCAAACAAAAAGTCACTACCATACCTTTGCTCGGCTAGAGCGTGAACCTGGAAACTTGAGGCTTTTCTTGTCCTTCATCATGAATGTCTGGACTCTCTCAATCATGCCATAGTACACCGACTTGGGTCCACCCAGGGAGCGCAGGTAGGTGGCCAGAGCCCAGGCAGTGGCCAAGTCTCTATCCACCAAGGCACCGTGGCTGCTTTCTTCAGTCCTGTGAAACAAGAACAACCTCAATCAACTACAATGTAATGTTAGACCATTTATGCAAATGCCATATTTCAATCAATTATATGTCCACTGTCTGCCGCACAAGGGTTGTGGACACAAATTCACAATCCTGCCAATCCAGGAATAACAGTCAGCTGCGAGCATTTTAATAGTAGACTTATTTGTATTGTTGCAACAACAGTATGAGCATTATACCATTCAGAAAACAATGAAAACTACTGAACACCAACAATGCCTAGTAAAACCACTCAACATCATCATGTAGCAGGTCCGTTACAGAAGACTGATCCCATTACATCCCAGCTAAAGAGAACTCAGTCCCTCACAAACTCTCCTGCCTCAGGCACTTTCCTGACTAATGTATCCCTTACATCCCATGCCCTCAGATCTTTTAGAATGTCAGTTTTCTTTTTGTTCTTGTTCCATAGCATTCTAAAAATCTTCTAGCTTCATTTCAACTAAAAAGCCCCATTTTCTTTCTTCAAGATTAAAAACTACACAACAACCAATGAGTGTCTATGCTGGTTGGTGAGGTCCTGAAAAAGATATGGAACCAACTTTTAATGTCTAAAATTAAATTAATAAAATGTTATTGAACAAATCATATATTTCCCTTCGGAAGCTGCTACAGCATACTGTATAGCTGCTTGCCTGCTGGCCCAAAAGTGTAGGGTTCAAATCTGATCAAGTGGATTTCTTTAAAAACTGAGCCTATCAGGTCAATCCAGCATAAATGGGTACCAGGTGTGAGCCCTAGGAAGTGAAGGTGGCCGGAGAGGTGAGCGTGACCATATCACCCACTGAGTGCCTATTGTATTTTAAAAATATAGTTCTATCACTATAAAGACACAAAGGATAGTATGAGTTGTGGTGTGAGTTTCTTGAGGGTCTATACACCATCTGGGAATAATGGCCAGAAGAGACTGTAGAAGTGAAATTTCCCAGAAAAATCCTAAATGACAGCATCAGAAACGATGATATTAAGAAACAAGAGGAGGCAGAACTAATGCTAAACCACATCAAGCGATAACCGATCAAATGGTTCAGACACGTGACAAGACTTCTGAAGGACAGTGCACTACAGAGAGTGCTGTCACTTAAAAACAACAGAAGCAGAGCCAGAGCAAGTGACGGACGGGTGGAATATCTGGGGTCATCAATACAAGCATCTATGTAGCACACATCAAGGCTAGCACCGGATTACACTTCAAAACCTGATGCTGAAAAGCAGAACAGGAACTAAAGAGGCAGAGTAGGAAGAGAAGACATGTCACATCACCTGCTGTCATACACACAAAAATACTACTGCAGTCACTCACCCAACATTTCTGAGATGGGGCACCAGCAGTTCCTCAGCCACCCGGACCTCTGCTGGTCTGTCCATGTTGTCGAAGATCTTTTGAATGCCATACAAGGTTCCCATTCCTGGACACAGAAAAGAGGAAGACTCTCGCTCAATGAATAAACATTATAACCACAGCACTTAATATCACAGCTGGTGTGTGTACTGTATGGGTTTTTTTAACATCCAAGGAAGTGAAGACTACATGCCAAAGAAATCAACCGAGAGAATGAATTTTTTTTAGAGAGAGAAGCCCTTGCATGTTCATTGTACTCCCCTACTCAAATGGTTTGAAGTCAAGCTGACGGACTGACTAAATCACAATTTATTCTATATGCTGGCATCTATAGCTTAGGAGTTATGAACAAGGTTTATAATTCTTTAATACGTGGTCGGACAGTGGCAAGTGATTTGGCAGTAGACTTGCTTTGCATGGATTTTGACAATAACATGGACAGTCAACCATTCAGAAAGCAATGACTATGTTCTGATGAATGTAAATGCCTAGCAAAACCATGAACAGCCAACAACTGCTGCAGATGAAAAGCACACACTCTGTAGCTACAACCATAATCTCCAGTTATTACCATAATAATTGCATTTCATGAACTGAATGACACAGTCCATGAAACAAATCCATGACCTTCATAGGACAAGGAAAACAGCATAACCACAGAGACCCTATCAAATATTTTAACTCCAAGCATTTTTAATTCAGCCTCTGTGCTTTAACTCAAGAGGTACGAATTAGTAACTAGTTCACTTGTCTACCAACCTGGTGGTCCTATGTCTAAGTCCTATCGGTGCATGAACACAGGGGATCAGGCCATTACTGCCCTCTCAGAGGGATATTCTGCACTAAGAGAGAATAAAAACTCATAACAATGTCAACTACTATGCATGCCAAAACAAGCAACTTACTAAGAAAGGGTGGCCCAAGACTGGATACCTCATTCTACAGAAAATTGTTACCTGTGAAATCCAAACAATCTTGAAAAAGTCGATGAAGGGCTTATCAGCTGAACAATAACCTATGCTCCAACAGGACATCATTTTCTTGTTCTCAGCACTCACTGGCTGTAAACTCCAGTGGAAAGTTCTGGTTGTTCGTTCACTTCTGGACTTTGATCTTGATCCAGAACTTCAGTTCTACGTGCACATCCATTTTACAGATATGGCTTATATGTATGCAGACTGTTGATTCTTTGCCTCTCAGGCAGCTGCATCGACTTTGAAGGAAACACCCCTAATTAGTCACCTCCCTCAACATGCTTGTGGCGAAGGGGGGAGGAGGGGCTGTCTATTCTTTGCTCTCCAAAATGGAGCCCACAGGACCCACATAAGGAACAGGGTGAGATGAAAACAGTTGAAAAAAGGACAGCAGGAGAGACACAGCAAAATAAGTAGAAATAGCTCATCAACATGCACACAACAAACTGACCTAGGTCCTTCCTAGTCCTAAAATCACAGAGCAGATCAGCAATTTCCGCCTGCACAAACTGCCTGGGAGCCTGGAACATGCCACGCAGCACATTCTCATTGTCCGCCCGGCTGCCACTGCTGGCCAGGATGTTGTCGATCTGGCTGATGGTGTTGTCATCCACTGATATACTCAGAGGCTGTCAAGGAAGGAACAGAAATTGGAAATTACTTGGGCAGCCAGTGAGCATGTCAGAAGTAGAGAATGATAAAACCAAGAGATAGCTGCACAGATGATAATGGGCTAGTTACACGGAAAATTGGAGTTGTGGTAGTAGCACAGTGGTCTGATGCTCACTTGCCATCCCCAGGGTCTAGGGTTCCAATCCACAACGAGACTTGATTATTATTTATTTTTTATTCTTCAAAACTGACTTGGCTTCTAGATCGACTCAGCTTAAAATGGGTACCAGGTAATGTCCTGGGAAGTAAAGAGGTGGACAGTACAATGCTGACTTCATCTCCACTCCCTCAATGCATGAAAAATGACATTCAAATCAATAAAAATAAAATGATTGTACATGCAAGATTGTGTAGACTGTCCACTTGTTAGAAACAGAGAATTACAAAGGTGGGTAATCAGGTAACCACAGTTACCAAACCTCATGTCAAACAGGTCACCCCATAGCTGCTCCGTTTCTGTGACAACGAAAACCACAAAATGTCCATCACTGTCCAATGTGGAAAAATTTACATAGACAAAGCCAAAAGTCTACAGACTCATAAATGCATAAGGCAGTCATCAGAAGAACCAACACAAACAGTCCAACACTAGAAATGCAGTTTCACTGTCAATTGAAGCAGCAGTTACAACAAATAAGTGGTTGCACATGAAACTAGTCCCATAAGGCAAAACACAACTGGCCATTTTCTAAAACCGCAGTTCACCATACAACCCACAGTGAGCACAGTCAAAAAGCATTCCAAATTAAATCCACAATGTCGCAACATGCACTCAACTCAGTAGCTGGGCGGCACAACTAAATCCTTTTAGTCTACATATGGAAGAAACTGCAGCTAACTACAGACAGAAGCAAAAACTTGGGACAACTGAAACCTCTAAACCTGCCTATCCGCAATACTGACCGGAAGTCAATTACAAAGGAGACTGTGTACAGAGATTTGGGGAAGTTTAATGAGAAGCTATAACGTAGTTGCATGAATGACTGAAAGATGGCTACCTGAAACAATAAGAGAAAATTATATAGGAGATTGTGGGCCAGTTAAATCACAGATTTTGGGTTGAATACACCTAAGAACTGTTAAGGCAAAACACAAGAATTCTTTTTTTACAGATTTCACTGGAGGATTGGAAGGCATAAAATGAGAAACCCACAGTAAGTTAAATGTAGACTACTCATTGTAGACAGGAGATTGTGGGCCAAGACATTAACTCACAGATACTTTCATCAATCCATACACACTTATGACACATCAAAAAACACATACTTATGAGACATCAACTCATAGATACTTTTAAAAAGTAAGTAAAGAACCCTTTTCCCCGCCATCAAGTGTATTAGGCATATAGGGCTAGATCTAAGTACTTAAAAGACATCACCTCACAGGAACTTAGAAGACATCTACCCATTCAAAATTATGAGACAACTCATATATAGTTGTGAGACATCAAATCATGCGGATATCAGACATACAGATATACTTACCGCCACCTTGTATATGAACGTAGAAAATATCTCATAGGCCCACTTCCTCAGCTCCTTATTGCTGCCAGGACTTCGACTATACAATTCGGAGATGATGTGAAACAACTGCAACCAATCAAGTTAAACACCATAAAACACCAGTCTACAAATTATACAGCAAGAATTCTGTCATTATTTCTGTTCTTCTTTTTTCAATATCTGCTTTGCTCCACCAGTCACCTCAGTTCAACAGATGACAGATAGTGCTGGGTTGGTTGCTTGATATGCTGCAAAGTTTTAGGCCGTCAGTGACTCCTTCAATCCATCTTCTAGGTCAGCCTCCGCCTCTTGGTGTTTCCATTTTCAAGTTGCACACTCTCACTAGGATCAGGCAGACAAGCAACATTCTCTGTTCATGTCATGAGGAGGAGAAATCTGGAGTATAACGTGACAGTAAATTTGGAAAGGGAAAAACACGGAGGATGACCACATGACTGCCCAGTGCCCTAATCACTCAGCTAACCACTCCTCTCAAAGCAGTGAACATCTCAAAACTGTAATCATGCAGAAATTGTAGCTGTAATATATGCATTCTGTAAGCTAGGGCTATTCAATAGGAAGTCCACAGTCCAATTCAGCCCACAGTGACCTAGCAAGTGACCAACAGATCACTGCCAAAACAGTGATCTTTCTAGGCTGGGGCTCAGGCCTCTGACGATCCCTATTTTCAATATTTTGGCCCCTGGGTAAATTTTGCTGAACAGATCTGCTGTAAGCAAACATAACTGTAGCTGATCTAATGAAAATCAGTGGGGACTATGTGCTTCGGACATGCCTGGTAGGTGTTTCTTTCTCATTCCCAATACAGCAGTCGATAAACAGTAGTCACTATGACACTTCGGGGATGACTAACAAGCCTGCTTATGGGCTGTTCTTTTATTACCACCCTCCTCTTCAATTTGAACTCTTGTGTACTGATTTATTTCGATGAAGGTGGCCCAACTGTCTCCAGGGCACTTACAATATCAACCCACTACCACAGGGTCCCCAAATGGCTGCAACCTGAAGACCTCTTATTTTGCCAGATTCCATACTTGTTTAGTAGTCCTTCTGAATAATTTATAAATATCAGAATCACATAAACAAGGATTACACTTTTAAGTTGAGGGTTTTGTGTGTGTGTTGTAACTGTATCACTGACTCCTTAAAATTAGTCAGGGGTCCACAGACCACCAAACTGGAATCTCTGCATTAGATGACTCTCTGATACAGTAGCAGAATTAGCCATCTTCCTTGGCGTCAGGTAAATAAAATTGCTGGCTCTCTTATTCTCCTTTCCCCTTGATACTCCATTTGAGCACAGGCTCTTAACCAACTCACACCTATCCTTTGCTACTGCACACAGCTTACCTCATGACCTCCCCTTTTATGTTTTTTTTTTAAACTTCACTCTAATTCCCTTCTCCATGAGTCATTTGGTCTGCCTATATTAATTACTATGCCCCTGTGTGTTCTGGTGTAAAGACATACTAGTTATACTGTTCTCAGTTTTGCTTAATATGTTCCTATCCAATGCCAGGATCTTTTCTTCCCCTCTTGATTCACTGTAATCTGTTCAGTTCTCACCCAAAACTCCACATTAGGTTCTTTTATACAGCAGCATAATTACCTCAACCTATATTCCTTTTTTCATATCTCTTGATGTTAGCTCAGAAGATTCTTCAATGAGCATTTAGCTATCCTTTCATCCACAGATACACAGCAAGCAGGCACACATGTCTATGTACTCACCACTGAGGAGGGATCACTGTTAGAAATGAGGTAATTGAGAAACACTGACATATGAGCTGGCTTGTTCTCCAACAGTTTTATATCAGCAAACGGGCCATGATCGGTTGTCTGTGCAGGAAAAATACAAAGTTAAAATATGCACACACACATTTATGATACAAGGGTACAGTGGAACCCACAAGGTAAAAGAGACGAGAGGAAATCTAGAAAAATGTCGAGAAGAGAATCAGGAGAAATATGGGGACGATATAGACAGCTTGGTTGATATTCAACATACAGGGAAGAAATATAGGCACACTTTTCATCAGCTTGGAACTGGCAGCCTTAGTAGTGGAACTGTTTACTGGCTTTTGACAAAGGAGGACAGAATACATGAGCCAATCACATCAATTGTGTATTCATTCAGAGTGTCAACTGCAGGAGATGGCAAAGTAAAAGGATGACTTGGGTATGTATGTTCCAATGAAGAATAAAAGAATGCAGAGAAGGAAGTAAAAGAGGAACTAGAATTAGCAATAGAAACATTAAAACAATTTAAATTATCCAATGTATACATCTACTACAATGATTTATAAACATAAATAAATAAATGTTATTTCAGGAGGAAAGGACAAAAATATCATGGACAGGAGGGAGGGGGAGGGGGGCAGGGGGGACACCAGGCTGATGGTATGACTATATATCACTCAACAGAATAAGGAAATGGCAAATAAAATGTATAGGCCACACCTGAGAAGACATGGTATCAAAATTAGCTATGTTAGGAAACACTGGGGAAACAGAAACAAAGTAAGAGAAACAAATATGTATGCAAAATGTCTGGGCAACCCATAATTATATAATCAAAATGATGGGAAACCACAAACGGTCTTGGCATCTGCAGAAAGGAAGTTGTACAAAGTATGCTCAGAGGCACTCAAATTGTGTTTTTCAAACTATATGACATTCACATAATTTTCATGTTTACCTATATGAGATTTACAGAACCTTTATGGTTGATTATATGCCATTCACAGAACTGTTATGGTTTAACTATATGACATTCACATAAATGTCATTGTTTAACTACATGACATCTACAGAACTTTAATGGTCAACTACATCACATTCAAAACTTTCATACATCAGCTACATGATATTTACAGAACTTTCATAGTTTACATAGTTCAACTACATGACTTTTGCAGAGCATTCACAGTTTCAATGCAGGACATTCAGATGACTTTAATATTTTAAGTACACGACATACACAGAAGTTACATTATATGTGAATAGATTACATGCAATGCTGTGGATTATGGGTTATCATACAAGTTTGGCTTTCAGCTGTTGGTTAGATTTAGAGAATATTTAAACTCTTTAATCCCAAGGCAGGGACTCTGAGAGATGTGGGAAGTTAGGAGAATGGCACATACATTAGGTGAGGGTAATAAGAAACAGGGTAGCACATAATATAGATGTCATAGCAGATTAGATGGTACCTTTCCCCTCTTTTCAGATTATACTGTCATACTGTGCTATAAGGAGACATGGGAATCACAATACATGGTGATGAAAAGTGTGACTAGTACGTTAAGCACGTTAAGAAGTCTTCTACAATAACAGCATGGAAAATGAAGGTGACAATCTGAGTTTCTAATGCATGTAAAAAAGAAGAGATAAATAGATCTACATGTGCTGAGAGGTAAAGGTGGCAGGATGGCATGCACTGAGTTGGTGGACAGCCTTTGCTTGACTGGGGGTTTGAAGGCAGAAGAAGAAGTAATGGTGCAAAGATAAATGTTTCTTGAGTAGACAAACTCTCTGTGTTTATTCCTGGGACCTACCTGGGGGAAACACAACAGATCTGCTGCCCCCTAAACACATGTCATAAAAGGCAACTAAGGGATTTGCTGAAATAGGATGTGTTGGGATGAAAGGCATAGATAGATATCATTACCTAGCTGCAAACCACACAACATGTTATTACTCTTTTAAGGGCAAACAGAGAAAAAGAAAAAAAAAAAAAAGAAGACGACAATGTAATATGATTTAAAAGCTAGTTCAGGCATTTCAGTTAGTAGTAATATATTATGTGCTAAATGAAAGTTTAATCAGCTGACCATTTAATACACATATATATCTAGAGTGAAAACTACACAACTAGACAAGGCAGACAGCAAGGCAAGCAAATCAGCTGCATTGACTGAGGGCAACATGATTCACTCAGGCATATTGCCATACTCAAGATACTCAAGAATACATCTCCATCGCTCTATATTTTAATTTTGGGTGTCAAAGGAGATACAAAGTTACTGCTTCTTGCTTCCCATGCAGCCTTCACCATGGGCGCACTGTACTGTTGTAGAGTTTCTCTGTTATCATTTCATCGTGTTACTGGTCTACCTCATACTCTACATCCCTCTCTTACTGTGGTGTATGCCTCACATGGTATATCGTCACAAGGCATTCTCTTCTAAGTGGGCAAACCATTTTATCTGCAGCCTTTATACATAATCTAGTGTTGGTGCTGTGCCGACTTTTTCCTCTTCTGACTTCATTCCTGATTTTACCTCTTCTGGTCAGTCCTGCAGCCTTTTTGCATGCATTTCATTTCCATAGTTACTAATTCTCTTCTTGTTTATTGAGAATGATCATGTCTGGCACTGGCAGCATAGAGTGGGGATGTATGAGATGTTTATTTGTGCTGACTGCATCTTTTATGCTGTAAGAGGGAGTTGAGCAGGGCTAACTGTCCCAAACCTTGGTTTCCTTCACTGTAATGGATGCAGGTTCATTTTTTAAATCCAATTTACTGTCTTTGCTGAATGCTGTTCCCAGATATTGAAACCTAAATAACTGACACAATACTTCAGTCAGGTATTTTATATGTTATATCTAGAGTCCTGACATTTCTCGCTATACTCTTCACATTTTCTGTTGTTCTAGTACTGTGTACACAAGCTAACTGAGTCTCTCAAATAGCTTTTTGTGAATGTATATCCCCGTGGACAAATGCTCAATCTGCAACTGATGAAAGATTCAACCTGTCTATGTGTGCACAGGTGTGATGGTGCACCCAACGGTCTTGTGTGAGTGACTTTTAACCTGGATGTTCCTTGTTCTGATACAGAACAGGATCACCTGTGCCTTGTTCTGATAGAGAACAGGATCACCTGTGCCTGCTCAGCAAACAGCAAAACTATCAAATCATGTTAGTATAATTAGTCAAAGCACTGAATATGAGCACTTAGTACTACAGGCGCTACCACGGGAGAAAGCTAGCAATTTTCCTACATAACTTAATCACAGGAGAAAAGTACAGCCATGGAGAAAACTAAGAACACATGAAAAAAAAAAAAAAAAGGTTACATGATAAAACTAAGGCCACAGGAGAAATTTAGGGCTGCAGGAGAAAATCAAGACCAAAGTAGGAAATAACTAGAGAAACAATTCAGCCACCTGACTGAACTAATAAATGTGTCTGTTCACAGAGTCAGGTTACAGAAGAAACCTTTACAGCTACAAATATATGTATACAAACAATCAGCTTATGTGGCTGCCTGCATAAACAAGCTAATCAACATTAACTAATCTTCTGCACTACTGTGATTTAGCATAACTACAATATCAACTGATAATCTCTCAGACATCTTCATAACGGTCAGTCACCTCAAACATGCAATGTAAGTTTACTAAATTCTCAACATGGATTTAAATATATCCCACAATGCAAACACTTTTTTTAAAAATGATCTTGGTTTCCATGTTGACCCAGCCTTAAATGGATACAAGGTAAAGTCCTGGGAAGTAAAGGTAGCCGGCGTTATTCCGACCACATTATCCACTGAGTGCCGACTGGTCTATTAAAATTTTTTTTTTTAAAAACAGTTCTTCTCTGTGGCTAAGTCGATGCGAACGCTTCGCTTCGTAATGCCGGGATGTCAGGTTCGATACCAGCTGCTGGCAACGCGCCTTGCGTTGGTTTGGACAGTGGTATCAAGAAAGCTGACCGTCCAGAAAGCAATGGCAAACTACTGGATGTAAATTGCCTAGAGAAACCACACAACAGCCAGGGGCTGTTAGGATTGGTTCTGCAACGTCCTGTAAAGGATACGCAACTAACCGGTACTATATGCCCAATATGCCTGAAGGTGGGGAAAAGGGTCCATAACTTGTTTAATGAGTTCAGTATTCTAACTTCTTGCCTTATTGTAGATTAGACTACAATCCATAATGTATGAGCTCAATATTCAACTTCTTGCCTTATTGTAGATTAGACTACAATCCATAATGTATGAGCTCAATATTCTAACTTCTTGCCTTATTGTGGATTAGACTACAATCCATAATGTATGAGACTACAATCCATAATGTATGAGCTCAATATTCAACTTCTTGCCTTATTGTGGATTAGAACACAATCCATAATGCATCAGTTCAGTATTCTAACTTCTTGCGTTATTATGGATTAGAACACAATCCATAATGCATCAGTTCAGTATTCTAACTTCTTGCGTTATTGTGGATTAGAACACAATCCATAATGCATCAGTTCAGTATTCTAACTTCTAGCCTTATTGTGGATTAGAACACAATCCATAATGCATCAGTTCAGTATTCTAACTTCTTGCGTTATTATGGATTAGAACACAATCCATAATGAATCAGTTCAGTATTCTAACTTCTTGCGTTATTGTGGATTAGAACACAATCCATAATGCATCAGTTCAGTATTCTAACTTCTTGCGTTATTATGGATTAGAACACAATCCATAATGCATCAGTTCAGTATTCTAACTTCTAGCCTTATTGTGGATTAGAACACAATCCATAATGCATCAGTTCAGTATTCTAACTTCTTGCCTTATTGTGGATTAGAACACAATCTATAATGTATGAGTAATTATTCTTCTGTGTTTGCCCTTATTAGGGTGGTGATTTTGTGGTTTAAGCTAGGCTGGCCCAACACATTCCATTTCAGCTAATCCATAATTAGTCACCTACCTTTTATGACATGCTTGCTAAGAAGCAATGAGTCTACCCCCCCCCCCCCCCCAAAATGGGGCCCCTAAACCCACTGAGAAACAAAAATCAGCATTCCAACTTCTTGCCCTAATAGGGCATCTCCTATCTGCATTTATACGCATTACAAAATAATCTTTCAGTATAAGTATCATTTTGTCCTGGCAGGATATTAAAATATAACTATTGTTAGAGTGCTTAGTACACTTGTATTCTAGGAATTATTTTTAAAAAGACAGAATGTTGAGTATCTTCCCAGTCAGTTACCATGCAGTGTTCCCACAAAATATCGTTTATTTTACCCAAAGAGGAAAAATTCTTTGCTTCCAGAGAAGTAGAATTTAGGTTCCTAATGTATGCACCTCAAGAAACATATAACGAAGCTCTCATACTGTTTGTAGAAAGGACTGTGGATACAGCAGGAAACTGGTGTTAGATTATAAGGCTTTTTTTTAATGGGAAGCAAACAAGCATAACATTATGTTAGAAGAATACTAAAAAAGCAACAACACTGCAGGCTATACGGTTGCTGAAGGAGTTCACCTTAGTGGTGATAGAAGAGTCAGGTCTTCCTCCTGGGCGAAGAGTGGCTGTCAGTAACTGTGGACACACATAGCACATAACAGTCATCTACAGCTGACTCAAGGCAAGCCGAGGGGGGTTTCTCTGGTCAAGGCAAGCGGCCTAGCCAGTAGTTCTACTTCCTCAGTTGAGTTAGAAACTGACATCCCAGCATTCAGGACATTCGTATGAGCAATGTGTCCTCAATGTGTCACAACAACTGTGACTGATCCACTTGAGCTTGCAAGGCCTGGGTTTCAAGGTCATATTGTCTGAATGCGAACTCTAACCCTTCTTGTCACTTGGACCACCTTTCTAAGACACTTAATTTCTGGTGTCTGATGCCGGCTTATGTGTGCTGTTTTCTTTGCCCATAACTCACAAATGTGGGTTATGACAGGCACTTAGGCAGAGCAGTATACAGCCACTTTCTTCCTCTAGCCAATTTCTATAATTATTCCTGCACTGGTCATAAACAGCAGAGTGTGCCAGACACTGGTGGCTCACCATAATGTTGGGTAGCAGTTGCAGGCTTATCTCTAGTAAAATCTGGGCAGTCTTGTAAGAAGTCATCATCATCCTATGGTGCTATTATATGTCATACACAGCTAGCAGCCTAGTCCTCAATTCTGTTCTATTCTGTGCGACTGTTTTAATTTCACGGATGGAGTCTAGTTCAGCACCTTTGGTCTCTCTCACCAGTATTTTTTCACTGTGTTTCTTTTCAAAGTCCTGGTTTCCTCGATCCATTCATTTACCTTTCATCATCAGTTCTCGTTATGCCTAGTGGCACATGAGGCTTCAGAGAGGACTTTCCATGCTTTCCTGTCCTGTGCAATCTTCAATGCAGTTTTCCATGTCAAAGATGCCGCACTCAGGTCACTTTCCATCGTTCGTCTCCATGTTGTTTTTGGGCGCCCCTGTTTTCTCTTTCCCTCTGGTGTCCATGTGAGAGCTGTTTTGGCAGGTATATCAGAAGTCATTCTCATAACGTTGCCAAGCCATTTCCATTTTCTCTTGGTAATCATACTGTCTAAAGTTTGGTTTGTGGTTTGAAGTAGTTTAGTGTTTGAGATTGTATCTGGCCAAAAAATTTTGATAATTCTACCTAGACATCTGTGGTGGAAGGTGGACAGCTTGTGTGCATCCTTTTTGGTCATTGTCCAGCATTCCGCTCCATAGAGAAGAACTGGCAAAATGATGCTCTTGTAGAGTCGGAGTTTCGTTCCTCTGCAGTAATTATTCATTTACCTTTAAAGTACCTATTTTGTGCTAGTCTGTGCACTTTTCATCACCATTTACCCAAATACATTGCTATCTTCATCTAATAACTGATGATACAACTGGTTGTCCAGACATTATATCTTCACCTGTCTTGAATTCACCTGTTTTAATTTTCCTCAAGTATTTGTTTTTGATTGCAGTTAAACTTTCACTGCATATCTTTAGTGCTTCTCAACTTTCTATCACATATGTTAAAACTGAAATAACTTTTGGAATTAAAAATATTTAGCTTGGTTTTTTAATTATGTAATTTTGAGTTCCATATTTTGTTCTGACTTTTGAAAATTGCAGTTTGCCTTCACAATGCCTATGATAATTTTTTTGTTTCCTTGGTAATAATAATTTCAACCTAAATATGTAAAGTGATCAGTTACTTTAATTCTTTGTGTCCCAATGTGACATCCGCTTGATCTATTTTTTATGTCTTCAGAATATTATTTGTCTTTCCGTAACTCAGTTATTATCTGTCCCTTGATGTTATAGTTGCGAAATTATCTGTTTTTATTTACATGTCATCACAGTTCTCATTTAGCAGATAAGGGAGCCGTCATAATGTAGCAGCTAGATAATCACATGTGGACACGAAGGTCGTGGGTTCAAATCTAAATGGCGCTTTTTTTTTTAAATGACACTGAGCTCTAGGTCGAACCCAGTCTTAAATTGGCACCAAGTAAAGTACTAGGAAGTAAAGGTGGCCTGCGTGAGGTTGACCATATCACCCACCAAGTGCCAACTGATCTATCAAATATAGGTCAAGCACTTAATGCCCAACATGCCTGAAGGCGTGGAAGAGAGTCCTTCACTTTTCAAGAATTACAACAACAACAACAAAAAAGCACAGGATCTTCTCTTCCTACACGATTACACCAGCTGCTAGACTACGGCATCAGCACCTTTTTTTAAAATGAATCCTGATTGAAAAGAACACAATAAATTACAAGCTGTCTTCATGAATACACACCTGATCATCTTCAGAGGTGTCCTCTTCATATTCTGGTGGAATTATCTCCTGCTGTCCAACCAGATCCTGAAACAAAACAATAAAAGCATACACTTCTAATCCTTTAGAACCACAATTTATAAGACTTCTGTCATCTCTAGATGTCAATCAGTAACAGTTTAGAGACAGCTAAGTCCCTATGTGAGTTCCTGGGCCCCAGTTTTTGAAAGAGAAAAAAAAAAGAATAGACCCGCTACTCCTTAACAAGAATGCTGTAAAAAGCCAACCATTCTTTTAAGGGAAAATGCAGAAAAAGAAGAAAAAGAGGAAGATGAAAAAGAAAAAAAAGAAAAGGCAGAAGCATGAAGAGCTACTTAATCAGGACCTACGTTTGCTGGCTGCACACTGTTTTGTCCCCGGTCTTCCTTATCCTAATAACCCCTTACATGCAGGTTCTGTTCTGTTTCGATCATGTGGCTAGCATACTAACTAAACATCAACACCTGAACAGGTGCTGTAGACAAGCTCTCTACATGAAGTTAAGAGATCCCAGGTCGGGCCAGTTAGCACTCTGGTGGAAAACACATTTGCAGTGATCAGTGGAGGATATACATCACACCACACACTTCGTAGAGGCTTGACCTTTTCTGAAAGTCTGTGCCAGGGAGAACGAAAAGAGGAAGAAGAAAAAGAAGATCACCTAGCAGGACTTCAGATGCTAGCCACTCTTGCAAAAAACTGCTGGACTGTCTCCACCCAACACTAGTTCCACACTATCTCATGCATTTCCCGGCGGTGGGTGTCTAATTTTATGGCCTAGATTGTATACAATCATATGTCGGCTCCGTGTTAAGTCGATGCAAACGCTTCGTAATGCCAGGTTCGATCCCAGCTGCGGGTCATGCGCCTTGTGCTGGTTTCGACAGTGGTATCAAGAAAGCCGACCATCCAGAAAGAAATGGCAAACTACTGGGCGTAAATTTGTCTAGAAAAACCACACAACAGCCAGGAGCTGTTGGGGTTGGTTCTGTAACGTCCTGTAAAGGATACGCAACTAACCATACAATTATACTGGTCAATACCCTTCATCGTTTCATGAGAAATACATTTTTTCCATTTTATTTTTTGAAATATTATTTGTCTAAGTCACGGGGCTGACCTATAAGACTGGTATAAGTTTCTGAATATGACATCCCGCCATTGAATATGTGTGACTTGTTTAGACATTCTTGGGAAGATAATGCTGTGTTTTCTCTTTCATTTTACATCCACATGGACTTTTTGTGGTCTCTGCCTCTGACATTTAAATTCTATTAGTTAGGATAAGCACACTGCTCAGGTGCATAACTATCTGCTTGTTCTGGCAGACTGCTGCTCCCCTTCACTACTAACTTTATACTGCCCACTAGGAGAAGCAGTTAGACTTTCTCATCAAGCCAAGACCATCAAATAGCCTGTGACTTCTTCTGCTGTGCTTAATCTACCAGGGAAGCAAACACCCTCAACCAATTCACATTCAGAAAATTCTAGGTTTATGCATGACTGGTTGTGTTTTGCTTCTTCTTCACATTCATCGTCACTAAACTCCAGCAGAAAGTTCTGGTTGTTTGTCCACTTTTGGACTTTAGTCTTGTTCCAGAACCTGAGTGCTGCATGCACATCTGTTTTACAGATCTTACATATTAGTACGCTGATTGGTGGTTCCTTGCCACACAGGTAGATGCACTCTGACTTCCCAAAAGCCCCCTCTTATGACATGCCTATTAGAGAGGCAGTGAGTCCTTTCTTGTTTTATCCTACAATGGTGACCCAGAACCCATACAGGAAAAATCTGCTCGTATTGTGCATCTGACTTTCCACTGGACAAGGTAGCAAGTCTCACAACAACCTTCTTAGTCATCTACTGCTTCTTCTTCTTAGTGTTCACCAGCTGTAAACTCCAGTGGAAAGTTATGGTTGTTTGTCCACATCTGGACTTTGTGGTATTGTTCTACAACTGAGTTGAGCACGTGCACATCCGTTTACAGATCTGGCTTATTTATATGCAGACTACTGCATCCTTGCTTCTCTGGCAGATGCACTCTGACTTCAATGAATTCACACCAAACTAATTAACTTTTAATGACACGCTTGTTGGGTGAACAATAAGTATAACCCTGCCCACCAATGAGACCCTGAAACCCACAGGGAGAATCTACTGCAATATGTAAAGTAGTTCACAAGTGTTACTATTCTCTGCTTCTCTTAAAAGCCCAAGAACCCATCAGCAGAAGGTTGTATAATCATCATCATGGAGCAGGTCCTTTGCAAAACGTTGTTCTCATCACAGCCCGCATGAAAGAAACTCAGTCTCTCACCAGCTTTTCCGCGGTGCACTTTCACATTTAAGGAGGCACTCATTCGTGCGCACATCTTTGTGTTGGACAGCCCCTGCCCCTTTCCTGGTACCATGCCTTCTGCTATTAATTGTTTCCAATCTGCCATGGTACATACATGATATGACAAAAATATTTCAGCGTCCAAGACAAGATGCTGTTTATTAGCCAATCTTCCTTGATGTTCAGATCTTTTAAAATGTTAGTATTTCTTCTCTTCTTTGTCCATGCTGGTATAATTAGAGTTAAAAAAAATGAATCTATCTGAAAACAAACACAACTGACCTCCATATCCTGCCCATTCTGTCTACTGTCTGCATCCTCCGGAGTTGGTGACACACTGGGGCTGGTCTGTGATGAGTCCGACATGTTGCCCAGGTCAGGGGTTGTGGCTGGTAGCAGTGGAGACACCTTTATCAGAAAATAAATTTGAGCATATACGAAGAGCCACATACGGCTGGCTTACAACTACTTGTACAACAAGAATTTAGAGGTGGTCAGCTCCTTTAACTGAAAAATGTCACTGAGCACATCCGCTACCAGAAAGTCAACCATAATAGTGGGAACCATCCCACTGTGATATGTCCATAAATGAAAAACAGATAAACTTGCACACACACATGAAAGAGTTGAGAATGTGAACATAGAGATCATGAAGTTTTCATAATTAAAAACAGAAAACTATCCAGGCTAACATAAGGGTACAGAATTTGTTTCTTCTGTGCGCACATTTATAGGGGGATTTGGCAGGTTGGGTTGTGGTTTCAGCTAGGCTGTGGCATGAGTGCCTTTCGACCCATCTAATTTCAACAAAACCTGAATTAAACACCCTTTATGACATTCTTGTAAAGGGTGTATTCTTCCCCCCCCCCCCCCTTTCCCCCATGGGGGCCCTAGAATCTATATGGGGTGGAGGAGAATCAACTGAACAACTTTCACATTTGGCAACAGATGTAAACAGGGCTTTTTCCTTGGGAATACTTGTAAAAGATTAAAAAAACACATCCACAGGTATGGTGGACAAACTGCAGAACTACTGACGTGTTGGGCTGAAAGGCAAAAGTATTGCAGCCTAGCTGTAAACCAAAATGTGCCAACTACCTTGCTAAGGTCGAATGCAGAAGATGTTCTGTAAGACTGTCTAGTTTTATATCAAGTTAAGAACATATAACAGCCAAATAAATGAACACCACAAACTGAATACCTTATTAGAACTTGCTGGATGACATAATCATCAACGAAACTGATTACAAGAATTGCAGTCTCCACAATAAAGGTTGGCTGCAATGCATCCACTGTTAACTAAAGAAATATTATTTTCTGAAGCCCCAATGTCTTCCATGGTGGGACTCTTGTACAACTGTCTTAACTCAGGAGAAGTCTTTAAACCGCCCACCATATAAATTGACTCCTTTTAAACGTCAAACATTGCACTGTACAACCATTTCACTACAATGTAAGCCAAAGAGCCATACAGTATGATAAAGAGGGGAAAACAAATGAGGATTACCATGACAGGCTCTTCTCCACCAGTCAACTGCTTCAGCTGGTTTTCTAAAGCTTTGACTGTCTTCTCCTTCTCCAGTAACTGACTGTGTAGTTTCTCTGAAGGCTTGCTAACATACTGTTTCTGCAGTTTCTGTTTAAAAAATACAAAAAAACCAGCAATGACAGCATTCGTTTGATTACAATAACCTTTTGACTATTTCACTGTATATCAGTACAGAATCCCAGACGACACAGTTCTCCTTTCCAATCGTGTACAAGGTTGAGACAAATTAATTCTGGCCATCAAAAAGCACAACAAAAAAGTTAATCTTTTTCTGAATTCGAAAAAAAAAATATAATGTCCTTAGTAAATACAGCACACCAACCACATTGACTTGAGTAAGTAAGCACTTATCTACTGTAATATTACATTCTAGAGTTATTTTTCATTGTAATATATCTAATATTTTTTGTGTTCTTGACAATGAAGGATGGTTCCTTTTGATATGCTCTCTCTGTTACTACAGTGTCCAACATTTGTACATGTGTGCATTTTTTGCTTTCACCTCATACACCAACATAATAATGACTGTATGTAACCCTAATTTAGTACAGTTATAATATACTTCTTTCCTTCACCATCTACTCTTTGTCCACCTTAGGTGCTGTTTTGCTGCCCACATAAGAAGTTAGTAATTTTTTTAATGGACTTATGCAGGGTTGGAAGTCAGCTGTGGGCCATAAGGCAGCAGTCCACTGACTGCAATAATGGGATGAGTGCTGTGGTGAAAGCAATGGCAATATACTGACAGCCAAGTGTCTAATAAAATAACAGACAGAAAATTATGGGGTTGACATGTGGCTCCTTCTAAAAGATATACTTTTTTTTTGGGTTGAAACTGACAAGTATTTGATACGAAAGTGAAAGTCCTACCAAAGTTCATTGCCCAACCCCCCCTCTCCCCCGAATCATGCAAATCTTTGAGACTTGTGACACAATTATGGACAGAAAGGTTATCAAAGATCACACGGTTCCTCACCTCAAAATCCTCCCGAGCAGTTTCATACATGGCCCGCGTCATGTGGACCTTCTGTTGCCATAGTTCTCTATCCTTATCCGGCTGCCCCAAAAAAAAAAAAAATAAGTCACATTTTGAATTTAACTCTTCCAGTCCCCGACATATGTTTCTTTAACGCCTCAGTGCTGAAGCATTAGCTGCTTAAAGTAATGTATCTGTGCCTGAAGGCGTTCAATTAATAACACTGAGACAAAACAAACAACAACTGGGACAGAATAGGTTTAAGCTACAGCTGTACAAGGCATCCGGAAAAAACCCAGCATATCAGAAAACTCCAATTAACTTAACACATGGGGAGTTGTAAATTAAAAGTAAAGGACCTTTTTAATTCTTCAGCACACTAGTTCTAGACATTTCATTTTTGTAGACTGACTGCCACTCGTTGACTGATGTCATCAATATCATCCGACCACATTTACTTTACAGGAACTTCTCCATTAACCATTTTAGGTTGTGTTAATCTGGGAGCCAAGGTTACTTTGGACCAAAATCTGACCTGATGTGGATTTAAACCCTAGACCTTTGGGTCGACAGACGAACATCTAGCCAATTCGCTACAGCAGCTCTCTATTGCAAGTTGCCTGCTAATGAAAGAGTTATGGTACAACTAGTCAAGCTGCAGATTTTCTCAAGATAAAAAAAACAAAAGAACAAAGGATGTTGCACTGCATCTGATCCAAGAGGTGAAAACACATCTAAGCCTTCCTTGTTTCCTTCTGTCCCAGGTCAGTCAGCCTAAAACTGGTAATTAGGAGGCTATCAAGACCCGTCACTGACCCCCTCTTTTAAGCAGCTCTCAAGCTTAGTGAAGCTTGTGGCCCACCATCCGATCATGTTTTGTTCTACAATGTCCTCACATGTGGATTTTAAGTACATGGGTCCATAGCACAGCTACTGTCTGTTGAATGCATGGTGGGACACTGTGAGCTGTGGATTTCCTGTGGAGAGCTTTTTGTCTCTGCCCAACGTGCTTTGTGTTGTAAACTGCATATTCAAAACATACAACATAAGGATTACAGTATGTTTGGATTAAGGACTGCATACATTAGGATCCTTGTCGGTGCTATAGAGTTTGCGTATTGTGTGGAGAATTTTCTCGTAGGATCTCTACAAGGAGACTGCAGCCTTTACTAAAGTATCAATTTGTGACAAAGGTGATTCTTTACATAACAAACAACAAAATCAGGTCTCATACTGGACAAGACTTTAGAATACATCTTTGTGAGGTAGCCTGTCCACAGACTGTCCATGTTGGAAGTGCCAGCACAGTTCTCCCCACACGTAAGTTTACAAACATTGGTCTCATAAATACTGCTAGTTTTCATGCTTGGGGAGAGAAAGAAAAACTCTAGATTTTGTAGCCACAAGAGTGGTATTTTGGTCTGGGTTTGGATGATTCCAACTCCACTCAGAAAGTGCTGCTGCTGCACTTGCTCTTAAAAAGGGGCTGGCCAGTTGCCTTGTGGTTCACAGCTAGGCTTTCAGCCTAACATATCCTATTTCAGCAAACCCTTAATCAGATACCTTTTATGACATGCTTGTTAGGGAACAGTGGATTTCTCTCTTCCAAAAATAGTACCCCGGAACCAACACAGGCTTCTAGAGCAGTGTTTCCCAACATGGTGTTAACACCCCAGAGAGAGGCAATTTGACTGTGTAAAGGGGGGAGGGGGCATTCGAAAAAATGGACTCGTTCAGAGTTTAAGTATTATGTATATGTTACATAGGGGGCATAAGACCTTAAGAAGGACTCAGGTGTGGAATGACTCACAAACACACACAAAAAAGCTGAGAAACACTGTTCTAGAGGCTTTACTGCCATTCAACATACAAAGACAAGAACCTAGAGGTACACAGTTTGACAGTACTGTCAAAGGGTGGTGCAGTAACCCGGGGCAATATACGGTAAAAAATGGACTCGTTCAGAGTTTAAGTATTATGTATATGTTACATACTGGTGGGGGCATAAGACCTTAAGAAGGACTCAGGTAGGTGGAATGACTCAGGTGTAAACACACACAAAAGGGCAGAGAAACACTAACAAAGCATGGGCAACTCTAGAGGGTTTCTTGGCATTCAACAAACGAAGACACGGACCTCAGACACATTTAGGTATGACCAGTTGTTTTTTTCAGGGCTATATGTTAAGCTGTTTTATATGGCGAACCTAACCTAGTTACAATTATAACCTAAAGATTTCCCCTGCGGGGATGCTGGTTGAACCTAACAATTTTTTTCACCAAAGCAAAGGGTCTGCTGAAATAGGATGTGCTGGGCAGAACGACACAGATATCATAGCCTAGCTGTAATCCACAACAAAGTCAACTGCTCTTTTGACAGCGAAACCAGAAAACATTCTGTGTTTATTGGTGAAGAAATTAAATGCAGTGGCATGAAGTTTTTAAGCAGAATGTTAATACTGTGGAAAATAAAGAAAATGCTGAAGTAAAGAGAGCTGCAGGTGTTCTGCAAGATCTATCAAAAAGCATTTTAAGTGGGCAAATCATTTTATCTGCTGACCTTTAAATGTAGAATTTAATGCTTCTCAGAACAGACTGTACCACTTTAGTAAAACTTTGCCAAGCACTTCCTTTCATTACTTTTTATAAGCTTTAATTAAATTTAATTTGGTTTGTTTGTCAGGCAACAATTTTTGCATTCATTATTTTTTTTATACTATGGACAAACAGAGTGTGCCTTAGAGTATATATTTAACTATAAACATTTAGTTACCTTTAATGAGTTTGACTACATCTAGATGATTCCTCTGAGTGACCAGTGTTCCATTAACCTGCAAGATATTATGTGTAAAACAAGGTAAACAATGACGAGGGCAATTTACAACATACCACAGATAACACATCTAGAATTTAAGACACAATATGGACAATATGTTTGCATAGAGCATTCACTGAATCTTTAAAATAAACAATGTGTTTAAACTGAGTTGCGCAATCAGTAAAACTATGACATAATACGGACAGTGTGTCCACAGTGAGCAGCGCGCAAAAAATTCACCAAATGTAAACTTCAAAAAATATATCCTATTTATATGCAGACTGTTGGCTCCTTGCCTCACAGGCAGATGCACTCAGATGGAAACACCCCTAATTAGTCACCTTGGTTCTTTCGTAATAAGTCACCCCAGACGACGTCATGGGGATAGTCCAATATTTTATAGGGTGGTAAGACCGGGTTTCCTGGCTTTCTGGTGCTTTAAACTACCCAAAAACATCTAGAACTGGACCTAACCTCTAACCCACCTATGTCCCACGAGAGAGTGCAGCCTAGGTTCCACGACTGCATGCAGCCTAGGTCCCACAACTGCATGCAGCATATCTACCACCACCTGAAATATTGGACTGTCTGTTTGGGGTGAATAAAAATGAAAGTAGCGTCCCCTTTTATGACATACTTATTGGATTTTGGATAGGGGGGGGGGGGAGGGAAGCAGTGGGTCTCCCTACCACCCAACATAGCCCCAAAACCCACATCGTGAGACGCTGAGCTAAACTACAGAGCAGAAATCATTAGTGTGAATTGCTAGGCTGTCTATGCCAATGATGTTGCAATGAGAATCCAGTAGATGACTCTTGACAATGTCAATATTTTGAGCCTTTTCTATGCTCCAGAGTTAATGCACCAAACGGGTATACTCAAGTCACTGATTAGAGGTGACTGAATCACTTATGGAAGTACCAGTATGCACACACAAAAAAGACCTGCACATCAAACTAATGACTTGAAAGCCACAGAAGCTTTAAGGAGCAAATGCACTATGACTAAATAAATCATGCGCCATTTATGAAAGTTAGCTGCATCGGAAAGAGGGTGCTAAAATGTTACATAGAACCTCTTCTGCTGTATGGCAGCAAATCTTAGAATGTCAGTGAACAAATTAGGAGGAATTCTGAAGCAACAGAGATGTGGTTTCTGAGACGAATATAACGAATACCTTGGAGGACCAGAGTAACTAACAACGATTGCTTGAAAGAAGCTAATGAAAGTAGATCTCTATATACTATATAGAAAGAAAGAGACAAACACTTATCTTTGGCCACATAATGAGAAGAGAGACATCAGAGAACAAGGTGACAACTGGAAAGATCAGTGGAGAAAAGGGGTAGAGGCAGACCAAGAGAGACGATGCTGGATGAGCTGAAACGATGGCATGGAGGAATATCATCAAGACAGCTGTTCCAGGCAACCAGGGATCGTGATATGTGGAGACGCATGAACGCCTACGCCAGTTGGCAGTGCACATGATGATGATGAGTTGCACTGGATCTCCAACACTGGTTTCACTCTCGGACAGACTGCTATTTGTCCATCTTTTGATGTTATCCCTTCAATTGTTACCCTATCTAAACCAGTGGTCTGTAATCTTTTTTCAAGTTGCGCCACTCTTGAATATATGGCAAGACCCCCCACATCTCTCCTTCAGTATTTATCAAGACCCCCACTTTGAGAACATTGCACAATTCCATCCCCCCCCCCCCCCCCCACATTACAAAATGTGATTAAAACCAGGAGGATAACAGATTCCTCAACAAGAGAAATAGACAATATGGAGATACGTTTTGATTAGAATGTGTTCTTAATCTACAATTAAAGCCCTGGGTTATCATATTAATTATATTTTTAACTGTAGACATACAAACTGCTTATGATGATTAAAAAAATCCTTGGCTGCTTGTTTTATAAACTGTTTTGGTTAAATTTTATTTATACATGCACTGACCAAATAATATAACATATTACTATAAATACAAATGTACTCAATTTTAAAACTGCTTGACGCCCTCTTTGACCCCCCCCCCCTCCCCGGCTTTCGCTATGAACCACCAGACAGGAGAAACCTGTTACTTAAACAGATCGAACTCACCTTGTTTAACTGATGCAACAAACACCCAAAAGAACTCACCTTGTTTAACTGAAGCAACAAACACTGGGTTATCTCCGCTGACTGTGAATCCGTAACCTCTCTCATCCCGCTGTATGATGACGCACTTCTGCATCAAGGCTCCACTAGAATCTGAAGAGGCAGGTTCTTCTCGTATACCGATGCCAAGTCTGAGAAAGATAGAAAACAGAAAATAATTAACTCTTCTCACACTTACTGGGAGTTTTTTTTCACTGTGCACTTTTGTTGCAATCAAATTAAATGCCAGTCAACAGATTATATATTATATATTTAAGATCAGATGTGAAATGTATCACAGAAATAAAAAAGAACAGGGCAAATCAAACACTGCATGGCATAATAGGAAAAGCATTTTATGTAATTAGTGACTGTTGTTGTAAATCTGGGGCGTGGGGGTGGGGGGACTTCTTGTCCTGGATAGTTGAGTTATCTGAAGTTAGAAAAAGAACTAGCCACTTATCCCTAAACACTTAAGTAGTCTGAAGTTATTAAAAAAAGGACCAGCCCCCCTGTCTCTGAACAGTTTTGTTGTCTGAAGTTAGAAAAAGGACCAAATACTTGTCCCTGAACAGTTGTCTGAAGTTAAAATAAAAACCACCTTCTGAGCCTGAACATTAAACTACAAAGCCACATGAGGTCAACAATTATCATCAAGGGCATTTAACTCTTGTCTGCCCCAGAGGTTTACAGCAAACATTCAAGGGGGAAAATAACCGATGAGACTTCATTAGTGATTTTTTTTAATAAAGACAATAAATGCACAGCATAGATGACCAATGGAGAGGCGAGATTTACTCAGTATGCTCTGACTAAATGCAAACAGTAAGATAACACTACATGATGGCTGGGACTCAGAAAGGAAGAGGTAATCCCGTGTAACACAGGAATAGCAGTGTTAATTTAATTACAAGATACTGTCTTGCTCCGGATATGTTCATATAGCAGCTGCCTAGGACAGAAAAGGTTAAAAAAACAAGTGGAAAGAATCTGATGACAGCAAAAATATTTACTGGCGAACAGATACTGTGTTTACCGACTGGGACAAAGATCAATAACCTTTAGAAGGAAACAGCATACAGCACATCCAAACTGTAAGGTCCAAAATGGAATATAAATTAGAAGTCATGGGAATACTGAATCATAAACTAGAAGAAAAAGTAAAAAGGGAGAAGAACAGAGAAGCAGAAAGAAACAGTAATAAAGTATAAAAGTATTTGAGTAAAATTGAACTAGAAGAATAGTAAACGAATAAAATATTAGTAATTAACAAGTAGAAGTATCAGAAGAAGAGACTGGAGCCCCATCACATAATATTCCTCAAGACATTAGTGAATGCACTCCTTCAAAGTCAGAGAGACATAGAATCAGCAGTCTGCATATAGACAGATCTGTAAAATGTATGTGCACACAAAACTTAAGTCCTGGAACAGACCAAAGTCCAGAAGTGGAAGAATAACCCAGAACTTTCTCCTGGAGAACCATAGAAAGAAGTGGAGTCAGATATTCAATGCAGTCAAACTTCCAATGTGCCGATAGCACAGAATAAAGTTTTTTATATGGCAGAAACAGTAAAGTAGATGTTATAGTTGCAATATGAAGGTAGAAGTAATAAAAGTAGACGTACAAGTAATATTAAAGTAAAGTAGGATTGTAAAACAAAGCAGAGGTAATATGAGACCGAAAAGAAAAGCAAATACTACCACAGTGAAATAACACAAAGAAATACTGCATACATAGCATAAGAGAATACTGCACACACAGCATTTCAACAAAGTAGTTGGGTGGCTGTGGAAGGCTCCATCCCTGTTATTAATATCTGCACAGGTAACCCCCTAATTAACACTATATCTAGGGATATTCCACCCTGATTTCAAAACAAACCAGTCTCGTGGATCAGAGATGTGGATGTTCTCTTAATAATGTGTGTTTTTGACAATGTGTGTGTTATCATGCAACCGACCAAAAAAAAAAAAATTGTGTGCAATGGAATTTTCTAATTTGTTTATGAATAGCTTCAGCTGCAAGAAACAAAGTGAAAACGAAATACCACCCAGGTGAGCTGACCTGCAAACAAATATATCTTGTAATGATTTTCACATTGTTCACCAAGTCTACAGGACTGTCCGGCTGAGGGGTAAGAACACAGGTTCGAATCCTCACGAAGGTGATTTGTTTATGTGTGTGTTGGTGGCAAAATTAAATTTCAAACCTGTACATAATGACTGAACTAGCAACGAAAATCCTTAATGTAAAAATTAATAACATTGTGTACAATGGAATTTTCTAATTTGTTTATGAATAGCTTCAGCTGCAAGAAACATCAAGTGAAAACGAAATACCACCCAGGTGAGCTGATCTGCAAACAAATATATCTTGTAATGATTTTCACATTGTTCACTGAGTCTGCAGGAGTGTCTGGCTGAGAGGTAAGAACACAGGTTCGAATCCTCACGAAGGTGATTTGTTTATGTGTGTGTTGGTGGCAAAATTAAATTTCAAACCTGCACATAATGACTGGACTAGCAACGAAAATCCTTAATGTAAAAATTAATAACCCCCCCCCCCCCCCTCCACACACACACAAAGGTATAACAGGGCAGTAAAAGACAGTCCACCAAGTGTCACCCTGGAAACAGTTTCAGTTTCTTGAAAATAATGATTACACTACAGAATGTAGCAGTGTAGTGAATACATGGCCTCCTGGCAATCTTGGAACAATGGATACAATCCCATGAGAAGTTGGTTACCATGTCTCCTATTTTGATCTAAAGATGGCACCAGTGTGCATCCCCAGGCTCCATTCTGAGGTAATGTCATTGTCTTAGTGCCACAGATATGTCATTATTCACCAGTCTAGTCCAATCTGCACTGATGATATCTACTCTGTTCATGCATATAACCACCTGCATTGGCACAATGCCTGTCAGCTGCCAAGATCATTATGAACCTTTTACTCTGGCATGAAGATCCGGATGAGGCAGGTTAAATGTCACTTCCAAATACTTCGGAAACTATAGGTGCAGCATGAAAGGAAATTGCAGACAGCGATAGGCTTAAACTGTTAGCCTCTAAAGAAGACACTGCTCCCTGGGAGCTATCTGAATCTCACTTATTTGTGTTCTAATATTCTACTAGATAAGAACATCACATCAATTTTCAATAAGCTGGGCTATGTAAGGTCATGTCACCTTTCAGTATGGACTCCATAGTCTTCAATGATATGCTCCATTCTTTACTATCTTTCTCTCGGAGTAGACAACATTGGAAGACATGCCCCAGTTTGTTATCTCTCTCCTGGAGCAGATAGCCTTGGAAAACATTCTCCAGTTTGTTATTTTTCTCAGATAGCACTGTAGGATATAATCCACTGTCTGTTATCTCTCTTCTGGAACAGTCTTGTAGGATATAATCCACTGTCTGTTATCTCACTCATGGTAAAGACAGTCTTGAAAGATATGATCCACTGTCTGTTATCTCTCTTCTGGAACAGACAGTCTTGCATGATATAATCCACTGTCTGTTATCTCTCCTGGAACAGTCTTGTAGGATATAATCCACTGTCTGTTATCTCACTCATGGTAAAGACAGTCTTGTAGGATATGATCCACTGTCTGTTATCTCTCTTCTGGAACAGACAGTCTTGCATGATATAATCCACTGTCTGCTTTCTCTCCTGGAACAGACAGTCTTGTAGGATATAATCCACTGTCTGTTATCTCACTCATGGTAAAGACAGTCTTGAAGGATATGATCCACTGTCTGTTATCTCTCTTCTGGAACAGACAGTCTTGTAGGATATAATCCACTGTCTGTTATCTCTCCTGGAACAGACAGTCTTGTAGGATATGATCCACTGTCTGTTATCTCTCCTAGAACAGACAGTCTTGTAAGATAGGATCTACTGTCTGTTATCTCTCTTCTGGAACAGACAGTCTTGTAGGATCTACTGTCTGTTATCTCTCTTCTGGAACAGACAGTCTTGTAGGATATGATCCACTGTCTGTTATCTCTCCTAAAACAGACAGTTTGGTAAGATAGGATCCACTGTATGTTATCTCTCCTGGAACAGTCTTGTAGGATAGCATCCACTGTCTGTTATCTATCCTGGAACAGACAGTCTTGTAGGATATGATCCACAGTCTGTTATCTCTCTCATGGTAAAGACAGTCTTGTAGGATATGATCCACTGTTATCTCTCACCTGGTAAAGACAGTCTTGTAGGATATGATCCACTGTTATCTCTCACCTGGTACAGACAGTCTTGTAGGATATGATCCACTGTATGTTATCTCACTCATGGTACAGACAGTCTTGCAGGATATAATCCACTGTCTGTTATCTCTTCTGATCCACAGTCTGTTATCTCTCTCATGGTAAAGACAGTCTTGTAGGATATGATCCACTGTCTGTTATCTCTTACCCGGTACAGACAGTTTTGCAGGATATGATCCACTGTATGTTATCTCTCTCATGGTACAGACAGTCTTGTAGGATATGATCCACTGTCTGTTATCTCTCTTCTGGAGCAGACAGTCTTGTAAGATATGATCCACTGTCTGTTATCTCTCCTGGAACAGTCTTGTAGGATAGGATCCACTGTCTGTTATCTATCCTGAAACAGACAGTCTTGTAGGATATGATCCACTGTATGTTATCTCTCTCCTGGAACAGACAGTCTTGTAGATCCACTGGCTGTTATCTCTCTCCTGGTAAAGACAAGTCTTGTAGGATATGATCCACTGTCTGTTATCTCTCTCCTGGAACAGTCTTGTAGGATATGATCCCTGTCTGTTTTCGCTCTTCTGGAGCACACAGCGATAGAAGACATGTTCCAGTTTATTATCCTTCTCCTAAAACAGAAAGTCTTGGAACAATATGATCCACTGATTGTTATCCCTCTCCTGGAGCAGTCAAGGAAGACATACTCCACGTTTTTTTTTATCTCTCTCTGAGTGACATCCTTGGAGGACATGCTATAATCTTTGTTGTCTCTTTTCTGGAACAGATGTGCTGGAAAATATGCTTCAAATTGTGTCTCTCTCTCCTGGAACAATACAGTCTTTCAAAGTGTTTTCCACTATTAGCATGGTCTAGTTTTTTTTCAGGAGAAAATATGTACTGATTTATACTGAGTTAGTTGCAATATTAAACTCTTGATAGCTTTCCATGCCAAGATAAAAGTATGTTAGGAAGTGTTTCCTCTTGCTGTCTTCCAGAAACTTCTCCCCATCTTTTTTCTGTCCCCTTTACACTTATCTTTAAAAAAACAATATAACACCCAGCATCAGTGATATCAAAGCAGAGTGAGTCTACACTAAACAAGAATGATAGAATGTTGGCAGATGGTCATATCATGCAGCTGATTATAAAATCTCACAGACTACACTGTGGAAGAAAGTAGGGCCTCTTTATGTAATATTCCCAAAGACAACAGTGGCACACTGTAGTCAACCTTCGTTGTGAAGACAGCACACAAATTTAAATCTCAGGTAATGATATTAAAATAGCCAGAGTTCTGCAATGAGGATGGTGTAGAGACTTTCCCCTTAGCCTGGCACAAAACTACCATCTCACAAGGGATTGTGCTGCAGAGCTCTTCTACCTTTTTCCGAATCCACAAATCAGCAGCAGAGTGTACAAGACCAATACTGGAATTTCACATTTGCTGAGAGACACTAAAAGGCTGAAACCAGATCATCATTATGCACAGTACTAATGGCCTGACTGGAATTAGGTCAAGGTTGGTAATATTTCCTCAAAAATTTTAAGGAATGTCAATGTCAACAGATGAATTCAATATCAGAAAAACATGGCTGAGAGTTAAATGTTAGTTGCCACCACCATTAGAAAGAAGGGGTGGGGGTTACTGTACTTGCCATACCACAGAATCCAATAGATAAGATAATTATTCTGCCTTCAACAGATAAAAACTCCTTTGTGGAGATTAGAACCTGGCCCTGGGATTAAGAGACTGGCACTCTAATAGCTCTGCCACATTATGCCTTCCTTAACTTTTTCAGCTCCAGACAGTTTTGACTTAAACATTGTCTTCTTTTCCCCTCTGTACTTTGGAGTAATAATCCTTCAAACTTAATGTGATAAAATAATACTTATGAGACAGAAGGAGTCAAAGCGGCAAAACCAGTTTTAAAATATAGCGTATAACAGGCTATTAACTCTTTGAGTCCCAGGGGGTTTAGCATCACAGGCTAATAAAAGTAATAAAATCGGTGCATCGTGCATTCATTGGGCTTCTAGGTAGGAACCTATGAACGTATGATGCGTTCCTTGGGACTCAAAGAGTTAAACTGGAGACCCACAGGCTGAATCTGGCCCGTGGGGGTCTAGCAAGTGACCCCCAGATCATTGCCAGTTGTATTAATTAATGTTCTTTCTAGGCTGGGGCTCAGGTTTCTGGCCCATGACAATCCCTATTTTCAACCTTTTGGCCCACCTGGTATCAAAGGAATTAAAGAGCTATAGTTTATAGAATTTAAAACTTTTTTTTTAAATGTAAAGGTAATTTCACATATACAATATTTTAAAACTGTATTCATATGTATACTATGTGTATTTAGTCTGCTATTTCAAAGTAGTGTTCACAACTGTACGCATGAAAACATTAAATTTAACTGCTTGTAAAATTACAAAAATAATTTTTGTCTTAAAGGCAATCCCTATAAACCAGCACACAGACATCTTAATAACAGATGCCATCTCAATTTTTAACACTAAAAAGTAAAGAGGAAGTTCGCAAGTGATTAATTATAAGAGAATCCTGTTTTGTTTACTTTATACTCAGCCTAACAGCATACTCAAAAATATCCATTGCAGACTCGTGCCTGTCTGATCTGTGCTCATTTGTATTACTTTCCCTTTTTCTTGTGTAACAGTGTCGTGTTTTAACTATACATAAAATAACGAGTGTGTTTAGATTAGAAGTATCCGTAAACAATCCGGATGATGTTCTTATCTCTCCAGGGCACCACTGTCATCTTCTTCCGTAGTCATTATTATTAATGACACCTGTACCTAACTTACAACAATACTAGAATGAATTCAGACGCTAGCAAATGATACCACTTTACTATAAATGTTATATAAGAAGTATAATACACCGGATAATTACTTAATCTGAGCTTCTTACCACTCGAAAACTAAAAGTACTGACCTGAATGGGTGGGTCCCATCTTCACTAACTAACCTGTTTGCCCTACTTTCTAGAACTGAATCATAAATCCCCCTGTATCAAACAACAAAACACAAACTTAAGTGCCCAACTTACCTATCCGGTAACGACATTCCTTCTTATTTCGATCCCTCCAAGAACGCACAGCGACATGAGCTAGGTTAGGATGCAAATACAAACCTCAAACGACAAAACTTCATCTAAAACTTTTATGTCGGGGAAACCTCTCTTTGCTAACGGGTTTTTACTACTACTCTAGTCAGGGTCACCCAATCGCGATGTCTTTTAAACAACTATTTTATTGTAAACTGCCTATCTATGTTAACTCTACAACACATATTCCACTTGCAGACTTTATATTTCATATCCAGACGTGACTGAAGACAAACCAGGGCTAAAAATCGAGTAGTTTAAAAGCAAAATATCAACTCCAGCTTCAGGTCATTCTCAGAAAATGATTGCAGACTTCAACAACCGTAGCACCACCTCGGAAGGCTCAACAGATGTGCAACTTTAAGCCAAGATTTTGATCCAAACCTCTCATACACTCATAGTTTACAACTAATATGTTACATTTATGATAATACTGAGTTATCCTGGATAAAATTGCTTCTATCTAGAGGGATACTTTCAGAAAAATCACGCAATCCGATGCTGTGTCAGGACTATTTTCTCGAACAGGTCGGCAGTAAATGGTCCTTTTTTTATTAAAAACACGAACAGGAAGAATTAAGAGGAAAAAAATGTATTCACGAGAAAACTAACAGAACAAACTGTTAATACTGTATTATGTAATCGATCGTCATCATCATCATCATCAACTTCCACTGTTCCCATTTAGGCTCGTGGGGGTAATCGGTTGACCACTGCTTTCCATTTCCTAAATTTATATTTGTGAAATAGCTTTAAACAAATAAATTCGATTCCGGTTTTCTAAACCTGTCGTAGGATAATCTTAACTTGAACAGGTTATGATATCTATATGATCATGAGCTGAGTTTAGAAACAACATCACAGCACTCGGTACATTCGAATTAGCGCCGTCCCCTTGCGGTCAGAGAAAAGTTCCAATTCCGATGGTAGCAGTAGCAGTGTGATTGTGTGTCCGTCTTGTCTATCCTTAAGCATCGACCTAATCCCTTGTTTACTCTTTTAAACATCCACGGAGCTAGAAAGTTGTGCTTTGCGCTCCAAACCTTATTTGAATAGGTAAACCTCTGATCAAATAAGGACGGTCATATGAACCTGTGATAATAATAATGATGATGCAATTGATTTTGTAAATCAAAATTGCCTGTTTTGTCCTTTACGGGACATTGAAGAATCAACGCATCAGTGTGTGTGAGTTTGTGAGTGTGTGTGTTTGTGGTATTTTAAGCAATTTCACGTTTCACGTTTCATTGTACTGGGCGGTCAGGTCTTGATACAACTGAAGAAACCAACACAAGGCGGTCTACGGCCAAATCGCCAGCAGCTGGGATCGAACCAGGAACTACGAAATTACAAAGCACGTTCGCAACGCCTATGGCTCTGACACCAACTTTTGCCTATTTTTAAATAAACGGCTATAAATAGTTGCTGATATCCAGTGATGAGGTCATCCGTCCAGTGTAAGAAGCCATTTCTTTTTAACCTCACTCCGGTTGTCTTCAAGGGAGCCCAAAATATAAGCTACAGGGATAAACGGGGTTTCTGGGACTTGCGCCAGGGTGCTTCTCATCTGAATGGTAGCACTTTGTGTCACGGGGTGTTTATCGCTAATCGGGCTGTCCTGGTGGGATTGAACCTCAGTCAGTCATTCAGCGAAGAAGAAAAAAATAGAAGAAAAATAAAAACGATACAATACCCAGTTGGCATCCCATCAAATTATAGGTGTTGGCATACTGTTACTGACCTGACAACTAAGTAGTTTTAATGAAGGATTGTTTTAACAACGAGGAGCGGCTCTCGTTTTTCTTCTTCTTTTTTTTCTTCTTCTTCTTCTTCTTCTTCTTCTTCTTCTTCTTCTTCTTCTTCTTCTTCTTCTTCTTCTTCTTCTTCTTCTTCTTCTTCTTCTTCTTCTCTTCTTCTTCTTCTTCTTCTTCTTCTTCTTCTTCTTCTTCTTCTTCTTCTTCTTCTTCTTCTTCTTCTTCTTCTTCTTCTTCTTCTTCTTCTTCTTCTTCTTCTTCTTCTTCTTCTTCTTCTTCTTCTTCTTCTTCTTCTTCTTCTTCTTCTTCCTCCTCCTCCTCCTGTTTTCAACATTTGCACATAGATCAATATGGATCAGGCAAGAAGGATGTATTGGAGCAGGGGTACGACGACGTATGTACAACAAACACTCAGTATGCTACTGGAACAGTCAGGATCTATATCTTAAATGACATTTGCTGCGGCAGACGGAGCATCTATAGGTATGCCCAGTATGAGTTTTATTATACATTTTACAATGTACAATGATTATACAATTGCTATTCATCACATATTTACTGTTATGATTGTTGTTGTCACAGCTTAGACCTCTTAAAGCCCCCCCCCCCCCCTCCTTTTCCACCCACCCCCAACCTTAAATAAAATGTATCAGTGGCTAAGCGCCCTCCCTTCTTTTTATTCCTTTCTTTATATCAGAGCCCCTGCATCCAGATAATAGAAACAGAAAACCATGAACGCACAAAAGTACAAGAATTGAAACAAATAGTTTCTTTTTTATTGCTGCCATTTAAGTCCTAACCGACCAATTACAGAAATATGCTCTAAGCTTTCGGAGAGCTAATAGCCCACTTTTATTAACTTATCTGTCCGGTTGTGGCTGTTTTCTTTGCCACACGCATTTCTTCCCCTCACGCAAATTCTTAGAGGTTCTGCTGGTCTTGTCTGTTTGAAGAGACGGGAATACCAGCCTCGAGTTTTGTACTGATCCTTTACTGACGTCAGCTAGGTCACTTGTTTGTCCGTTTTGCACTTTAAACCGCAGGTGTATTTTCAACTCTGAAAAGTAGCACATCATTCTAGGCATCCTCTTGTGCATTCTTGCTATTCCAGTCAGCGGGTTTTTCCCTTCTGATTGCTGTCTGATGTTTTTACCCCTCCCCTAACCCTCCCCCTCCACCCCCCCCCACACACACACACACACACACACACACACACATCGTTTCAATGCGAAATCTGCGACACTTGTGAGGGCATTGGCAAACCGGATCGCCAACTGGCTCACCTGTAGACGACTTCGTGATTGGTCGGGACAGTATTTGGGTCTATCACCTTTGATCGCATTTTGCGTCCGTGGTAAGGCATGCCATGAAGGTGTGTCGGCACACGAACTGATACATGCTGCAGGAGATCGCAGATTATGGAGAGGCATGATCGCCCACGCCAAGGCACCTGATGATGATGATGATGATGATGATGATGGTAAGGCGTTACGAGTCCGACTCGTAATCCAATGTACCGCGATCGAAACCCCTGTGCGGCTGCGTTTATTTTTGTCGTGATATAGGACGTCGCAGGTCGACCCAGCCTCAGATTGGTACCAGGATGGCTTTCCTGTGGAAGTAAAGACGGCCGGCGTAATGTTGACCTCATTACCCACCGAGTGCCGATTGGTCTGTAAAAATATAGGTGCTTTTCTCATATGCCCGATGCGCATAGAGGCGTGAAAATGGATCTTTACTTAACTTTTACTTCTTTGATCGCATCAACACTGCAGGCGTCCCCTTTTTCAGGGTTTTTGGTGGCGTGCAGTGCTAAGCCGTTTTATATGGCGCACATAATTTGGTCACAATTATACCCTAAAGCTCTCCCTTTGGGGAAGCTGGTTAAAAGCACCTACCGACCTACTTGCGAGGACATAAAAGAACTACGTTAGCACAATCAGTTCGTAAGATCTTTTTTTTTTAGATTCTCGGTTCGCACAAAAGATATAAACTTGATTATGGTTTTAGCTTAGAAATGCACTTAAATATTTTCGACCAGGCAAACAGATCTGAGAGCTGAATATCAAAGACTGACGGTGAAGAGATGCCCTCTTTCTCTTCCTTGTAAACATCAACAGATTTCGTAAATTGAACCAGGTCTGCAAAAGCCAGCTGTTGCAAAAGCCAGCTGTTCGAACCTCTAAGCTTTACAGCATTTAATTTCAACTCATTATATGGACACTGATACAGTACTTCAAGTCACAAACAAAGAAACTCTAGACTGTATGATAACCAAGAGTAGATGGAAATGGCTTGGTCATGTTAGGAGAATGAATCCTGATATACCTGCTAAAACAGCTCTCACATAGACACAGAGGAAAGAGAAAGAAGAGGTGCCCAAAAATCAATACGGAGATGGAAAGTGACCTGGGTGAGGCATCTCTGACATGGAAAACTGCATTAAAGATTGCACAGGACATGAAAGCACGGAAAGTCCTCTCTGAAGCCTCAAGTTCCACTAGGCATCAAGAGAACTGATGATGGTGATATGATACAGTACGCAACGTTTCGCATAATCACCTTAATTTTTTCTCCAGGGCATGAGAGAGCAAACGCCCTGGTTGGCAGTGAAACAATTAGGAATGGGCCCTCTATGACAAGAGAAACATCATCAATGTCATTCAAGAGACTAAACGTTGTAAGGGGGCTTTTTATTTCGTGGAAAATGATCTTTCACTGAATAGACTATACACCCCTGGTGTACCAACTGGAGCAACAAGTCAGAAAAACAATACGGAAGCCTTTTGTCGTTGCATCAAACAGAACAGAATGGGAGTTGTTAGCCTAAAAACACTTGAAGACTTACTCCGCAGTAACAGCGAAGAAAGTAACTAAACATGAGAATGGTGTTCGCGTTTCTGGTCTCGTCAAATAGTAAAACATATTTTTCAGGCGGCAAAGTATCTCCCCCACCCCCTCCTATTCCCCCGCCATAGGGCCCCGGAACATACATAGTGAGGACTGAAGGGTTAGATGGGCAGGGATGTTAATGGGCGCCCACACACACACACACATACACACACGAACACACAAATGCACATGCCCACACAACATTAGAGGGATCATCTCACACATTTTCTATGGATATAGTGGGGTGGAGGCGGGGCGGGGTTGCAGCTTTAATGGCCTAATCATTCCCGTAGTTTAAAAGCGTTATAATAATATTTTTAATAATGTGCTGAATTTCAAATAAATATAATAATAAATTTGAAAATCAAATTATTACGAATATTATGAACAAGTATTTTAAAAAAGAAAACTTCATGAATTGTCACGAATTACAAAAAACAATGAAGTTCATACTAGAGACAATATTGCAGATTTGATAATCTACTTCAAGTGAATGAAAGAAGAAGAAGAAGAAGAAGAAGAAGAAGAAGAAGAAGAAGAAGAAGAAGAAGAAGAAGAAGAAGAAGAAGAAGAAGAAGAAGAAGAAGAAGAAGAAGAAGAAGAAGAAGAAGAAAAAAAAAAGAAAAAGAAGAAGAAGACGAAAACTGTTTCTTCTGTTCACTACTCCTGGAATGCCTCGCGGAGTCAGGGCGGGAAGAGATCCCTGGAATGGGCCCTTCTGTTCCCTTCGTATATAATACTTTTCAGTGTCCCTGATACTTCTGCGGTCCATATTCTGCGTGGTCGAGCTCTAGTTCTGTTACCACTGTATCTGAATAACATTGCTCTCGGTGTGCCCAGTCTTATTCCAATCTTGTTACATGGCCAAACCATTTGATTTGTTATCTACCTATAAAGTTCAGTATTGGTTCTGTGCCAACTCTTCTCCTGACATCAATGTTCCTAGGTAGATCTTTCCTCTTTTACACCCAGCATAGTACGTGAACATTTCATTTATGGCGTCACTATTTTCCTTCTGTCTTCTGGAGACAGTGTCCATGTTTGACATTGATAGCACAGCGTTGGTAAGAATAATGTGTTGAACAGTGTTCTTTTAGTGTTCACATTCACATACCTGCATTAAAAATGTGTGCTATTTTGCCTTAAACTTGATTGGCTTTATTGCATCTTTGTTAGATTTCTTTATTAATTCTTCCGTCGGTTAATTCGACGTTAGTCTCCCCAGATCTCGCCCATATACACACTAGCTCACTTCTGATTAGTAGTTCCCGAGCCGAGTGATCTTCGCACAAGGTTACGGGGCTGTTCCGCAATGCCGTTGATATCGCTTGTTGTATATTTCAGCACGCTAGCGCTTTCAACACTTGAAAAACATTTAGAAACTGAGTCTAACACAAACCCCATAGAGAGTGCTGCAACCTATGTCACACGTATTCTCGGAATGAAAACCTGAAGGCAAGACATCGGAGAAACCAAACAACAGAGCGGGACAAACCTTCAGGAAAGTCGACCAGCTAAAAAAACTTGTGAATGAAAAAATGACCTACTCTATTTGGGTAGATTAACGTCGAATTAACCCTTCCGTCTTCTAAAAAAAAAAAAAATGCCTTACAGGTATGTTAAGCTTTTGGTCTGCTTTAACTGATGTTCGTCAATTTTAATATTGGTTGATTCTTCCTTTTCTGGAGAATATAAACACTTCTTTTTGTCTACGTTGATCTTCATATCATAGTTTTCTGCATTCTGAGTGGAATCTGTGGATATGTTCTTGTAGTTGTACTGCTGTTGGTGCTATGACTGCCTAGTCAAAAGAAATCATTAAGTAATTCTCTGGTGTTGTCTCCCTCGCTGATGTTAGCTGATTTGCAAATTTGGTCGACGTTTGTCATCAACACTAGTTGTGATTTAAGGGCCCCGGTCTCATTCCAGATCTAATTTAGAACATTTCTGACATTAAAAAAGAAAATTATACATGGTAATTCCCTTTAAAAATGCCTGGGGGAGGGGGGGGGTGAGGGGGGCCGAGGAGGGTAGACTCAAATGGGCCAAGCACTAATGTTGAGCTAGCTGGACCCTAACTGAATACCGCCGTGAACCACCAACATGATTTAAGGAAGGGACCGCAGGTCTCCTCTTCGCTATCTCCATCAATTTGCAACGGGGCTAAGCTACTTCATCACCCCCCCCCCCCCCACTTTCACCATGTAAAGATGTTATCTTTTACAGTTTTTTTTTCCTTTACTACTCCTACTACCACTACTACTACTACTACTACTACTACTACTACTACTACTACTACTACTACTACTACTACTACTACTACTACTACTACTACTACTACTACTACTACTACTACTGCAGCTGCTGCTGCTGTTGCTACTACTACTACTACTTTTTTTACTTCTTCTTCTACTACCACCACCATTATTATTATTATTATTATTATTATTATTATTATTATTATTATTAGTAGTAGTAGTAGTAGTAGTAGTAGTAGTAGTAGTAGTAGTAGTAGTAGTAGTAGTAGTAATAGTAGTAGTAGTAGTAGTACGATTTTAAAACGAGGATTTAGCCCCTCCTCCTCCTCCTCTTCCTCCCCCGCCTATAAAGTTTAAGGTTGTTCAGGTTACGTCCACCTTCTCCCCCCCCCAATTCCCCCAATCAAGTATTTTCTTTGCGTCAGCGCGCCTCAGCCGAAAGTGTTGAGTTTAGTTGAGTTGAGTCAGAAATTTACATCACAGCACTCGGGGCATTCCCATGCATACTCCGTCCTCATCTTCAGCAGCCAGCGCAGAGTTACAGTACTGATGGTACCGGTCACAATCTGGTTATATGTCCGTCTTGCCTCTCCTCTGAGTGTAGTGAGCCGGCCAGACCATCTGGTTACACCCAGATGCCTCATTCTCTCCAGGCAACAATAATCTTCTATCTCTACTAATTCCGTTTGCTTGTTCCCAAAGGGCCTTGACCACGTTTGCCTTGTCATGTCGCAATTCACCACCCAGTGGTGCAGATTCAGTCAATATGTCTGCCTGTTCATTACCCACCACGCCGGCATTGCCTGGAGAAAAAATCCAAAGTATGCTCACTATCGGTGACCTTTCAGTGAAGCTTGCCACTCTGCACGAAGCATCCCTGTCTTCACCTTTCTCAGCATGCTTTCTGTTACAGTTATGACGTGTGTATGCTCATTGTTCTCTAGCCAGTAGAGAGCTGCAGTTACCGCCTCCATATCTAATATCATGCTAGTGGTGTCGTATGATAGGCTGTCTTGCACTAAAGATTTTCCATCGGCTTTTCCTACGAGCTCCCAGGCACTTCGCTTTCCTCTGAACACCGAACCATCTGTATAGATAATTAAATCACCTGGGCGTAAATTGTCGTGATTCAACTGTTGGACTTCCAACGCCTTAGCACCCGCTTGCCACTCTCTGCCCACTCGGTCCAATCTGATCATAAATCTACACATGTTAGACTTTTTCGCTGGTACTCTGACCCACTCCTCACCTCGTCCATTGTTCTACAGTATTCATACTTGTCTTATTGAGTCTTCTGCTTGAGCAATCCACGAAAGTGTTGTTCCTGGCTAATTCAAATTTCAGGTTACTAATTATCTTCAACCGGAAACTGCCCTTGTTGTCATGCGCACAAGTTGAGCAGTCAACGTTGTCAACTTGAACAGCAAGCACAAAAGACAAAAGCTCGTCTCACAGACACTGCTCAAAGCGTTCTCATACCGAAATGCGTCACTCTCATGTCCGAGAATATTCAAAATCACATGTAAATCAGACATTACCACCTGTCGGTAATACTAATACGGCGAAAGTGGACGTTGAGCATGTACAGCCGTCTCAGTTGGCAACAGAAACGATGCCGCCATCGGCTTTGAATCAAGATGTTGGCGATAGTAAAACTAGCCTGCCTCTACCAAACCCGGGGTTATATGAAGATCTTCACAAAACAACAAGAGGTATTTGTTATTTACTCTTGAAAATTACTCTTGAAAAGGAATGTGTACTTTATTGAAGTAAATTGAACTCTTAGTTTTTGTCCATTATCCCCAGTTGGAAACACAACTGTTCCAGTTTTTGCCATCCCTAACAGGTCTGTTAATTATCTATCGTCTTATTTCTTTTTGCCATAATACATTATCTTGAGTAAATAACGCTGTTGTATTCTTCATCCTTGTTGTTTTCGGCTCTCCTGTCAAATCCGGACGAAGAATAAAAAGCCTTGGACGACTTAGTCAGAGTTCTCTCCCTTGGCCGCACTGCAAACAGTGATCGGAAAAGCCAACGAAACAAACGACACACTTACCTATCATCATACGGTTGCGTGTAGGGCTGCGTACGGTTGCGTGAGGCAATGTGAAGGGATGCGTAGTCATCATACGGTTGCGTGCAGGGGTGCGTACGGTTGCGTGAGGCATCGTGAAGGGATGCGTAGTCATCATACGGTTGCGTGTAGGGATGCGTAGTGTTTGGGTTCGAGTTAGGGGTAGGGTTAGAGTTAGGGGTAGGGTTAGAGTTAGGGGTAGGGTTAGGGTTAAGGTTTAGAGTTAGGGGTAGGGGTAGGGTTAGGATTAGGGTTAGGGTTAGGGTTGGGGGTAGGGTTAGGGTTAGATGTGAAAATTTTGACGTAGGATTTCGAAATACTGGCCGACAATCTGATGTTTGTGGGAGTGGCGCCACTGAAACTCTGCCAAATATGACGCCAATAGCGTGCGGCTGGTGCCCCCAATCGTTGGCGAAATGTGCGTTTGACCAGCATCCAGAGGCCCTCAATTGTTTGTGTGTGTATGGGACTGTGCGTGATTATAGGGAACTCCGGCGTCAAAATTGTCAAATCTAACGCTAAACCTAACCCTACCGCTAACCCTAATTCTAATCCTACTCCCTAGCCCTAACCCCTACCCCTAACCACGCAAATTTATCGATCATTAAAGCATACAAATCGGCAAAAACCAACAAACAAAACACACCCAAAAAAAAACCAGAATTGTCCTGCAGCGTCGAAAAAAAACCCAGATCTGGGGGAAACAGCCAAGCATTGGCAGCCCTGATGTCGACGTGACTGTCTTCTTTGTTTCGTTGGCTTTTCCGATCACTGTTAGCAGTGCGGCCAAGGGAGAGAACTCTGACTAAGTCGTCCGAGGCTTTTTAGTCTTTGTCCGGATTTGACAGGAGTACCCAGAATTGTACCCACGTGTTTTGTTTATTTTTTTCAGAGTTGTTCCCACAGGTGTTTGAAGGCGCCAAACTTGTGATTTCTAAAGGCCTGAGCAGCCATTTCCAGGTGAACCATACCTTGGCTGTGGGTACCAATACACCTTATCTGTACCGGTTTGGCACTACGTACATTGGCACAAAGCGCATGTCACCGACAGAGGTTGGTGTTTTTTTTTTTATCCAGAAACCAGAGTTATTAACCATTTGGCTCAGTATTATGGATATCGCAACTCTTCGACCTTGATTCCATGATAGGTACCGTAAATCTGGGAGAAATGTGTCTTTTTTTGCCTACCACCGGGAGTGAACCCGGCAGTTTTATAGAAATGCACAGTGTTTTATTTATTAACAGAACCAACATTGCTGCACTCAGCGCCACTCATTATAATAATATTATGTCAAACGAAATATCTACACACAAGGGGCAAGGGCCACCCCCCCCCCCCACCACCAGCTCCACCCTCAAAGTAGCGTGCGTCGCTGTAGCTCACAACGGTTTGAATAAACTGATCAGTAAACAACTGGTGACCCAAAGACGCGCTGTATTCTGGCTCTGTTAGAATGAAGCTCATAGCAGATAACTGTTGTTGGAAAGGAAAGTGTTCTGCCCGGACATATTCTAATCGACATAATTCTAATGACTTGGGGATGGTCAGCTCCTTTCTTCCATGATATGTTTTGTCAGGGTGAAGATTAAAAGACTTGTTTGACCGCAGGGCCTCTTTGTCATTAACAAAATCTACCACCACTGCTAGAGATTGAATGTGTACAACTGTCGTTTTATGGAAGGTGCAAACAAAGTAAAGGACTAATTTCTCACTCCTTGTGGCGTATTGGACATATAGTGCTAGACTTATATTGTATAGACCAATCGGCACTTGGTTGGTCATGCGGTCAGCATCACGCCGGTTACCTTTACATTCTAGGACTTTACACTGTATCCATTTTGGGCTGGGTCGACGTGGAAGCAAGATATTAAAAACAAAATTCCGGCTTGATGCGAATTTGAACCTGAAACCTTCGAACCCCAGACGAGCAACTAGCCGCTACACCACGATGGCTCCCGTATTTTCTAGACAATTCTATAAAATGTATAGGACCAGAACTAGTTTAACTGTAGAGGCTTACCTGTCACAAACAAAATAACCCTACCACTTCTAGAGATTGTCTTTTCATAACAGATGCAATAAACACTATTTTATCATGGCTTCACGTGCATCATCATCATTATCAGCATGTGCCGTGCCAATAAGCATTAGCGGTCATGTTTCGCCATCTCACACGATCACCAGAATCATGGATCAGATCGCTGCTCTTGTGTTGCTCCGTCCATGTGGCTAGGACATCCAAATATTTATCTATTTGGCTTTCCCTGCTCTTTTCTCATCCATCTTATCAGTCTTCGTGAATTTGTCGAATCCACTTCTTCTTTTTCTTCTGCAGCATTCCGATCCCTCGAGGTTCATTGCTGCAGATATCACCCGCCTCCGCCTCTCTGGTTAGCCTTCTCTTTCCAGTTGGTAACACCAAGTCTTTACAGGTCTGTCTGGATATTATATCTCCATCGTCTTCTTTGTCTCCCTCGTGGTTTACGACCATTCATCTCCCTGGTGTAGACAGTTTTTACTTCTCTCTCATCTGACATTCTTGCAATATGCCTCAACCATTTCAGTCTATTAGCTCTCATGATGCCAGATATCAGTGGTAATTTAAACATATTATGAATTTCGTTGTTGTTTCTCACTCTCCGTTCACCGCTGTTTGCATCTTTGATGGGTCCAAAGATTAGTCCTAATACTGTTTTCGAAAACCTGTAATAAGGCTTCTCCTCTTTCAGTTGTGCTCTAAGTTTCAGATCCATATAACACGACTGGTCTTATCAACGTTTTATATATTTTGATCTCGGTGTTGGGAGACTGACACTTTGACTTTAGCAGATGTTGAAGGGCAAAGTTTACTTTATTTCCAGATTGTATTCTAGATTGAATTTCTTCTCTCAGCATCCACTCCTTCTAATAAATCAGTTATCCGTTTCCATCTAAATCGAGGAGGTCTGCATCGTTTATGTTTCTATCATTCCGTTTAGGGGGGGGGGGGGGGGGGGGGGGCGGGGGCATATCCGCTGCACCATTTTTTTAATGGTAGTAGTAGTAATAATAATAATAATAATAATAATAATAATAGTAATAATAATAATAATAGCGATAATCAGGGCTTTTTATCTTGATTATCGAAGATGACAGTTATCACCACAGTGTCTATAAAGGTACTGGTACTCATTACAGTGTCTTTTACAGCAGCATTAACAGGTGTTGGTGCTGCGCACTGTTGCCTACCACCAGAAAGAAAATTCTGGTAATAAGAAGGAGAAGAATAATCGGACGTGGTGATATTGACCACATCATCTACCGAGTGCTGACTGGTCTGTGAAATTCAGGTCTAGCCCTACATGTCCAAACTCACGCAAGTGCGGAAAAGATTCCTTATAATAATAATTATAATTCCCCGTATGGGTTCCGGGGCCCTACTATGAGGAAAATAAGAATAGACTTACTGCCTACCCAAAAGCATGTAATCAGAGTCGACTAACTGGGAGCTTCCTTCGAAGTCGGACTGCATCTGCCTGAGAGGCAAGGAACCAAGAGTCTGCATACAGATCTGTCAAACGGATGCACACGCAGCACTCGTGTTCTGGAACAGGACTGCAGTCCAGAAGTGGACGAACAACTAGAACTTTCCACTCTAGTTTACAGCCAGTGAACGCGAAGAAGAAGAAGAAGAAAAAGAAAAAGAAGAAGAAGAAGAAGAAGAAGAAGGATCTTCTTCTTTAGCATTTGGAGCTCTTAAGGTTGGTTGCTGCAGATATCACCAGCCTACATTCATCTCTCTGGTTGGCCTTCATTCCGGTTAGTGACACCAAGTGTTTGCAGGTCTGTCTGGACATTATCTCTCCATCGTCTTCTTGGTCTGCCTTGTGGTCTAGGACCATTCATCTCCCTTGTGTATTCGGTTTTCACTTCTCTGTCATCTGACATAATTATATAATATTACGACATAATATTAACAGCAAAATAATAACGTAATAATAATAATTGCATAATAATAATAGTAATATTTATAATAATAATAATTAATATATGCTTATTTTCTGGACAATCTACAAGGCTTTTCCTGTGTTGCTGGGCGACGCAGACACTTGCGGCAATGTCAACGCACACTTTATGCACGCAATCACCGACAGATTCCGGATGAAGCTTCTTACCCAGGTAACTTGTGCTGTGGAATCATGGATACCCTGGTAATTAGGTAGGTATGTCATTGTTCCGCTCCATGATTGCTGCCCGTGAGATTAACACCTCAAGTTTGAGAATCAAACAGATGCAAAATTGAGAAATTTCGTGCAGCGGTATACGAGTTAAATAAGGGCACGCTTGTGCTCGTAGGAACAGAACTGCACGGACCCTGTTGTGAAGGGTTCACATCAAGAAGGGAATGAGAATGAAGGAAGAAAGGATTGCAGACAGGATGAGAGCTGAGCGTCAGAGAAGAAACAGACTAAATATTGGCGTCATCGGTCCTTAATTCCATCGCTATAATTTCGGACTTTTCTTAACGCGAGCGGTTCTTGTTAAACCATACTCCCTATCGCCATGGGCTGTGAGCCCCATGCCTCCCCATAGCGCTAATACTATCGTCTGGAAAGACAAGAAGGCACCAATCCAAGGGCACGCTTACTGTACCAGAGTAATATACAATGCTGTCCAATCAGGGAACGGAATGTTTAGGTTCTATGTTATCTCCTGTGTTCGTTGGACAAATCGTCATTAGCGCCTGTGCTTGGTATTGATATTGTTTGCTGTTATGAATACAACATGTTTTATAAATAAAATAGAAATTCAGTGTGAGTATTTTGAGGGGCCGTTATAAAAAACCGACTCCCCATGTGGGTTCCGGGGCCCTATTATAAGGGAAAAAAATTGACCCACTGCCGACCCAAAACCATGTCGTAAGAGTCGACTAATTGGAAGCTTTCTTCGAAGTCAGAATGCATCTGCCTGAGAGGCAAGGAACCAGCAGTCTGCAAACAAATGAATCAGATCTGTAAAACGGATGCACACGCAACACTCAGGTTCTGGAACAGGACTGCAGTCCAGAAGTGAATGAACAACCAGAACTTTCCGCCAGAGTTTACAGCTGGTGAACGCGAAGAAGAAGAATATGATAACCGACAGTGCTGGATTTAGGTACATGTTTGAGCTAAACAAGCTCGCGACGATATGTTTCACCATAACATCAGTACCTGTTGTAATGATAGCCATCACGTCTTGACAGATTCCTCCAGCGATCCCCACCCTACATATTTATTTAGGATGGGTGTGCCCCCCCCCTTCCCTTACCCCCGACCCAAAAAATAATTGTTTAAAGCGACTAAGAGGCGGGAGCCGTCTTGGTGTAGCGGGTAGACTCTCGATTGCGGATCCGACCGTCGTGGGTTTAGGTCCTGCCCGAGCCGGATTTTTTTTTAAAAATATTGGCCTTGACTCCCAGGTCGACCAAGCCTTTAATGGGTACTAGGTAAAGTCCTGGGAAGTAAAGGCTGCCTGCGTAATGTTGACCTATCACCCACCGAATGCCGATTCTTCTATAAAATTTAGATCTAGCCCTATTTGCCCAGTTCGCCTAAGAGGCTCCCGTTTACCATGTACCATAAAAAGAAACCGCAGATACATTTGCTAAGAAAGGGGCAGAATGTGAACAGGAAAAGAATGCAGTAACATACTATGAGAAGAAAAGGCCGTCCAGTTTATCAGAGTCTGGAGAGAGATGACTACCACTTACTTGACCGGCGTGGACAGGTTATTATTCTACACCTCAGAACAGGACATAACAAAAACTTAACACAAGCATATGCACTGACTTCGGCTCAGTAGTTTATTATCGTGCCCATATGGGCTGTGTGTGTAGAATGTCCCTTTTACAGCCTATTAAGAAAGGAATACTGGCCTAGTGAGTCAACACTGCACTCAAAGTTGTATGAAACTAAAAGGAAACCCCTAAAAACAGTCAAGTTTTACACAAGAACTTGTCTGTCGGTGTCAATTAGAAGCGAACACAAGAAAAAGGAAAAAGAAAGAAGAAGAAGCCATGTACAGAAATTCTCTTTAAATGTAGTTTAGCGGGCGTTGAGTATTGTGGTAAATATCACACTGGCTGGCTGCCTTATCTTACCAGGTCAATTCCTAGTACGGTTTTTAGTCTGGTTTGACTTTGGAGCACTGTGGATATTTTAAAATATCATATCTCGGGGGGATGTGTGAACACATAACCACCTTTACAGGAGGCAAAGATTGCTAGGCACAGTGCCTGACATTAATAGATGGCTAAGAGGTTTTTTTGTCGGCTTCTGTGGTTTAGGCGTTGCGAGCGAGATTCGTAATGCCGGGTTCGATCCTTGCTGTAAACGATTTGTCTTGCGTTGGTTTCGACAGTGATATCGAGAGCTGACCGTTCAGATTTAGTAAGAAACTACTGAACGTAATATTTGCCTAAAATACCACTACAGCAACAATAATAACAACAAAAAACTGCTGGGGTTGGTTCTGCAACATCATGTTAGGATACGCAAGTAACTTTTATAGAGGTTTTTCACGCCTTCACATTGTCATGATCCACGATTACTAGGGTTCGACTACCAATTTGGACCGTTTTTTTACAAAAACAAAAAAAATTGTTCTCTTGGTTTCGGACAGTAGTGCGGTAATCGAATCGTAGAAGACACGGGGCCTCGCCACCTCATGTTACCAAAGATATCAGTGGTACATTGTAACCACCCGTCAGTGTGGAGAGGGCACATAATTTTTCTTTCAGGTATGATCTCTTCAGCTCTTAACTCTTTCATCTCTACGAGGCATCACAGTAGATGCATATTCAAGGAAATAACATCAGTGGGAATCATCATTGCTGCACCACTTTCGATGAATGGTCATCATCGAAACACGATTTTTTTTTAAAAATATGATCAGAACAAATGTACACAAGTAAAAAACACATCCTGCGATTTAAAAGTCAAACACATTTCATGCGTCCCCACCCCCCCCCCCCCCCCCCTTTTTTTCAATGGATACGTCAGTGGTAAATATGAAGACATATTTTATGCGCGCTATCACTGACAGATTAAGAATTAAACTTTTTACTCTGATCATCATCAGTCATCAGTTCTCGTTATGCCTAGTGGCAAATGAGGCTTCAGAGAGGATTTTCCATGCTTTCCTGTCCTCTGCAATCTTCAGTGCAGTTTTCCATGTCAAAGATGCCGCACTCAGGTCACTTCCCACCGTTCGTCTCCCAGCAGACTTGTTTTCCCATCATGGGCTTCCTTTAGGCTTTCACCCATGTTGTTCATGCTGACAGAGGGACTCTGTCCCAAGACCACCGGACGTTTAGAGCACTTATTTCCTCTTGAAGTTTCAGTAACGTTGTAGATTTTTTTACAGGGCAGAGCTGTCAACACTGCGCACAACCCCCGAGCCTGGAGGACCGGGGGATCCATCTTTAGTCTGGCCTCTCCCCAATGACCTGTCCGGTTTGGGTGACCCTGCCAGGAACATACGTTCCCGTTTTTACTCTGATAAAAAGCCTGAATTGTTTGTTAATAATAAGAGCAGAAGACTTGAGAGAAATGATCAGGTCCCCCTGCAATTTCACCAAAAGAACATGCCGTAAAAGGCGACTAACTAGGGATTTGCTGGTCAGATGTATTAGTCGGAAAGTCCCCGTACATTGCCGCCTAGCTGTAAAACGCAACAAAGCCTTTTAACTGCCATTATGAGGGCCATCACGGAAGAAACACCATAAGCCTTGTGAATATATTTCTCAACTGTTATACTGTTGTTGGGTTTTTTTCCCTTTCTCTGGGAAAAACAGTTTCAGCCAAGCAAGTGCGTCAACCATCAGTTATCGTTTGACTACAAGGGAGGTGACTACACACTGGCTCTGACGGCAGGAAACCTCGACCCAATCAGTTTGACAGGTTCGTATCTAGTCATCATTCTTGTACCAGTTAACAAATATAATAAACAAAAGTCTTTTTTTTTTTAAACGCTAATTCATTTTTTTCTAGACCAATCAACACTCAATGTGGTCACACCACATCATCACACGGGAGCTGCGTTTGCCCCTAAGGGGTAGTTAGCACCTTCCATTGTGGTTTACAGCTAGGATATGATATCTGTGCTTTCGGACAGGTACATCTGATTTCAGCAGTTTCCTAATTTGTCACGTGTTACAACATGGTTGTTTGGGACAGTGGCTATGATCACCCCCCCCCCCCCATAGGGCCCCGAAGCGCAGAGAGGGAAAAGATGATGATGAAAAGAGCTGGGTATCCCACTTTATACGACATCGTCTAATATATTACGCTGTCTGCCTAAAGACCGTGGGTTCGAATCCAAATTTTCACAGATGACCTTGGCTCCCAGTTAAAATTTGGTGCCAGGTTAAGTCCTGTGATGTAAAGGCGGCCACTGGGGTTTGACTATATAATCGAGGGGATACAAAAGATATAGTCTATAGAAATATTCAGCGTCACGCACAGCACCATTTGTTTAGTCTTAAATCCGCAGCCATGTGTATTATGGCTTCAACGATAGGTAGCCTCGCGATTATAGTTGCACGTGATCTTAAAGCTTCAACAATTTGTAGCATCCCACTCATAGCAATTTGTGTAGCATTATTGATGCAACCACTTGTAGCCTAACTTGTAGCTATGCGTAGCGTCACTCTTGTAGCTATGTGTATAATCACATCTGTACCATATGTAGTATCACACCTGTAGCTATTTCTAGCATCACAACTATAGCTATATGTAGCATCAAACCTGTAGCTATATGAAGCAGCATTCTTGTAGCTATGTATAGTATCACTCTTGTAGCTATATGTAGCATCACTAATGTATCAGTGTGTTTGCATCACGGCTTTAGCTATGTGTAGCACCCGTAGCTATATATATAGGATCATCCCCGTAGCTATTTATAGCATCACACCTGTAGCTATGTGTAGCATCACACCTGTAGCTATGTGTAGCATCACACCTGTAGCTATGTGTAGCATCACACCTGTAGCAATGTGTACCATCAAACTCACAGCCATAAGTAGCATCAGACCAGTAGCTACTTGTAACCTCACAGCCGTGTATAGTCTCAAAAATCACAACCGTGTCTTATCCTACTATCACAGCCATCTGTAACCTCACACTCACAGCCAGAGGTATGTGTAGCATCACACGTGTAGCTATGTTGAGCATCACAGGTAAAGCATCACACCTGTAGCTATGTGTAGAATCACAAATGTAGCTATATGTAGCATAAAACCTGTGGCTATATCTAGCATCACAACTGTAGCTATATGTAGCACACCTCTTGTAGTTATGTGTAGCATCGCACCTGTAGCTATGTGTAGCATCAGACCTGTAGCTATATGTAGTATCACTCGTGTAGCTATATGAAGCATCACACCTTTAGCTATATGCAGTAGCACACCTTTAGCTATGTGTAGCCTCACACCTGTAGCTATGTATAGCAGCACACATGTAGCTATGTGTAGCATCACACCTGTAGCTTTGTATAGCATCAGACTTAAGCCATGAGAAGCATCAAACCGGTAGCTACATGTAACCACACAGCCGTGTATAGTATCACAATCATAGCTGTGTCTAATCCCACATTCACAGCAACGTGTAACCTCACACTCACAGCCACCTATAACCTCACACTCACAGCCACATGTTACCTCACAATCACAGCTACATGTTACCTCACACTCACAGCAACATGTAACCTCACACTCACAGCCACAGGTAACCTTACACTCATAGCCTCCTGTAACCTTACACTCACAGCCACATGTTACCTCACACTCACAGCAACGTGTAACCTCACACTCACAGCTACATGTTACCTCACACTCACAGCCACATGTAACCTTACACTCATAGCCTCCTGTAACCTCACACTCACAGCCACATGTTACCTCACACTCACAGCCACATGTAACCTTACACTCATAGCCTCCTGTAACCTTACACTCACAGCCACATGTTACCTCACACTCACAGCCACATGTAACCTTACACTCATAGCCTCCTGTAACCTCACACTCACAGCCACATGTTACCTCACACTCACAGCCACATGTAACCTTACACTCATAGCCTCCTGTAACCTCACACTCACAGCCACATGTTACCTCACACTCACAGCCACATGTAACCTTACACTCATAGCCTCCTGTAACCTCACACTCACAGCCACATGTAACCTCACACTCACAGCCACCTGTAACCTTACACTCATAGCCTCCTGTAACCTCACACTCACAGCCACATGTTACCTCACACTCACAGCCACATGTAACCTCACACTCACATCCACATGTAACCTCACACTCATAGCCTCCTGTAATCTCACACTCACAGCCACACGTTACCTCACACTCACAGCCACATGTAACCTCAAACTCACAGCCACGTATAACCTCACTCACAGCCAAGTGTAACCTTACACTCACAGACATGTGTAACCTCTCACTCACAGCATCGTGTAATCTCACACTCACAGCCACATGTAACCTCACTCACAGCCAAGTGTAACCTTACACTCACAGCCACGTGTAACCTCTCACTCACAGCATCGTGTAATCTCACACTCACAGCCACATGTAACCTCACACTCACAGCCCCGTGTAACCTTACACTCACAGCCACATGTAACCGCACACGCACAGCCACGTGTAACCTCACACTCACAGCCACGTGTAACCTCACACTCACAGCAACGTGTAACCTCACACTCACAGCAACTTGTAACCTCACACTCACAGCCACGTGTAACCTCACACTCACAGCAACGTGTAACCTCACACTCACAGCAACGTGTAACCTCACACTCACAGCCACGTGTAACCTCACACTCACAGCAACGTGTAACCTCACACTCACAGCCACGTGTAACCTCACACTCACAGCCACGTGTAGCCTGACACTCACAGCCACGTGTAACCTCACACTCACAGCCACTTGTAACCTCACACTCACAGCAACGTGTAACCTCACACTCACAGCCACGTGTAACCTCACACTCACAGCCACTTGTAACCTCACAATCACAGCTACATGTTACCTCACACTCACAGCAACGTGTAATCTCACACTCACAGCCACGTGTCGCCTTACACTCACAGCCACGTGTAGCCTGACACTCACAGCCACGTGTAACTATTCTTTTACAGCCACATGTTACCTCACACTCACAGCCACATGTAACCTCACACTCAAAGCTACATGTAACCTCCCTAACAGCCACGTGTAACCTCACACACACAGCCTCGTGTAACCTTACACTCACAGCCACATGTAACCGCACACGCACAGCCACGTGTAACCACACACTCACAGCCACGTGTAACCTCACACAGCAACGTGTAACCTCACACTCACAGCCACGTGTAACCTCACACTCACAGCCACGTGTAACCTCACACTCACAGCCACGTGTAACCTCACACTCAAAAGCAACGTGTAACCTCACACTCAGAAGAACGTGTAACCTCACACTCACAGCTACGTGTAACCTTACACTCACAGCCACATGTAACCTCACACTCACAGCAACGTGTAACCTCAGACTCACAGCCACGTGTCGCCTTACACTCACAGCCACGTGTCGCCTTACACTCACAGCCACATGTAGCCTGACACTCACAGCCACGTGTAGTCTGACACTCACAGCAACGTGTCACCACAAACTCACAGCCACGTGTAACCATACTTTTATAGCCACGTGTTGACACACATTTGCAGCTACGTGTAGCCTGACGATCCTAGTCACGTGTAGTATCACACTCACAGCCACGTGTCGCTTCACACTCACGGCTACATGTAATCTTACTCTCACAGCCACGTGTCGCCACACACTCACTGCCACGTGTAGCCTCAAACTCACAGCCACAAGTAGTCTCACACTCACAGCCACGTGTAGCCTTACACTCACAGCCACAAGTAGCCTCATAGAAACGTGTAGGCCCCACAGCCGTGTGTGGCTTCACTCAGACTCATACCTCCTGTCGCAGGCATGCTGGTCTGCCACTACATGCAGAGCGTCACCCAAAGTCTTTCTCTGGGCGCTGAAATCATGTACCAGAGGGGATCCCACATTCCTGAAGGCGAGGTTGGAGTCATGTCTTTGGCCAGTCGTTGGGTCGGTAGGTGAAACCAGTACCTGTATGTGTTTTCCTAGAGACCACTAGTCGTGTTGTCTCTTAGCTTGGCAAATGAAAAAAAAAAAAAAATAGAAGACTCTTAGTTTTCAACAGCGACATATTTACATGACTTGTTCTCCGTGTGGTTTGGGGGTCCTGATTGTGGAGTGTAAATATTGAACATTGAAAGAGGGTAGGAGGGGGGAAGAAACGGACTTTTAATCAAGTGGCAACTGGTACTATTATCACGATCACTCTTCGTTGGCTACAGATCTATCTATATATCTTCTTTTACTCCACCAGGACATCACACAAGCGATAAACACCCGATGATACAAAGTGTTACCATGTGGATGAGGATCACCCTCGAGAGGTCCCAGAAACCGCGTTCAGCCATTAGACCATATTTATGTCCTGGCTATATTGCGGCCACTGGCAAGAGCCAGAGTAGGTCTTTATGTAACAAACAAACAAACAAAAACAAAAACAAAATAATGGCATCCCTAAAAGAGATGACAGGATTGATGATAATAATGCTACAGAATTAGTAGTGGTAGTAGATTTTTACCCCACCTCATCACACAGACGATCAACACCCGATGACACAAGGTGAAGCCATGTGGATGAGTCCCAGAAACCGCGTTCAGCATTTAGGCCAAATTTATTTAGCCAGGCTGTATTGCGGCCCCTGGCAAGAGCCAGAGTAGGGCTTCAAAGTAACGAAAAATTGCATTCCATAAAAGGATAACTAGATAATTAAGTCTGGCTACACAAGAAGGGGCGGAGCACATAGAGGAATGTCCCACGTACAGTGATGTCAGTTCTTGATTCATGCATTCATTCAATGCAAATAGTTTCACAAGGTCCGACAGTTAAGTAATGAGACTAATTCCATAACAATTAAAATAATCAAAAGCTGAAAATATAACCTGTATTTTATTCAAAGTAAGCCCCTTGTGCGTCGATACAGCAAGTGGCACGATCTTAATAAACACTAGAACGACCTCTGTAGTTCTTCTGTTGTTGTGGCCCTTAAATTCGATGTTACAGCACTTTGGATGTCATCAAAATCGTCAAAGAAGCGTCCTTTCAATGGTAACTTTATTTTTGGGAATAGAAAAAAATCACATGGAGACAAATCTGGGGAGTAGGGTGGATGGCTGAGAACACACACTTGTTTTGGGCCCACAAATTCCTGTACAACTACGCTTTTTGAGCCGGTGCGTTGTCACGAAGAAGAAACACTTTGCCAGATGTTGAATACAAACCGACAAGCAACCTTTTTTCCCCCAGATCTTCCACTAAAATGTTACGAATAGTCTCTATAAACACCAGATTAATTTACCATCATCATTAGAGTCGAACAATGATCTTGTATCCGTTATCCTAATTTTGCAATGAGTTCATCAATACGAACAGAAATTGGGCATCCAGGTTTTATTGCATTAGTTATCATTTCCACACACTTTTTAATCGTAAATCCCAGCTGAAAATCTGTGCACGACATAAACAGTTTTTCTCATAAACTTGTCGCATCAGTTGAACTGTTGCAATGATGCTTTTTTTAGTTTTAAACTTCTTTTAATGTGAGCTTTTTTTCTCCATGTTGATTACATAACAATGCGCCTCTGACTAGATTAACAAAATGGCGGCTTGTTTGTTGTCTGCTTATCGGGCGGCGATGAAAAGTTTCCAGATCATAGGATTCCATGCTGTGATTCATAGATGGCATTTTTTCTTAGCCATAATAAAACAGTCTTATTACTTAATTGTCAGACCTTGTATAAGTGTTTTTAGAACGATACAATACACTTGAAAATGAATTTCGTAAAGAAGTTTTATGGAAATAGGAAAGGAGGGGCTGAAAGTGCTCAAGCTCCTAGGTTTTCCGGTGCCGCTGATCTGTATGTAGTATGTAGGAAGACATCTATCGTAGTTGCCTAAACCGGATTGCACGTTGACCGGGTGACGAACTCCTAGAGGTCCGGGTTCACTCCCGGGGGTAGGCAGAAAAGCCACATTTCTCCCAGATTTACGGTATTTAAAATGGAATCAAGGCCGAAAGGTTGCGATATCCATAATACCGAGCCTAAGGATTAACAGGGAGTCGCCGTGGCCGAGCGGCTAGACGCTCGCCGCGGATCGGAAGGTCGTGGGTTCGCTCCCTGGCGGAGCCGGACTTTTTTCAAAAATGACCTTGGCTCCCAGGTCGACCCAGCCTTGAGTGGGTACCGGGTGCAGTCCCGGGAAAGTAAAAGCGGCCGGCGTGATGCTGACCACATCACCCATCTTGTGCCGATTGGTCTATAAAAATATAGGTCTAGCCCTGTATGCCCTATACGCCTAAAGGCGTGGAAAAGGGTCCTTTTTTACTTTTACTAAGGATTAACAACTCATGGCTTCTGTATACTAAAACAAACAAACAAACAAACTTATGTCGCAGTTTGATAAACTATAGTTACCTTGACCTTGAACACACAGGTCAGAGGTGGCAGCTGAGTGCAAATGTCAGCCCGATGACCGGGAACCTCCACGCCTGCATGTACAAGAAGCTTCACGAGTGTTTGCAAGTTGGAACAGAGCTGGACAGCAACGTCAACACGCGTGAAAGCACTGGCACCGTGGTTTGTCAGCTGGACATCCCTGTAGCCGACGTGACGTTGCGAGGTACTAGCATCTGTTGAATGGCTTGGACGTTTTGTGTGTGTTCTCTATCTTTGTTTTCTGTCTTTATTTTCTGTAGTAGTCTGCTTTCTGGAAATGATGCTGAATGTTCCACGCTGATAGCACAGGAGAGTAGTGTAGTAGCGTAATACAGGTATTATTTGAGAAATCGATCTCTCTTTATCCTTAGTAAAAGATGGCGGCCAAAAGTGATTGGTTCTTTCTGGCGGGTTTATATATCCTTAGTAAATATCGATCGGGGCACCCGCCCTCTTTGTCCTTAGTAAATATCGATCGGGCGGTTGGTAACAGCACAAGTGATTGGTTTTAGGGAAAGGTATAGGAAATCTTCCTAACTGCAGGTGACAGGTGGCGTTATATAAAACGGGGGCAGGCAGGAACACTATTTAGGTGAGCAGCGCGGGGGCAGGGGACCCGGGGCGACTAATAGAGTTGGTGCGGGTTTATGTGGATGTCTGTATAGGTGATTGTATGAGGGGAGCCGTTTTAGACTTGCGATAAAGAAAACCTAGGAAGGCGACGTGGTGACCGGGGATATATTAGAAAGGGCAGTTTGGGCGCCGGCATCATCATCATCTGTATCATGGGAGCGAAGGTCGACCGCTCATGGATGGTTTGAGCTGTAGTAAAAAAGGACGACAGAATGCTGGGTGTCTGGTAATACTGTGGAGAGTCGAAGAGAAGGGGCATATTAGGCAGACTATCTGACTTTGTAAATAAGTGGGCGAAGGTTCTGATTGGTCAGTAGGCTTCAGTGGTTATTCTGCTGGAACAGTCGATTTAGGAAAAACTCGGCAGTTGGTGTCGCTCAACGGGGCACACCCGCCCGTCCGTACGCACGCACACACGCACGCCCGCGGGGGTCGTTTTAGGGGATAGATACAGAAACCTAGGAAAGTGGTTTGATGGTAGGGAGAAAGTGGGGCTGGGGCGCCATCATCATCATCCGCGTCGTCGTAAACTGTCCTTTTTCTTAGTAACGTTAAGCAGTTTAAGAATAGTTTTCAAATCGATAAAAGTAGCTGTTTGGAAACAGACACTATCATTATAAGTTATGGACCCGCGGTGGAGGCATCCCTTTACCTCTCTGATAGCCGGACCTACCGGTAGCGGTAAAACTGTATTTGTGCAGAAGTTTTTAAAACATTTGAACGCTATGGTCGACCCGGTGCCGGAGGAGATTATTTGGTGCTACGGGGAATGGCAACCTCTGTATGACAACATGGAGGGCGTCATCTTTAACGAAGGTCTTCCGGATATGGAACAATGGCAGGGAGATAGACGACGGTTAGTGGTCATAGACGATTTGATGTCTGAGACGGACGACAGAATCACTAAACTATTTACTAAAGGCAGTCATCATCGCAACATCAGCGTGATTTATATTATACAAAATCTTTTTGGAAAAAATAAAGAACAAAGAACCATCAGTTTGAACGCGCATTACCTGGTAGTTTTTAAAAACCCTCGTGACGGTTCACAGATCACCAACTTGGCCAAACAGATGTATCCCGGCCGCGTTTCCTACGTCCAAGAAAGCTTTAAAGACGCGACGGCTAACCCCCACGGTTATTTGCTGTTCGACCTCCGACAAGACACCCCAGACCAGCTCAGACTACGCAGCGAAATATTCCCCGACGATAAACGAGTAGTGTACGTACCTAAATAATGTCTGACAAATTAAAGCGACACGGCGAGATGCTGCGTTTTTTGTGCGAGGCGAAAGCCAACACAGCCAAAGACATCATAAAAACCGCCTCACCGGAGCTCGTACAGACACTTTGTGAATGTTGTTACAACGTATTAAAAGGTAATGTCGCCCTGACATCCGAGCAGAAGAGACGTTTGTGTCGTTACAAAAACAACCTCAGAGCGCTCACCAAAAAGAAACTTTCAATCAAAAAGCGAAAAGAGATTTTACAACACGGTGGTTTCTCGGGGCGTTATTAGCGCCAATACTAAGTGTGGTAAAAGGTATCTTGGGTTTCTAACCATGGCCAAGAAAATGATATTGATCGACCCGCGTATGATGGACTCTGTGTTTCAAAAACAATATGTACCACCCGATACAGTCAATGATAGCCTACGTGATTTGGATACTCATATGCAACATGTCCTGGAAAATGAAGAGCTGTCGCCTCGTGACAAAGCCCGACTATATCAACAGACATTACAACGTTACTTGACTCGTCTGGATCATTACCGACACAAGTCATTGGGCGTAGTGGATATTAAAACGCCCACAGAAACCCTACCGTCGCCGCCACTACCAGTAACACTAAAAACAGAAGACAACGAGTCAGTGAGTCATTCACCGTCGCCGGCTAAAACTGTCAAGAAGACAGCTGACTCTGAGACACCACCGGTCTCGTCATATAAACTGAGACAAAGAAACAAAAAGTCTAAAATACCTACACCAAAGTGGGAACAATGGCCACGCAACTGAAAAAACTTTACTATGATCCGAAACAACCAGGAGCCTATAGTGGGGCTGTAGCCTTAAGACGACACGCAAAAGTGCCAACTAAACAGATCAAAGATTGGCTCAGTTATGAAGATACATATACCTTACATAAACCTATACGGCGACATTTTAAGAGACGTCCGATTATAACCGGTGGACTTAACCAACAATTCCAAGCTGATCTGATAGATATGAGATCTTTACGAAAAGACAACGACGGTATGGCGTACTTGGTTACTTGTATAGACGTGTTCAGTAAATATGCTTGGGCCATTCCCATAAAAAACAAAACTGGAAAAGCTTTAGTGGAGGCGTTCAGTAAAATATTTACCGAGCGGCAGCCAATGAAACTGCAAAGTGACAAAGGGTCCGAGTTCCTTAATCGGACGTTCTTAAAGTTTCTTAAAGACGAGGGCGTGCATTTTTTCACGACAGAAAATGAAGATGTTAAAGCGGCGGTGGTGGAAAGATTTAACCGCACCTTGAAAGAAAAAATGTGGCGTTATTTCACCAAAACCAACAAGCACCGTTATATCGATGTGTTGGAGTTCTTTTTGCGAAATTACAACCATTCCTATCACCGCAGCATTCGTATGGCCCCCGTGGACGTTAACCGGCGTAACCAAGAGCAAGTATGGCAGACACTGTATTCGGATGTCGACAGCCAGGGCATACCTGTGTTTAAAGAAGGTGATCGTGTGAGACTCGCGCAGGCCAGGCAGACATTCAAGAAAGGTTATATGGCTTCCTGGACCGAAGAGCTGTTTACCGTCAGCCGCGTCAACAGAACCAACCCGGTAACTTATGTGCTAAAAGACGATTCGGGTGAGGAACTCCGCGGGTCGTTTTATAAGGAAGAAATACAGAAAGTTGGCGACAAAGAAATTTATCGGGTGGAAAAGATTTTACAAGAACGACGAGGAGCCCGTGGTGGTAAAGAATATTTAGTCAAGTGGTTTGGTTATCCGACCTCATTCAACAGCTGGATAGTAGACCAACAACTAGAGAGGTACGAAAATTAGTGTTATGGAAGCCATTGATGAAGTGGATGAAATTACCGTCTTTGCAACAGAAACAGAAGCTGACGGTAAACGACCGTGGTTCAGTAAACTACGGCCGCGACCTGAGGTTGTTTTCCTCTCTCAGATGGTGATTATATACATCGTCATCAGTGTATCACTATTCAATCTGACGTACGGCTCGGCGAGTGAGGCAGAGGGAAAATTGTGGATCGTGCTCTTGTCTAGTTGTTTGGGTTACCTATTACCGAATCCGAAAATAGAGACGGTCTTAAAGCAACCATGAGTTTTTTACGTGACGCTACCCAGCAACGCCTCGCCAAAAATATTTCCCGACAATAAACCGGGTCACTTTTTCGTCAAACTGCCGCAGACCATCGAATTGAGTTCACAGTATGAAATCGGCCTGGCAGAGATTCAATTTCCCAGCAGTTATTTTAATATCCTGGAAGATGATATCTGGATCGAATACACCCCACCCAAGGACAGCAAAAAGGTAACTCAGAAAATTACATTACCGGCTGGTGTCTACAAGACAGGTGAAGATTTTATCGATGCTTTGAATCTACTGCTTTTAGAAAACGAGGAGGGTGGTGATGCGATATTGCGAATCCATTATAACAAGTACACGAAAATGGTCGTCATGAAACTTTACGAGAAAGGCGCTCAGATTGTTATATGCGAACTCTTGAGATCTATTTTAGGCCTCACCAACCTGTGTCTGACCAACACTGACATACCACTAGTCGGTGATTATGAGGTAGATATCGATAGCGACATGAGTAATGTCTACGTCTACTGTGATCTCGTCGCGGCGAGACCTGTGGGTGATGTCATGGTTCCCTTATTGCGTACCGTCCCTATTATGGACAGAGTTTCATCTTCTGTGTTTCGCATCTATGACAAACCACACTACGTTCCTATGAGTCGTTTTTCTTTTGACACGGTGGAAATACTTTTAACCACCGACACGGGAAAAACTATACCATTCAAGACTGGATCTTCGGTGGTGACGTTACATTTTAGAACTCGGAAACATTTCAATCTAGAATAATGGTGAGACACGTGCCCTTACTTCGAAGTCCTGAAATGTACGAAGATTTTTACTGTCAACAAGCAGGACATGGCTTACCGGTATTTATCGGCGGAAGAAGTCAACGTGGACGAGGTCTGGGTAGTTTCTTCAGCGGTTTAGGTCGCATGGTTCTTCCTTGGTTAAAGACAGGCGGTAAAGCCCTGTTAAGAGAAGGTGTCGGTACGGGTTTGCAAGTTGCCCAAGATGCTTTAGCCGGTCGGAATGTCGGAGAGGCGTTTAGAGAACATGCCAAGGAAGCGGGGAAGAGGTTACTTCAAGGAGCTGTTGATCACGTGGCTGGTAACCAATCAGGAAGCGGGATTCGTCGACGCCGCGCAGCGCCACCTGGTGAGCCTCTGAGTAAAAGGTTTAAAGCATCACCCCGATCTCGTCCTTCTCACAAACATCAGCTGCCTCAGAGGAAGAAGAAGTACTCAGATATCTTTGATAATGTCTCTGATTCATCCTAGTTCGTGTGAGTGTCTTCACTCTGGTTTGGATTTGTTCAGCGTACCACCAACACAAACAGCGGTTGAGGAGGGGCAGTTTGTGGAAATACATCCACTGGCGTCGCTAGCTCCTGGAGCTCCTATAGAGTTTGCCATCTCCGGAAACAGTGAAGAATACTTGGATCTTTTCAATACTTTTGTACACGTCAGAGCCAAAGTCACTTTAAGCAATGGCGATAGTATACCGCCAGATGCTGCTGTGGCACCCGTCAACTATTACCTGCACAGTTTATTTTCTCAAGTCGACGTTTCCCTCAATGATACGCTGATTACACCTAGCGAAAACAGTTATCATTATAGATCATATCTTGAGGCCACCCTGAATTATGGTGAAGACGCCAAGAAAGGCCCTCTCTCTGCTGCCATGTACCTCAGCGATACCGCGGGTTTTATGGATGACACCCAAGAGCTTGGTAATAAAGGCCTAAAAATAAGGCGACAGCTAGCCAGCAATAGCCAAGAAATTGATATGATGGGACGCTTACACGCCGACATTTTCGCCCAAGACCGCTACCTCTTAAATGGCGTAGATGTCAAGATCAAACTTACACCTTCTAAAGACGTCTTCAATCTTATAGCTCATGATGGTACGGTTGGTTACAAGTCTATTATAACACACGCTACCTTGATGGTTAGAAAAGCCAAATTAAATCCAGCCATCTCTCTAGCCCATGAGAAAGCCTTAACCAAGACCAATGCCAAATATCCGTTGAAACGAGTGAATCTGAAAACCATTTCTATCCCCAAAGGAATGTTGTCTCACACCCAGGACAATCTTTTTCTGAGTCAGACACCTACCAGACTAGTGATTGGACTAATTAACTCTGTCGCCTTTAACGGATCCTACAAGACTAACCCGTTCGATTTCCAACACTTCGGATTAACGTATCTAAACGTGAGTGTCGACGGTCGTAGTGTCTCCAGTAAACCCTTAACACCAGACTATGAGAATAATCGCTACGTGAAAGCGTTTTTCGGCACTATGTTGGCTATGGGCCTGGTGGGTAAAGATGCCGGTAACGATATCGAATACAGACATTATAAGAACGGGTACGCTCTCTACGCCTTTGACCTTTCACCTAGTCTGTTGGATGGGGACCAGTTTGAGATGCCCCGCTCTGGGGCGTTGTCTTTAGAATTTAAGTTCGCCACCTTCACAGCCGAACCATTACAAGCTATAGTCTACGCTGAACAAGACTCTGTACTCGAAATTTCCAAGACACGACAAATACTTTTGGACTACGCCTAAGATCATGAACACACAACAGATACGTCAAATACTCTTTGCTGACCACATTGTCCGCCGAACACATCTAGTAGACGTATTGGCCCGTGATCAACTACCTATACATTTCAACCGTCACAAGACAGCGGCGTTTGTCATCAATACAGATGGTAGCGACCAGCCGGGTTCACATTGGCTTGGTCTGTACTACGATGGCGTCGGGCGTTTTACCTATTTTGACGCCCTCGGGCTCCCGCCCTTCCACGCCGAAATTATAAGATTCATCGATCGCCACTCGACCAGACCCTTCAGTTACAACTCTCGTACCTTACAAGACTTACAGAGCAGTACTTGTGGACTATACGTTATTTATTTTATTCTGATTAAATGCCGCGGTGGTCGCCTGCGCCGAGTTTTACAGCCGTTTTCGTCTTCATATAGACAATACGTCAACGATCGAATAGTTTGGCGCCTCGTTTCGCCCTTAATCATCAAAACAAGTCCGGACATGTCGAGTTTTTAAACCGGTTCTACAAGCTCACTGTGGGTATATAAACAGCCTGAGCAGCAACCGTCATCTTATTGCCGCCGTTATCCGCTAACCGAAGATGTCTACAGTCCCAACCAGTTGGGTGTATGTGACTAGGAGCGACAGGTGGTGAAACCTTTGGGTGCTGGTTTGAACGCTGTTTCAGTCTCGCTTTATACAGGAACACCCGCACTCCACTTGAGACGTTTCTTTGGTAAAGCAGATCTCAAATTTCCCACCAAAACAGGACTGACACTAAGTCGCCTAGAATTTGAACAACTACTTGAACTAAAGACGGAGATCCTGACAGAGTTTGATCGACTGGAGCTGCTAACCATTCCTTGTTACCCGCCTACACCTAGGATCACAGAACCCTACGCTGACGAGAACAGCCCCAACACGGACGAATATATACCGGATCATGTCATCCGACACATTGAGACTGTCGAGAACAATCGACCTGCTGCCTCTCTAGATGACTCGGTTCCTTGGCCACTTGCAAAGAGAAGATGTCTGCGCCAACTTTTAATTTTATGAATAAAAGAAATATAAAACGCAAAAATATTGTTGTGTTGTTATTTTTGTCTTAGTTATAAAAATGGTGTAGTTGTTATGTATATATCCCCTTATACAGGTACAGCCAGCTATCCACAGCTATCTATTAGTCTCTAATTTACGAAACAGAAAGTAACCAAGAATGGTTTAACGTTACTAAGAAAAAGGACAGTTTACGACGACGCGGATGATGATGATGGCGCCCCAGCCCCACTTTCTCCCTACCATCAAACCACTTTCCTAGGTTTCTGTATCTATCCCCTAAAACGACCCCCGCGGGCGTGCGTGTGTGCGTGCGTACGGACGGGCGGGTGTGCCCCGTTGAGCGACACCAACTGCCGAGTTTTTCCTAAATCGACTGTTCCAGCAGAATAACCACTGAAGCCTACTGACCAATCAGAACCTTCGCCCACTTATTTACAAAGTCAGATAGTCTGCCTAATATGCCCCTTCTCTTCGACTCTCCACAGTATTACCAGACACCCAGCATTCTGTCGTCCTTTTTTACTACAGCTCAAACCATCCATGAGCGGTCGACCTTCGCTCCCATGATACAGATGATGATGATGCCGGCGCCCAAACTGCCCTTTCTAATATATCCCCGGTCACCACGTCGCCTTCCTTGGTTTTCTTTATCGCAAGTCTAAAACGGCTCCCCTCATACAATCACCTATACAGACATCCACATAAACCCGCACCAACTCTATTAGTCGCCCCGGGTCCCCTGCCCCCCGCTGCTCACCTAAATAGTGTTCCTGCCTGCCCCCGTTTTATATAACGCCACCTGTCACCTGCAGTTAGGAAGATTTCCTATACCTTTCCCTAAAACCAATCACTTGTGCTGTTACCAACCGCCCGATCGATATTTACTAAGGACAAAGAGGGCGGGTGCCCCGATCGATATTTACTAAGGATATATAAACCCGCCAGAAAGAACCAATCACTTTTGGCCGCCATCTTTTACTAAGGATAAAGAGAGATCGATTTCTCAAATAATACCTGTATTACGCTACTACACTACTCAGGAGAATAGCTGCTGCTGCTGCTGCTACTACTACTACTACTGCTTTTGCTGCTTCTGCTGCTTTTGCTGATACTACTACTGGTGCTGCGACTACTGTTACTACTACTGCTGCTACTCCTGCTGCTACTACTACTACTAATATACTAATACTAATAATAATGCTGCTGCTGCTTCTACTATTACTACTGCTACTACTACTGCTCTTGCTGCTACTTGTACTAGTACTACTACTGCTGCTGCTACCCCTGCTGCTGCTGCTGCTACTACTATTTCTGCTACTACTATTGCTGCTTCTGCTGCTGCTACTACTACTACTACTACTACTATTACTGCAGCTGTTGCTACTACTGCTACTCCTGCTGCTGCTACTACTGCTATTTTTGCTACTACTACTACTACTACTACTATTCCTGCTACTACAAAAAATAAATAATCCTTACAATCTTTGTTCCTCTCTATGTTTCCTGGCCCTTCTAAACACTGCCTGACCTTTCATTCATACTTTCTCGGACTCTTCTACGTCAGAGGAGTGTCATGTTGTCTTCCCTCCAAAAACATCAGCGCTAATGTCGCGTGTTCTATACTACACGACGATGACGGCTTTCAACGACTCTATAACACGTAGAACTGGCCCTAACGACCAACCCCCCCCCCCCCCTTTTCTTCCCCTCACCCTCGGTCACACGAGAGACTTTACGAAGAAAGTAGTACAACGTGACACCCCCTTTGACCTAGATCAGACTGAGAAAGTGAGTAGATGGGCCGGGAAACGTGAACCGGTCCGAATCTTTATCTTTAAAATGATCGACCATAGCTGGGGGGGGGGGGGGGGGGGGGGGGGGGGACGACGACGACATCTATGTAAAAGAAATAATACAAGCACACATTTTTTTTAAATTTTTCACTGGTTAAAAGTAAAAAGCTGAAATTAACAATAACATTTGTAGCTGTTGGCACTGAGGTAACTCTGTGGCTATCACTTACGCCTGGTTAATATACTGTATATTCAAATCCGGGAAGTTAACCCTGTCAACAGAGGCTCGTAAACATCACAGCTTTGCTGCCAACAGGCGCGAACACAGTTACGTCACTTGGACGAACAAGAGGAAAAAGAAGATATATTCAAATACTCACGGGCCCGGCTCTCTAGCGTAGTTCGTTAAACCTGACATCGCGGTGACCGGGTGACGAACTCCTTGTGGTCCGGGTTCACTCCCGGGGGTAGGCAGAAAAGCCACATTTGTCCCAGGTTTACGGTACCTATCATGCAATCAAGGCCCAAGGGTTGCGATATCCATAGTACCGAGCCAAAGGGTTAACAACTGATGGTTTCTGGATCTTAATATATATATATATATATTAATGGAGGCAAATTGTAAAATTTCATTGGCTGCCAGGTTGCCCAAACCTATAAATAAGTGTAAGAAAATAATCTGGGAAGTAAACTCAACAATAATGATATTGACCACGATTAATTGTGTGTCATTTAGTCCATAAAAGTGTGGGATAGCACCATATGCTCTATCGCCTCTGGTCAGATGCGCTGGATCCTGGTGGCTCACACAAGTTATGTTCCCTGTCTGGGTTTCTGGACCCCATTTCCACTGCCCCCTAACAAGCATGCCGCACAATGCCACTAGTTAGCGGTTTTTTTTTAAAGTCGGAACGCATCTGCCTGAGAGGCGAGGAACACACAGTCTGCTTAGAAATAAGTCAACTCTGTAAATCGCACGTGCATCCAAAACTCAGGTTCTGAAATAAAACCAAAGTCCACAAGTGGATGACCAACCAGATCTCTCCCCACCCCCCACCCCGGAAGTTGAGAAAAAGGAAAAGAAGACACCTTGAGTTTCTTCAAACCTTGAACTGTAAAATAAATATTTGTCTGAAATGGTCCGCTGTACGATCACCCAGGACAAGTGGACAACAACTGGTTTGTGAGTGCGGTCCTGGAGAAGAAGCTGGCGTCTATGCCGGTGACACTGTCCTTCAGCGGCTGTGTCAGCTGTGTCAAGAACTACTACCGTGTGGGAATGGGGGTGATCCTCGGCTGAGCTCCTTCCATGCTGGGCAGTTGCAGTTATGCTTGTGTTACGTTCTGAATAAAGATTGCATTGATCGGGTTTTTGAAATAGTCACATCTCTGTTGTATGTATGCCTGGGAATATGTATATTATGTGTAAATGGTTCACGTATGTATACATGTGCATGTACGAACACACATGCATCTATACATGTGTGTGCTCATATATATATATATATATATATATATATATATATATATATATATATATATATATATATATATATATATATATATTATATGTATATGCAATGGAATGTATACACATGTGTATGTGTAGAGAGTTTGTGGTGTGTACCAACCCTTTAAAAAAACATCGTGCGTTAGTATACATGCATCTCTGTGTATGCATTATGTGTGTATTGTTGACATTTTCCCGTCTTTCCAGTCAATTGTGTTATATCGTGCTATAGTCAGGGCTGTTCAACTGGCAGTTCGAGGACCAAAGATGGCCCTCAGATGCCAAGGAAGTGGCCCGCGAATCCCCCCCCCCCCCCCCCCCCCTTAACTATTGTAATAATGATCATTCTGTGCTGGATCACAGGCCTGTGGCCCAGGACGATCGCACATTTTCAAACATTTTGACAGCTGAATATATTTAGTTGAGTTGTCATGTAGACATGCGAATCACAACCCATGGCGACAGTTTAAGGCCAGGGATGAAGTGCCTAATCTCCGGATCATAAAACCTGGCAAGTTTTCCAGAGACCATGTGTTGTCCATGCAACACGGTTCTCTCTCGGTCTGCCTAGTCTACTTCAAAGAAAAGCTTACACCAATACGATTCGAACAAAGCGTAATTTATGTATATCTTCTTCTTCTTTGCGTTCACCAGCTGTTAACTCTGGTGGAAAGTTCTGTTCCAGAACCTGAGTGTTACGTGTGCATCCGTTTGACAGATCTGACTAATTTGTGTGCAGACTGTTGGTTCCTCGCCTCTCAGGCAGATGCACTCCGACTTCGAAGGAAGCTCCCAATTAGTCGACTCTTACGACCTGCTTTTGAATAGGCAGTGGGTCTATTCTTGTTTACCCTATAATAGGGCCCCAGAACCCGCACGGGGAATTTATGTATATGAATATGTATGTCTGTGTGTATTTACTACTAATAGAAATCGTCAAGAACAAAAAATGTCGAGATCTGTAAAAAGGACATATAGCAAGGCACGTTATCGCGCGTGTGTGTGTGTGCGCGCACGCGGCGTATGTATATGCATGTGCTCGAGATTTTAAAATACAATTTTTGTTTTCTTTGACAGTTTTTAGCAATTATATTACAATATTTATATTACATATTGAAACATTTTTATTAGAGTAAAATTTTATACAAGAATAAAATTGAACTCTGCCATACTTTGTATTTGAATTCTTAAAGATACATCAAATTTATATTTTTATAGTCAAATACAATAAATGATGTATCTGGAATTGTGCTTGTTCGATGGTTTGTGTTGTGAAAATTATGTTTAAAAAAAACTAAATTCTCATTTTGCTTAGAACGCACTACACGACAGTTAAATGAAGTCTTTTTGACTTTTATCGAGGTACTATTCCCACGACAATTTTTCCCAATAATTTAATGGTTTCACCGGGGAAGGCCTTTGACTGATCACTATCCCCCGCACGTATGGCCTCTAACATGACACCCTTAAACTATTGGAAGCACCTGACCGGCTGATATTCAATTATCTGGTAAACTCTAGTCACTACTAAACCCTTTTAGTGCCTATAAAACTGCCTATCAAGGTCCTACATGGTGACGTCAATAATTTATGGTAAGTGGTAAATGCCTTTATACAGTTACTTAGGTCATCCCTAGTCACCTCTATGTTTTTGAAGATGGCGGTCATTTCTTCAAAGCGAGGTTTTAGGTTGTCAGGAACAGAAACTTCACACTCTACTAGGCCAAAGAATGTCCCGTCACGAATTTTTTCTAGAATTATCGCCTCTATAATGGGGTTAAATGGGACAAAACCCGAATGGACACACGTATACACCGATGGATCATTGGAGGGAGCAGGACAAAACGGAGAAGCTGGATGCTGCAGGATGGGACCACAGTAGAAACGTTATGCGCCTCCAGTAGTCTCAATAAACTTCAGAGCAGAGCAGCAAGCAATTTTTGATTCAGCCAAAGTGCTTGAGGAAATAAAAATTAAATACAGCAAAATTGTTTTCCCTTGTGACTGCATGTTAGTCTTCCAGGCGACTCGAGGGATTCATAACACAACATGGGGAGAGAACTGACCCGCCAGCTAAACAGACTCAAGTAAACAATCAAATTGTTCTCCAGTGGATCCCGGCATACAGGGAAATGAGTTAGCAGACTTGAAAAAAAAATGAAACAAAGGAGAAACAACACACCCATTCCTTTTCATTACCAGAAATCAGAACACTAATCAATGGAAAATATAAGGAATTGTGGAGAGAACAAATTTACTGTTAAACTTCCACAAGACCCCATCAACAGAAAGCAACATACAACAATTTTATGTCACTGCAGGCTCAACTACCTCATGCATAAAATGAAGATTGTGTAGTCCCCACAATGTACCTGTCAAACAGGACCACAAACACCTGAGCCCATTCTGCAGACCTGCCCACTCTACCTAAAAAAAAAGTTAATTGCGTATCCTTTACAGGACGTTGCAGAACCAACCCTAACAGCCCCTGGCTGTTGTGTGGTTTCTCTTGGCAAATTTACGTCCAGTAGTTTTGCCATTGCTTGCTGGACGGTCGGCTTTCTTGATACCACTGTCGAAACCAACGCAAGGCGCATTGCCCGCAACTGGGATCGAACCCGGCATCCCGGCATTTCGAAGCGAAGCGTTCGCTTCGACTTAGCCACAGAGCCGACCCACTCTACCTACAACTTCGAAAAGACACCTGGCCTCAGCAAAGTGTGCAGAGCAGGCTATGAGGAACAATAAAGGGCCTGCTACTGACATAGCTAGTTCATAGAGGCAACCCACTTGATGGTCTGATCTAAGCCTACGAAACCGAAACAGCGTGAAAAAGACACATCTGCAGGCAGAGTTAAAAACAGACAGCGGAGGGTAACACCCAGAACAGAAATTGCTTGCTTGAACATGTCTACACCTAAACTATATTATGTAAAAAATAAAAATGTTTTTGAAAGTAGCTATGAAATGAACTACATTTGTTTTATTGTACTAAGCCAGGAAATCTCTGAGAGTGGTCATATGATGATCGACCCAGACTTTTTCAAAGTGAGAACAGTCATCAGCAGAGAAAATATAGTTGTTCAGAGATAAAAACAACTTTGCTTGATGTGGTAAAGTTGTTTCATCTAATCGACACAAATTGGTAAGATACTCGGAAAAGAAGAAACAGCTATCCTTCGAATAACTGGCACAATAACGAATAACGGGCACCGCCGATAGTATCCACCACGCCGCTCACGCGGCGAGGATTGGGGCTAAACTAGATGGCTAGGACTCACGAGCAAAGCTGCAGGAGATGCAGAAGCTGCTACTGGCGGTAGTCGCCGAAAAACCTCAAATTGACACGTGACTGAGGCTCTGTTAGGGTGTTTTTGCGACCGCCATCTTTTGTTCCCGTTATTCTGAGGATAGCCGAAGAAACCTGTTAATGTTAGAAGCATCAAAAGAAGACAAACATTTCGAGTACGAGAAGACCGGATTAAGTAGTTGGAAATATCCAGGAACTTTAATTATGGCGTCGAAATACACATACAATTCAGAGGTCTGGGGGCTGAGTGGTCTCGAGGCATGTCGTCCACCTCGAGTGTGGGAAGTCCCAGGGTTCAGGGACCGGTGAAGGCTGGGATTTTCAAAAAGACCTCTAGTAATTTTCCATTGTCTCTGGGTGGTAAGATCGGACGCCCGTGTGTATTGTTGCGCGGGTAAAAAATCCTTTGGCAGTTGGAAATCAAAAGGAGTAGCCTAACGGCGCTGCCCGGGCAAAATTTTGAGTTAAAAATCTACTTAAAGTATTTTAGGACGCTCGCCTGTGCTACGGCTTGAGTTAGAAGTCGAATGGAACACTTTAGAGTTACTATTCTTGTGCCATGATGCTGGTCCGTTAAAACCATCAAAACCTTCATAGGGCTCGCAATCTACTCATCCATTCCTGTGCAATCCCTTCGATATCATGGTTGGAAACGCTCCCAGCACATTTGGCCTCACCCATCAACGTTCGTTTTAGGGTTTCTAACGGCCATCCTCAGTCCCTTTACGTCCTATTTTAGTGCATGTTAAATGGCGATTATCTGCTCTTCTCTTCTCAGGACATACCCAATATAGCGCCACCTTCTTTGTCTTCAATCTTTTGCTACCAGTGCTGCCCAGACACTTCTCTTGTTTCTTCATTCATCTTGAAGTTTATCCCATATTTTAGGACGAGAATTTGGCATGAGAATGTACCAATATGTCCTGTTGAACCATATACGACACATATAGGCACCTTTAGGTTATGAGGTAACCTGCAGTCCAGTACTCGGGTGGGAGTTGCCCAGGTCTCGTTATTTCTCTCAGCGATTGCAGTTCGTAGGAATAACACCTCTCGGATGGGAGTCCTACATATGCAAATCACGCTCAATATTATAGTATATTGGGGACCCCGACGGTGACGAAGCAACCAGAAGTTCAAACCATGTAGGGAATACGATATGTCTGGACCAGGCCTGCCTCCTATCATGTCTCTAAGTACCTTAAGCTTAATGTGAAGGTCACGGATATATGACAAATTATAACCCAGTTTACAGTGGTGCATTAATTCACATAAAAAGGTCTGTTACGCGTAATTGAGTTACTATTTGTCAGTAATATTATCTACGTTGATTTTTAGACAGACGTTATTTTATTATGCATTAAATCGCGGAAAGGAAATTTTCTTACGGCTGTAAAGTTAAACCAATGAAGTGGGTGAGCTACAGTCAGCGCGGACTGGAGTTTGCGGGCAAACAACAGACGATCAGATGTTGGGAGAAGACACGAACAAGATTGCCTTTCTGGAGACGAAATATTTGTAGCCTGCTCTTTCCTTCCCTGTAAGTTGTCTTGTCTCTCTGAGTTATCACAGGATAGGAAAATTGACGGTGTATTCATTTTGCCTAGAATGTTTTGCTTAAAGAAGAAAAAAAATGGAATTTAAGCGTTGTTTTTGTCTGTTATTTATAAACCTATTTTTGACGTAGAAAGATGGCCGTCTTGTTGTTTCTCCAGAAAGTTAGTGTTGATTTTGTCATTACTGAGGATGGCAGGCATAAGAGCATATTTATTACGGTTTGCGAAGCTGTTGTTTTACTTTTAATTTGTGAACGTGTTGCAATTAAGAGAAAGACCACGAAGACTTTTTTCTTTTGAAAGGTCTCATTCTCTCACTGTTGCATTTTACTTTTAATTTGTGTCACATTGCGTGCTTGATGACAATTGAGAATAATTTCTGTAGATGTGCCAGTCTGGGCTATCTCTTTTGAACAGACTGAAGCTGCCTCTTACTTAATGAACCCAGAAGCAAGCTGCTTACTATGTTTTTGTTTGTTTGTACTTAAATGATTTACATTTATTAACTCTTTAACTTTTTCTGTACTGCTGTAAGAGACAATTTATGGTGCCTTCTGTCACCTTTTATTCATTCATTCATTCAGTAGCATGTCCCTCGTGGAACCTCGCTGCCATAACAACCCTCCGGAAAACCTTCCTATCCTGAGCAAGATGTCCTGCGTCTGATACACCCATCTGGAGATCATCTGCCACATCCTGCACCCATCTTCTCCTTGGCCTTCCTCTTCCTCTCTTCCCAGGCATATACCCCTCCATTATTGTTCTCTCTAGACTTCCATGACGTTTCAAGTGACCAAAATATTTCAATTTTCTTTGTTTTATTGTCTTTACTAGCCAACCCTCTTCAATATTCAGCTCTTGAAGTATGGATGCATTTGTTCTTTTCTTTACCCAAGATATTCTTAGAACCTGTCTGTAACATTTATATTCAAATGCATTTATGCACTGTTCCGCTTGTTTAGTAGATTTTATTTTATTTTATTAGATTTTAAAAATCCAGGATATTTTTTTCCAGAACAATCTTAAAAAAAAAAAAAAAAAAGCACTGCTGGTTATCCTCCGAATAACTGTCCCAAATTATCGAGGCCGCAAATATACCCGCGGTGCTAAGTGGGGCTAAATTAGATGGCTGGGACTCGCAAGCAAAAATAAAATGAAGAAAGCTGCAGGAGATGCAGTAGCTGCTGCTCATAAGTCCCAGTCATCTAGTTTAGCCCCACGGCGTGTGAGATACTCTCGGCGGTGACTTTAACTTGGGGGAAGATTTTCCGTGGTATGCTGTGTAGTCGTCGGAAAGAGGTCCGCAATTTACATGTGACTGAGGCCCTGTTAGGATATATTTTCGGCCTCGATAATTTGGGACCGTTATTTGGAGGATAGCCCCACTGCTTATGGTATAAATGACGTAAAATAATCCTAGGACTGATAACAGTTATACAGCCATCAGAGGTCTAGTCCCTTTCTTTCTTCTACTCAGAGAGTAATTGCAAACTACAGATGCAGAATATTGACAGCAAACAGCACCTGTAAGAATCAGCCACAATTTAGAAACATTTCAAGGCATAAAGAAGCATGTCTGATAAAGACACATACTGTCACCTGATTTGATTTATTTATACCGGAAACATATATGTGCAGAAGATATGCCAGGGATAATGGTTGATGGTCATTAAAACAATAATCTACCTTATGCTAAAGATACTCTCTTGATAGCAACAAGTCAGGATGAACTACAAAAATTGATAAAGTGGTTGAAGAAAGTGAAAGAATGGGTCTGGTTTTGAGTCATGGTAAAATTGGAGAAATAAATGGTCTAATTACACATTTAAAATCCAGGCTATCTTCCAAATAACGGTCCCAAATTATCGAGGCAGAAAATATACCCTAACAGAGCCTCAGTCACGTGTCAATTGCACACTTCCGGAGACTTAAATTGCGCACTTCTGGCGACTTCCACCACCGACGAAAGTATCCCTCACGCCGCTCACGCGGCGTGTATTGGGGCAGCAGCTACCGTATTTTCTGCAGCTGCCTTCATTTTATTTGCTTGTGAGTGCTAGCCATCTAGTTTAGCCCCAATCCACTCGGCGGTGACCGAAGTGCGTAATTGACAGGATATATATATGTTAGGATATATTTTCTGCCTCGATAATTTGAGACCGTTATTTGGAAGATAGCCAAAATCCATGTTATTGTGTGGATAAGAATGGAAGTTTAAGTAGCTAGCCACTTGGGTAACATCAAGGGCAAGAAGTTATTTTACACGACATTGCAGAACCAACTCCAGCACTTTCTGGCTGTTGTGGTTTTTCTAGGCAAATTTACGTCCAGTAGTTTCCCATTGCTTTCTGGGCGGTCGGCTCTCGGTACCACGGTCGAAACTATCGCAAGACAAACCATCTGCAGCAGGGATCAAACCCGGCACCTCGACATTACGAAGTGCGTTTGCAACGCCTAAGCCACAGATGCCGACAGGGCAAGAAGTATTGCAAGATAAAAGATACAGTTAGAAGTCAAAATATACATTTCACAAAATGAGCATGTTATGCAGTAAATCCCTGTCACGTAAGATAAGAATGTTATTCTTGCATGTTGCATAGAACCAGCTTTAACAAATGACTGAATTTTGGAAAATTAGTAAACAGAATTAAAAGTCCTTGTCGCCTTAGAGATGTGATTTTAGAAGAAGGTTTAAGCCTACTGTAGTGAGAAATCTAAATGATTTTGTATGGACTAAGACCTGAAGACAAATTATCACAATCATCAGAAGGAGGCAGTAGAAATTTCTGGCCAATTGAATCAAGCCATGGGGCGTTTTTCACGACTTCAATCGTTTTAGGCAAATAGGGCTAGACAGAATAGTCAGCACTCGATGGGGATGTGGTCAACATCGTAACAGCCATCTCTACTTCCCAGGTCCTTACCCTTTACCTGGTACCCATTTCAGGTCGGGTTAACCTGGTAGCCAAGTTCATTTTTTAATAATGTTCGGCTTCGTTTGGAATCAGACCAACATTATTTGGATCAGCAGGCAAGCGTTCAGTCACTAGACCACAGCAACTCTCATGCAGTGTGATTACCTTTACTTTTTGTTTGATGTTTTTTGTCCTATCCTAAATCATGCACTGTGATCACCTTTGTTTCGCTATTGTATTGGGTATATTAACAAGTAATTTCTTTCCTTTTTTTTAAAAACAGATTTGACATTAACCCCCAGTAGATGAATAATGGCTTCCTCACCCAGCACAGAACAAAGTGAAGATAAGAAAATTGAAGAGGATGAAGGCAAAGATGGAAAAAATTATGAATGTCAAATGATAGATGTGTACAGAGAGAATCCTTTGGACGGCCTGACTTTGAAGAAGGATCCCTGTGAGATCACGAGAAAGAGTATTTTGTCATCAAAGTCTGGGGATGACATTTCAGAGACAAAGTCACAGTCAATTTACATGAACGATGGAGATAATGGTGACTCAGAAATGAAAGATGCTGACGCGAGTGATTCTGTGTGTTTGAATGATGGTTTTGTGACACCATCAGAACATGGTCATGCAAATCATGACAAGAACAGTTTACGGCAAGACATAGAACTGATGGAGACTAAACCCAGTAGCAAAAGTTCGTCACAAATAACTCACGATGATGAGTTGATCAATGGAGAAAATGACCTACAGGATGATAAAGATGAAGTAATGTCTGTTGATAAAGATGAACCCTCTGCCACAGAAGCACACAGTACATTGACATTAAATTCTGGTGCTAATCTGGAAGCGGTCAGTTCCAACGACTTCGGTCATGCTGGATCGCCTGCCACTAAACGAGTGTCGACAGATGATGATGATGACGAGTCTCCGAAACCAAAGCGTCACACCCCAGACAGATCAGGCGAAAAGACAGACAGTGAAGATACAGTGCATAATAAGAAAGATGCAAATGAGGCGAACTCAACAGACCCGGACCAATCAAAAGAGCTGCCAAGTCTTAGTTCAGACAGTGATGATGACGACATCATTTCAACGCCTGCTGGTCAACGGCAACTTTCCAGACGGAGACGCCTTCGACGAAGACGGTATCCGAGACAAAGATTCAGCTCAGATGACTCAGACACCACAGGTGAGGATGACACTAATGATGGAGTGAAAAATACGGATGAAGATGATGATAAAGAGTCAGATGAAGAAGTTCGAAAAGCAATTTCGGAAATTCTGAACAAGCCGTGTCCAAAACCCAACTGGTATGCTGTGCCGGAGTTGAGAAAGCGAGAATATGGTTATGGATCCCACCAGGATTCCAGCAGCTTTGTGTAAGTTGTTGTTCTTCATCCCTTCTCTCTCCTCCCATAACCCGCCATTTTTATTTACTGCTTTCCTTCCTACCTTTGTCTTCCGTCTTTCCCTTCCTCCTTTTTATTCATGACTGTTTGCTCTCAAATATAAAGGGAGGTGGGGGGTGGCACTGGAGACATTTTATAAATCTTATTCTGTATAGAAATTTATATTGTTTGTGCATAAATGGAATTGTTAAACTTTGTGACCTATGTAAAAATATTTACTGAAATTATTTTTAAAGGATATTGTTTTCTAGAAATGGTAATTGGCACCTTTTTCTGTGTCGCTGGGGTGAAATAGTTAAATGCTACTAGCTTTTAAATGAATTTTCAGTGCAGTCAGATTAATTAATTTTTAGCATTGTGTGTTATTTTCTTTTTAAGTATTAAAACTGAGTTCCGCTCTGTGGCTTAGAGGATTATGATATCTTTTCTCAATGCAATCCTTGACATTTACCATGGTTTGATTCCCACGGCTGGCGGCTTTAAAAAAGACCATTCATGGCTTTCAGATAGTGATACGAGAGTTGCACTGTAGAAGAGATTGTGGCCTCACCACATAATATTCTTAAGTAATATTTTATCTGTGTGACTTGTTTATATTGGATAATATTCTGTGGTGAAAGATAAGACTTTGCATTTTGATGCTCAAAACTGGCAGTAAGAGTGTAATACAGCAGGAACAGTTTTCATACCTGTTACGACAGATTCACATTTCACTTCTTGCGTATCTCGCCTCCTAGAACTGTTATCAGTTTGTACCCATATACCTCTTCTGTACTGTATGTTTTTTGGCTTCTGTATATGATGGACCTACCATAAAGGTAATAATTTTTTGTGTTGTATACTGTTTTAAGAAGAAAACAAGAAAGAAATGCAGAGTTATCTGATGGCACATCTTTATTAGTTTGTGGGATAACACTACACCTACAAACTAGCGACAACTTTGATGCAAAAGAAGCATCAGTTGATTGGTTGAATCCTAACATATTCTTTTATGCAGTTAGAAAAGTTGCATTCATTAAACTACAAAGATTTCAACATTTAAAATTATGTTCCTTTAAGTAGGTATAAACAAAAATTCTTCCCCCCCCCCCACCCCAGTATAATTGTTTTATTGTCTGCTCACGTTGTATGCTGAGGAAGACTTTAAATTTACACCTGCAGTATTAACTATATTATTTGTGACTGTAATTTTTGTGAAGCTGACTAGTCCTGCTTCTCATTCGGATTGATATTTTTTTGTATTAATAGATCTAACAGCTACTGTCAATGGCCTTTCTTTATGTTTGGCATTTCACTTATATTTGTGGGAAATATAATGACACTAAACAGATAACAGACAGACCTTCATTTTTTTGTTTCCAGGGAACATGTTCAAGGAAGCCTTCACATGGCCAGGAAGTTGGTGCTGAAGGAGTCCATGAAGGGTCATGAGGGTTGTGTCAATGCCCTCAGTTTCAACCGAATAGGTCAGAACCATATCCATATTATCAGTTCATGAGAACTATTTGTTGTTTCTTTTGTGCACATTTCACTTGCATTAAATATTTTAATTAGGTTATGAGCTTGGGCTGTGATTTCAGTAGTTAAGGCCTTTGGGATGTGTTTAAGGAGATGACAGCTGCCACATGTCCCCATCGTGCGCCACGGAAAATGGCTCATCTTTGTTATCCCTCAACAACGCCACCACTGCGGCAAGGATACCAAAATGTCTGCCACTATCAGTCAGCTGATTAGGCACAAATAACTGTCAGAAGCATTTCCTATGGCACAGCACATAAGTTGTTGAATGTCTGCCTGCAAAAAATCATACAAAATGGCAGAAAGATTCAAATGTGCGTTACAGCTGTCGACTCTCGCCAGAGTATCAGGACCAAAAAGGGGCGGGGGGGGGGGGGGGAGAATAGCCACCCCTGATGCATGCTTTTACCATACAGTCTTGCTAAATTATCCAGAAGAAACATTAATAAAAGTGTCAAACATGCTAAAGGAAAAATAACTACTTGTGTTATCATCGAAAACCGAAGCCCAGAAGTGGATGAACAACCAGAACTTTTCCCCCAGAGTTTACAGCTGGTGAATGTTTAGAAGAAGAAGAAGAAGAAATATTTAACTTTTTGAACAAATTGGATATTAACTCTTTTAATACCAAACAACTCACCATACATTTCTAGGTTACTCTGAAGATAATTTATTCTTACTGTCTTCTATTATAGATAGAAGTTACTTTGACCCTTTTTAATCTGTATTATTAGATTAACTACTCCTGTACTGCAGTGCCACTGTCCTTGTGTGTTAGTCTGTTTTTGCTATTACTTTAAACAGGCTACAAGGAATGTACACATTTTCATAACGAATAAACATTGTTCTTCCCTGAGTTCAGGAACCCTTCTGGCAAGTGGCTCTGATGATCTGAACATCATCTTATGGAACTGGCAGCGAGCCAGACCTTCGCTCATCTACGACAGCGGTCATCGCAGCAATGTCTTTCAGGTTGGTGTCCATTTTGTGTCTGAAAGATCTGAAGGCGCCCCCCCCCCCCCTTCCCCTCACAGTTTGGTTGGTTAATTGTACTGGACAGCAAAATTTGATGAAAGTTATGGAACAGATAAAAATAGCCATTTTATACAGATTTCAAGGTGCTGAGTATGATTATGACAGTGAAAAAAGCAAAATTAGCTAGTTTGTGAGAAATGGGAAGAACAAAATATTTATATATCATTAGAATAATATGTGAGAGTTTGCTTTTTACCAATTATTGCATTGTTTTTTTTGTGTGTGTTAACAGTGCTTCCCTCAGTTGGTGTATGTTTGTATGATGCAGTGAACATAGTTGAGAATATGGATTTCAATATGCTAACACTGGTACTGTAAACTCCTATGGCACTTTCATGTTGCAAAAAAAAAAAAAACAAGAGAGAACACATCCAGTGGTGCCTTTTCATGTATATTAAAGGCTTTAAATAATGCGTCTACCTTCCTTTGCCTTACCATACAAATTAGTTTTGGAAGCCGATGGTGACCTGTACTTCGAATCTGTGACTGCATTAGGATGATATCAGTTCTGGGAATGCCAGTTCTAATATAATATGTCAGTGTCCAGGACCCTGTCTTGTCACTTGATTTTATTTGAAAAATAGTGAAATTTAAGGGGGCCACACGCACACGCATCAGCTCATTAAAATACAGTGTGATATTGAATGTCTAATTTATTGACAGGCTAAGTTCTTTTCAGTAGCTGTGTTTTTTCCCCCTAATATATGCAAGCTTTGTAGTTTATATGTGACCATATCTGAACCTCTGAAAGTTCATGTATATCCTGGTGCAGTGGCCAGTTGAAAAAACTCCATTCACATTCTGAGACTGCAATGCAAACACATAAAGAGGAGAAGAAGGTGTGGGGATGAACTCAGTTTTTGTTTCTCTTTACCAGGCCAAGTTTATGCCCTTCAGTGGAGACTGCCATGTGATCAGCTGTGCCAGAGATGGCCAGGTCCGACTTGCTGAGCTGTCATTAACTGGAGTTTGTAAAACAACACGCAAACTGGCACAGCATAGAGGGGCTGCTCACAAGGTAGTATTTCCCTTGTTCTTTTATCATAGCAAGGTAGCATTTTCTTGTCATCCGATCCTTTGTCATTGAAAAACAGTTTCTCACAAGTTAGTGTTCTCCTAGTTCTTTCATCATTTGCTTTGCATATAGGAGTTTCTCACAAGGTACAGTTGGTCCAGTTTTCTTATCTTTTGTAGTTATAAAGCTCACATGGTAGCATTGCTCAAGTCTCCTCATCCTTGCCTTTCTCTTAGTTAAGCCGCTCACAGAATAGTTACACTTTGATTTCCCTAAATCTTTACATTGCTAATATATTGTTTAGTCAGTTAAGTGTATGGTCTGTGTTTGTTGTCAGATGCAAAGATACTAGGTAACTCTTGCCACTTCTTCTTAGTGTTTATTGGCTGTAAACTACAGTTGTTCATCCTCTTCTAGACCTTAGTCTTGTTCCAGAATTTGAGGTTTACATGCACATCTGCGATGCAAATCTGATTTGTATGCAGACTGTTGATTCCTCGCCTCTCAGGCGGATGCATTTTAACTTCAAAGGAAACACCCCTAATTAGTCAGCTTTTGTGACCTGCTTGGGGATGCTAGTAGTGGGTCTGTTCTATTTTCCCCTCACAATGGGGCCTTAGAAACCGCACGACCTGTAACCTTCAACTAAATGAAGAGGAAATTTTGATCACAGAAATCTAAGACTTAGTTTTTTTTTTTTTTTTTTTTAATTTATTTATTAATTAAATTTTGTTTCTTACATATTTTTTTTAAGAATGAGCAAGGAAGATTTGTAAATTAATGGTGTGTAATGTGAATAAAGATGTTTAAAAGCAAAGATGTCACCATAATTACACTTTATTTTATCTAATACGGTCAAGTCTTTGCCTGCAGAGTGTTAGTTTGCCTACAGAGATAACTGAACAAAGCACATCACTTTGTAGCTTCAGTAAGAATCCTCAGGGGTCTCTGAAACATTTCTCACATGTGAACTGAAAGATAGAGCCCAAAGCCAAACCCACAACTTTCATCTCTAAGGCAGATGGCTAGATCATCTGACCCCAGTGTAGTGTCCATGTTTATGTGTAGTGGCCATGCTTATTGTGTCTGCTATGTGTCGCCTCATTGAATATTTGTGCACACAGGGTAGCTGTTGTAGTCACATGTGGGATGCAGAAGAACCACATGTGGTGATGCACCAGGACAGGGCTGATAATGGTCAAGACCAAATTTCACCTCTTTGTGGTCATCCTAGAAACAGGTTTCCTATAGGAAGCCTGGCTATATATCACTAGGGTTGTTGTTTCTTTGTGTCTGCAAAAAAGTTGGCCAAGTCTGTAAAGCGAATCTTTATGCAGAACTCAGTCTTGAAACAAGACCACAGCCCAGAAGTGGACTTAACAGCCAGGATTTTCCACCAGCATTTACCACTGGTGAATGTGAAAATATCATAAGTGATATGTTACCATGTCCAAGCCAACTAAAATTTGCTCTTTGTGTGTCTGATGTCCTCAGCTGGCCCTAGAGCTGGACTCGCCCAATGTCTTTCTCAGCTGTGGCGAGGATGCTGTAACCTACTTATTTGACCTCAGAGAAGAGAAGCCTCACAAGTTAGTAACTCCCTGTTGACCACCACCACCACCACCACCTTTCTCTCTTCTCTTCTCTTTTTCTTTCTTTCATTCGTTCGTGTGCTCATTCTTTCTTTTGTTCTTTTTCTTTCTTTCTTTTTTTCTTTTTCTGTTTGCTTTAATTCCATTTCATTTCTTTCTCTCTTCTTTGTCTCTATCCTCTCATTCCAAGCTCCATTTGTCTCTTTCATCTGCATTTTTACCTCCACTGTTTTGATATCCCTCATTTTTGTAGTTCCAGCACATTCTGTCTCTCAGATTTGTATCTCTGCTTTTATTACAGGTTACCAATACAGGTTGATAATTGTAAGAACTTGTGTAAGATTTGATAGGTTGCAAGAACAGTGATTGTATAAACCTGATTTAACCTGTATAAACCAGTATTTATATTAATGATTGATGGCTGTATCTAGGATGACCACAGATAGATCTAGAAAGTCCTCGACTGTATAAGTCCTGGTCCTGCTGCAGCCCCATGTGCAGTTCAGCACCTCTGACTTTCATTAGGAGAGACTGATGATTGTCTAGGACAAGTAATTGCCACACCTGGATTTTAAAAATATGTGCCGTCTCCACAGTAGAGGTTGGCTGAATTAGAACCTGTACTTGGGAGAGAGTTTTAAAAAAAACTTTCACCAATTGTAAACTCCTGAGTTTATCCACTTCTGACCTTGTTTCTAAGTTTTGTATTCACAACCGTTTTACAAATCTGGCTGAATTTTGTGCAGACTGTTGGTCTCTCGATTCTCAGGCTTATGTACGCCTACTTTGACTTCGGTATCTAGGATGACCACAGATAGATCTAGAAAGTCCTCGACTGTATTGGTCCTGTTGCAGCCCTATATGCATTTCAGCACCTCTGACTTCCATTAGGAGAGACTGATGATTGTCTAAGACAAGCAGTTGCCACACCTGGATTTTAAAAATATCTGCCGTCGCCACAGTAGAGGTTGGCTGATGTGCACCACTGCAATTTGTGGGAATAGTACATAGAGTGGCCTCAATCTCTTCCACAGTGTGACTCCCGTACCACTGACCAAACACTAAGAGAGCGGTTTTTACAGCTGGGTTAATGAATGAGAACAAATGTTTGTGTGAGATGGGAAAAAAAATCAAATTTGTTTTATTATGAGTCTCACACACAGTCTCCTGTATTTTTTGCAGATTGGTAACAACAAAGGAGAATGATAAAAAAGTACCTTTGTATTCCATACACTCAAATCCTTGTGACTCCAGGCAGTTCTGTGTGGGAGGCAGAGATCACTACATCAGGTAAGTGTGTAGTGGGTGCTCACTACATTTGGTGTGCGTATGTATGTGGGAGTCGCCTCTGTGGCCAAGTCGATAACGCTTCGTAATGTCGGGATGCCGGGTTTGATCCCAGCTGCGGGCCATGCGTCTTGCTTTGGTTTCGACAGTGGTATCAAGAAAGCCGACCATCCAGAAAGCAATGGCAAACTACTGGACATAAATTTGCCTAGAAAAACCACACAACAGCCGGGGCTGTTGGGCTTGGTTCTGCAACGTCCTGTAAAGGATATGCAACTAACCTAACCTATGTATGTAGGAGCATTGTTCACCATGACTGTTATGTTTTTTAATATTTTTTTATGTGTATGTGCATGCGGGAGAGGGGGTGGGGGGCTTAGGCAGAGTTCACAGCATTTGGTATATGTATGTATGTGTGCGTTTGTTGGAGGCAGAGTTCACCATGACTAGTATGTGTGTGTAGGAGCATTGTTCACCGTGTTTAGAATGTATGTGTTTGTGGGAGGCAAAGTTCACTACATCAGACGGGGAGGAAAGAAGTCACTACATCCGGTAAGTGTGTATGTTGGAGGAAAAATTCACTACATCTGTTTTATATGTTTGTGTGTACATGTGAAGAAAAAAAAAGGGGGGGGGGGATTGTTGATTTTATCAGATATGTCAAATGTGGTTATGTGTAATGAGGTGCATATACTCCAATATAAACCACTAGTAAATGGGGGGGGGGGAGGAGAATGGTAGTGTGTCATATGAGTGTGTGTGTGGGAGAAGCCAGATATCACTGCATTATCATCTTCTGTGTTCATCCTTGAAAGGGTAGTTGGCACCTTTTGTAGTGATTTACAGCTAGGCTGCAGTATTTGTGCCTTTTGGCCCAGTGTAACCATTTTCAGCAAATCAATAATTAGTCACCGTTTATGACTTCTTTGTTGGGGGGGGGGGGGGGGGGTGTCAGTCTCCCCTTGCATTCAAAATGGGTGCTAGAGCTGTCATGAAGTAAAGATCACTGCATCAGGCATATGTACTGATGTTTGTGATTAAGATATATATGTGGGGGAAGTAGGTACAGGTCACTAAATAAAATATAAAGACATTTATGTGTGTGAATATTGGGGGTTGCTTTGTGTGCAGGTACGTCAATTGTTCTGACATAATGTAACTTTAAAATGTGTTAAATGCGTGTGTGATATAGTGGAGGGGGATTATTGAGATTATTCTGAAATCAGTCAATCAATCAGTCTAATTTTACACACACTTTTGCATCTTTCAGAGTATATGATAAAAGAAAGATTTCAGAGGTAAGTATTTCAGCTGTATGACAGTTTTTCTGCCTTATGTGCCTCTGGGCGCAGTGAGGATGATTGATTGATGACAGTTTTAAGATTTTTCCTCTGCTTCTCTTTCTTTCTCTCCCTGACTACTGTGAATAAAATAATTCATTAAATGTTTTTTGTTGTTGTTATAAACATTAGGAAACAAATTTAAAAACAATTCCTTTTAATCTTCTTCTTCTTCAGCGTTCCGAGCCCTTGAGGTTCATTGCTACAGATATCACCCTCCACTCATCTCTCTGGTTGGCCTTCTCTTTCCAGTTGGTGACACCAAGTGTTTGCAGGTCTTTCTTGACATTATCTCTCCATGATCTTCTTGGTCTACCTCGTGGTCTGCGACCATTCAACTTCCTCGTGTATACAGTTTTTGCCTCTTTGTCATTTGATATTCTTTCAATATGCCCAAGCCATTTCACTCTATTAGATTTCATGATGCCAGTGAACAATGATGATTTAAACAGTTTAACTGAATTTAAAAAGTGTATTTAAGTTAAGCATCTTCCCAGACAATAGTGTTATATTTTGCTATAGAAAAAAAATGGAAATCACACCACTAGTTGATGGCAAATGTGAATAGCAAGACCCATTCACTCTGCAGTAATTCTGTATATTCCTGAGGAGAAGCTGTGAGATGTCCAGAGCATTAAATTGTACATTTGTGGCGTCATTATTAAAAGACAAATTCATAACATTCTTTTTTCCATGCCAATTTTTTAGTTTTGCTTCCATATTTACACATACTGTGTTATGATTTACTATACCACAGCGAGTAAGATACTTCTTTGAATGCCAAATCCCAGACTTTGACATTAATAGCAACAAATTCAGCACTAGTCTTCAAAATAGATGCCCATAATTAGCAGTATAAATACCATAATTGTCACAGATGACAGTATGGTTCCATTTATGTGAAAGAAAGGAAAATACTTCACTTCATGGTGACATGGGATTGGACATCATCCCCTCTTAACCACAATGCTTTTGGTGTCTTTTCTAATATGGGTCTGCAGCTGACATGTTTCTTAAATGGGGGGGGGGGGGGGGGGGGGGGGGAAGAGGAAAGGAAGACTAAATAGTCCAGTTGAAGGAATTTCTACAAATGTTTTTCCTACTGGAGCACAGGCCATGAACCAACTTATGTCAAACCATCCTATTTTTTTACCAACCTCTGCAACCCCCTCCATCCTCAATTATATAAAAACTGTCTCCTAGTTTTTTAAAAGCCTTTTGTTTAGTAGCCATATTTATTAGGGCAAAAGGACATTCTATTAATACTTTTGGCAGGTGTTCCCAATGTATGTTTTATCCGGCTCCCTAACTATACATTTGTGATTCTGTAACATCCTCTTGTTCCTTTTACTCTCTGCAGGCACAGTTAAGGGATGTAGCAATTTTTAATCATTTTACATATTTTGAGCTTTATACTGTGCGGATGTTTTTTTTTTCATTTGTCTGAGTGACATAATTGCGTTGTGCCAGTTTACAGCATAGCTACAATTTGTGCGCCTTTTGGCCGACATTCTACCTTCTTCAGGCATGTAACCTTCCCTGGCAGTTTTTGGGACATATGCGCTTTTTGGCCGACCTCCGATTTCTCTAGGCATTTAGCCTTCCCTGGCAGTTTTGTAGGACCTGATGTTGCAATATGTATATGGTGTCTTCTTCGTTTACAGGTCTTGTCCCTGAAGAACCCATCCAAAGCAACAGCATTTTATACTGGTCTATTCTCAAGGAAGGGCAAGGACAGATCATGGGCCTCTTCCACTATCCAGGGAGGCTTCCATAAATGCAGAGCCGACGCCGATGCTCTGGTTCTGGGCTCACCCAAGGAATTATCATGTCCAGACTAACTGGTAGAGCACCCAAGGAATTATCATGTCCAGACTAACTGGTAGAGCACCCAATGAATTATCATGTCCAGACTAACTGGTAGAGATCTGTTATTGCATTCTTTGTCTACAAACTTGGTGCTGTATGATATGATGGCTACTGAAGAGTTCTTTTGTACATAACATTTTATGCAGCCTAATAAACACATGTTGATATATTATTCTAGGATATTGATGGAGGAGTTCTGAAAAAGTTCTGTCCAGACCACCTGGTGAGTTGTGTGTTTGATTTTTTTTTCTTCATATACAAGACTTTCCATTTTTAAATTGTTGGCTTGTTTGTTATCTTTCTTCTTCTTCTTCTTCGCGTTCACCAGCTGTACACTCTGGCGGAAAGTTCTGGTTGTTCGTCCACACCTGGACTGCAGTCCTGCTCCAGAACCTGGGTGTTGCATGTGCATCAGTTTTACAGATCTGATTCACTTGAATGCAGACTGTTGGTTCCTTGCCTCTCAGGCAGATGCACTCCGAACTCCGACTTCAAAGGAAGCTACCAATTAGTCGACTCTTACGACATGCTTTTTGGTAGGCAGTGGGTCTATTCTTGTTTTCCCCCCACAATGGGGCCCCGGATCCCACACAGGGAGTTTATCTTTCATCTTAACATAATTTTTTTTTGGTTGGGGGGGGGGGGGGGGGATGTGTTCCAGTGGTTAAGCAGTTTGCTGCACACTCTAAAGGTCACAGGTTTTGTTTTTGGACTGCTGTTGGTTCACAGAGAGCACTGAGAATATTCGTTTTTGTTGTTAAGTCCCATCTGTTCAGATTGTTCACTCTTATGTGACTTGATATCTTGATTAAGTCTCATGTCAGCTACAGACTTTGAGCTCTCCAAGCCATGAGTGTCAGACTTGGGTGCTTAGTCTATCATAGTGAAGAATTGCTATGATTCTTTTGCAGTTTTGCAAATAACCATGGTTATATTCAACAGACCTCATAGCAGCTGAAACCACGGTCATCCTCCTCTTTGTTACTTAGACCAGTCTCTGTCCTCGATGCTCCACATGGCGGCAAGGAGAGATCCTGATCAATGCAAAACAAACCTCTGGCCCTCATTCATCAGCCCCTCTGCTTCCTTATGTACGTTAAAAAGTAAAAGACCTTTTCATATGATGCTAAACCCATATATTTATAGACCAATCAGCACTGGATGCGTGGCTTGGTCAACATCATGCCAGCCACTTTATTTTCTAGGAAATTTCCTGCTAGCCAATTTTAAGGTGGGGCGACTTGGGGGCCTAAAGTTAGCCCCCCTCCCCCAATTAAATCTCCATGTGCGGGTTCAAACCTCCAGATCTTCAGGTTGGCAGGGAAGTGGCTAGCCATAAAAAACCACAGCCTCCTCTACCTTCAAGTGATATATCTTGTTCAATCAGACTGTTACTTTTCCCATTACAGATCAACAGTGAAGTCAAGGCTAATGTCACATGTGCTTGTTACAACTACAATGGAACTGGTGAGTGGAGTAGACCTAGGTGACACAGGTTGAGAGAGAGTATGTTGGTGTTCTTGGTAGAAGAGTATAGAGCTTGTGAGTAGGAATAGTGGTATAGGGTTTGATAGTTGGGATATTAGTATAGTATAGCATTTGTAAGTAGGGGTGGTAATAGAGTGTAGGGTTTGATAGTTGGGATCTTATAGAGTATTGTAGTACAGTATCGGACGTGAGAGTAGAGATAATATAGATAGAATATACATGATACATTTTTTAAAGTAAGTCTCTCTTCTCCCCCCCCCCCCCCCCAAAAAAAAAAAAACCATCGTATATAACAATGATTTTTTGCAGCAAAGTTCCCCTTGTGGGTTCCGGGGCCCTATTATAGGAAAAACAAAAATAGACCCACTGCCTACCCAAAATGTAAGAGTCGACTAATTGGGAGCTTCCTTCAAAGTCGGAGTGCATCTACCTGAGAAGGATGGAACCAGAAGTCTGCATATAAATGAGTCAGATCTATAAAACGGATACACATGCAACACTCAGGTTCTGGAACAGGACTGCAGTCCAGAACAGGACGAACAACCAGAACTTTCCGCCAGAGTTTACAGCTGGTAAACACAAAAAAGAAGAAAATTGCAGCCAAAAAAAAAAAAAGTACCACACATTTACATTATTTCCCAGCATAGTCAGTCACCATTGGCTTTAACACATTTTTGGTATCATAGCACCAGGTTCTTAATTCCAATGTCATAGAAGTCTGCAGCCAGTGTCTTGAACCATTCAATAACACCTGTCTGCAGCTCATTGTCAGACCTCTGGTGTGCTTAGACTTCATTGCTTTCGGTGACCATGCGCTTCACCATTGCATTGACTTGCTTTGATGAGATGTTTTGTGTAGGAAATCCAGGTCTTGTCTCCAGTAACAGTGTGCCCCAAAAATTCATCTCCTTCTTTTTGAAAGTGCTGCAAAAAAAAATGTGGCCCGAAGCTGGGCGTTTCTGCTTCTGTTTATCGGTTAACATTTTCGGTATCCATCTAGCGCACAGTTTTTTTAAATCTAAGGTTTCTTGTCACAATGTTTAAAATCAGTGAATGTGAAACTTTAGAAAATTTGACAAGACTTTGCAAAAATGTGAAACCATTTTCCTGGATTTTTTGGTTCACTTCTTTAACCAGATCATCTGTCATGATTCCCGTGTGGGTTCTGGGACCCTGTTATAGGGAAAACAAGAATAGACCCACTGTCTACCTAAAAGCAGATCGTAAGAGTCGACTAATTGGGAGCTTCCTTTAAAGTCAGAATGCATCTGCCTAAGAGGCAAGGAACCAGCAGTCTGCATACAAATGAGTCAGATCTATAAAACGGATACACATGCAACACTCAGGTTCTGGAACAGGACTGTAGTCCAGAAGTGGATGGACAGCCAGAACTTTCCGCCAGTGTTTACAGCTGGTGAACGCGAAGAAGAAGAAGAAGAAGATCTGTCATGAAACTTGATTGACCACTACGACCGTCATCATGGATATTTGTTCGCCCTACTTTAAACATTTCCTGAACCATACTATCTGTCATAACATGTGAATATTGTTTATTTATTTAGAAATCCTTGGCTCCTATAATGATGAGGATATTTACCTCTTTGACAATACAATGTCTGACGGAGCCAATTATATCCACAAATACACGGGACATCGCAACAATGCAACAGGTGAGACCCGGCTACAAGTTTGCATTTGTCCGAATGTAATTTTTTATTCCTATCATTCGCTGGCTGTAAACTGGCAGAAAGTTCTCCTTTTTCATCCACTTCTGGGCTTCGGTCATATTCCAGGACTTGAGTTTTGTGTGCACATCTATTTAACAGCTCTGGCTTATTTATGTGCAGACTTTTGGTTTCTTATCTCTCAGTAAGATGATCTTCAACTGTGAAGGAAACATTGATTGACCTCAGTTGTCCAATCCCCCTAATGAGGACCCCAGTAAAGTGTTGGGGAGGGGGAGGGGTGTTATAAGGATCTTCTGTGGGCTCTTTTTAGTGTGCTGTTTAAGTTGTTCTGTGTTTCTTGAAGGTTGTTCTTGATGCTATTGTTAGATCTTCCGCTCGCTCTGTGGCCATTATATATATGTACCAGAGGTTTTTCATCAGGTGACCAAACCTGTTTTCTGTTGTTCTTTAATATATTGTATATAAGATATGAGTTGGAGCCGCCATGGTGTTGCAGCTAGATGCTTGCCTGCAGATAGAAAGGTCGTGGGTTAAAGTCCTAGCAAGGCCAGACTTTTTTTTTTACAATTAACTTGGCATCCTGGTAGACACAGCCTTGAGTAAAGTTGTGGGAAGTACCGATTGGTCTAGGCTTATTTTCCTAGTACCCCTGAAGACATGAGAAGGTGTCCTTTACTTTTACTTAGGACAATTAATAAGAGCTGAGAATAGGACAGGAGTCTTTGTTGTAAAGTGGTTGTTGTTGTTGTTGTTATCGATCCAGCGGCGCATGAGCTTTCGCCCTTTGGCCCAATGCCATGTAGTGGAATTTGCATGTTTTCACAAGCTGTTCTTTTTTCCTCCGTACAAGGTGTGTCCCACTTGTCTGGTCTCGGAGGGAGTAGCGTTCTTCTTGTCTCACTGAGTTTTGGGCACTCAAAGAGATGGTGTTCAACCACGTTTCGTAGTAGGGTAGTTACATAGCTGGCACTCTGGGGAGTGTTGTGGCTGTATTCTGTTTAGGTGTCCATTGAGTGGGAGTATGTTGCGTTCTAAGTCTGAAGATGGTGGCCTGGTCCCTTCTTGTTAGATGGTTAATGCTGTCATTAGGATCAGGGCCAGACATATGTCTATAAACCTCTCTTCCAGTGTCTCCCATGGCCCATCTGTTCAACCAAGTCTCTTTGTTTATAGCTCTTATCAGTGTTGTTGCTGTCTGGAGGGTTGTCGCTGTAGGTGGTTGTTCTTGTGTTGCTCCTTTCTTTGCCGATCTGTCAGCTCTGTCATTACCTGGGTGCCGGGAGTGACCTGGAATCCACTGCATCACTATTCTGATGTTGTATGAGGTAATAAGCTGATCGGGCATCCAGGATTATCTTGGCTTATGTCAGTTCTGCAGCGTTCACTGCCCTCCAGAGCTTGAAGGGCAGACATTGAATCTGTGAAGATGACAATATTTTGGACCTTTGAGGGGTTAAACATCCATTACAGTCTTTAGGTGGTATACTGCTGTTTCCAGTGCAATTATTTCAGCTCATAGTTTGAACAGAAATTCCCCGCATGCATCAAAAAATCTCTTCAACAGATATCCATCGGGAGTGAACCTATGTAGATTCCGTAACCTGCTTTAATGGTAGCTTTAAATGCTGATCCATCAGTATAGACATGTATCCATTCTTGGGGGTAAAGAATCAACGGGTCTTTAGTGATGAGTTCATAAGAGCGATTGGGTCGGACTGTTTGGTTTCCTCGCCTACCAATTTAGTTTGGACTTCTGGAGCTTTAAAGCGAGCATGTGGTGGTAGGTTTTTTTGCAACATTCTGAATTCCTTGACGTCTTTCTGGGAGGTGGTATCTGTCCTGAATTTCATTAACACAGTGTAAAAACGATTTGTGCTTTATTCTTTGTTTGGTTCCCAGTTTTCTACAAGATGTCTATTAGGATGGTTACGATTTTTCCTAACGCATCTTTCATAAATTTCTAAAGTGGCTTTTTCTCTCCGCAACCCGAGGGGTTCCACATTTGTATGGATTTGTCACATGCAGCAGTTGGTGTAGACTGCATAGCTCCGCAGATTAATCGTGAGGGCATTATTTTGTACTCTGTCAAGAGTCTCTAGGTTAGTTTTGGAACAAGTTGTAAGCAGTGAGTTGTTGTACTCTATCACAGAGCGAACATATCCTAGGTATAAGCCCCTCAGAGTTTTCCTTGTCTGATCCCCATGATGTACCAGCGAGTCTCTTTAATAACTGTAACCGCCTCAATGCCTTATTCCTGATGTTTTCAATATGGATTCTTGAGGCTGAGCTGCGGGTCAAGTGTGACTCCAAGGTATGTGGGATGGCTCTTCTTTCATCACGTTGGTGTTTGTCTAACCTCAGGTTAATATTCTTCCTTGCTACTTGGTGGCTTTTGGTAAAGATTGTGTAGACCGTCATTTGCACAGTTAATCTTGAGTTTCCATCTTTGGCAGTAATCATGCAGTCTTCTAAGGTCTCCATTCAGTCTTTGGGCTCCACTTTCCACATTTTCATGACTCTGCCATATTGCCTAGGTCATCAGCGTACAAAGGCTTTTTCGGCCTTGATTTGTTCTGGCAGGTCATTGATAAAGATTAGGAATAGTGTACAGCTCAATGATGAGCCTTGTGGCAAGCCTCCTCCAAGACCTTCTTTAGAAGAGATTGCGTTGTGCATCTTAGTCTGGATTGTCTATCTATCAGGAAGTATTTCCCCCAGTTATACAATCTGCCATGTATTCCTATGCTCATCATCTTCATCAGGAGACCTTTTCTCCATACTCTGTCATAGGCCTGCTGGAGGTCGACAAAGACTGCCACTGTGTGTTTCTTATTCTGGAAGCCATCATGTATTCTTTGTGTCAGTCTGAACAGCTGGTCTTCTGTGCAGCTGTTGGTTCTGAAGCCTGCCTGTTCATGGCATAGAACACCAGAACTCTCAAGGAACCAATATAAAGTGGTTAAGTTGTTATGCCTCATGCTCTGAAGGTTGTGTGTTCATGCTGTGGACTGCGTCATTCAGTTGGCGGTACATTTTTGTTTATTTGGCTCCCTGGGAATCGTCGGTGGAGCTGTAAAGTTTGTGTTTTATGGGCCACGCTTGTCAAACGGCCAGCCATTGAGTGGAGATAGACAAGACCATATGGGATAAAACCCAGTGCAGTGAAGTCGTTCCTTTCATCTTGAAACCTTTTAAATAACGTTTATTGTGTTTATTTAAAATGAACAACTCGTGTCATTATTTTCTCTACAGTAAAAGGAGTGAATTTTTATGGCCCTAAGTCGGAGTTTATCATCAGTGGCAGTGATTGTGGTCATGTCTTTTTCTGGGAGAAGCACACAGAGGCAATCATCAACTTTCAAGAGGGCGATGATGCTGGCGTGGTATAAACATTTTGTTTATTTTTTATATTTTCTTTCCAGCGTGAGGATTCCAAGCCACATTTTGTGTGGGGGAGGGGTAGGGTGTTGAAATAGGTTCGCTCCCACTTAATATGTATGTCTGACTAATTAAAGGTCTGCTTAAATTAAAATATCAAAAAAAGGCAATCACCATTTTTAAGCATATAAGACAGCACTCCCCCCTTATCCTGGGCACAGGATGGGGTAAACAATTAAAGAGGATTTCAATGTTTACCAGACAACTATATCAAGCATGCCCGTAGGGATAACCAAAGCCTCCAGAACACCTGCATAGGGAGGAGACCAAGCAAACATATATGATCATATCATCATCAGGTGCCTTGCCGACTGGTGTGGGCGATCATGCCTCTCCAAAATCAGAGATCTCCTGCAACATGTGCTGACACACCTCCATGCCATGCAACAAAACTGTCAGGAATCGTCTCTCGTTGTCTTCCTCTATCCCTGTTTCCACAGATCTTTCCAGTGGTCACAACATGTTACATTTTCCCTCTTCTTGTAACATGGCTGAAAAATGACGACTGTCTCCTTCTGATGTCTGTGATAAGTTGTCTTTTGGCTCCCGCCTCTTTTAAAACCTCAACAACAACAACAGAAGGCAACATGGTATGACATCTGGAATGATTTGTGGAAGGAGCTTTAGATGAAGACAAGCAAAGAAGATCCTTGGCATTTTCTTTTGTTCATAGCACATAAAAATGTAAGCACATAAATTGGTACATTTTGTTGGAGATAGCAAGATGTGGTGCAGAATGACCCCCAAGCTGGTCAGCAAGAGACACCTGATATTGAGCAAAGGATGGGAGATTGTCCCCCATAAGTAGAAGAATTCTAATGTAGGGAAGAATTAACAGCTGATGTAATAATTAAAAAATTAATATATTTCCCTACTCTTTCAAGAGGAAGTGTAGAAGCAGGAAAATACATTTGTATATTTCAATTATTAAATTATTTGTTACTTTAGCATTCTCCACAGGATAAGGGGTTTTGACAGAAATTTTTAGAATGTTGCAAAATACCCTTATGTTATGTTATTACTGTCAACGTCATCCCGTACATTGTGTTCCCAGCCTCCCCTTTTTTCCCCCTCAAATACTGCTGCTGTCCTAAGATACAACCTCTACTGACCTCTGAGAAGCAAGTTATAATGTCTCCTATCTTGACCTTAGAGATGTAGTTGACCTTTGTCTTCACTCCCAGGCCATGAAACAGGACCAGTGTCTGAGACTCATACTCTCCACCTGCCTAATCCATACAGTATTGACTATTTCAGCCCTGTCCATGTTTGTTACCACTTGTTTAGTGCATTACTTTTCAGCTTGTCCACTCATTCATTACCATTCACTCCCTCATGCTAGGGTGTATAGATCTACGTGAGAGAGGTGAAGTGAGGCTTTTGACCCAATCACAATGTAGATAAATTGGTTCGGCCACCTCTGGCAGCAGGAGCATGCAGAATGAAAAATGGAAATATCAAGAGGCAGAGTAAGACCTAGAAGAAGAAAGGGAGTTAAAGGAGTCACTGAAGGCCAAAGACTTTACAATAAAACAGTCTGCCAAGCAACTGCATCTGTTAATTAAACTATGTTGCTTAATGGTACAAAGCAGAAATTGACAAAGGAAGAATTGTGACACCCTGAAGCATATTTATAGGGTCTTATATAATCAGATAAATTTTTTAAAATCTTATATAATCATATAAAACCAAGAGGTTTTGAAAGAGGTGGGAGCCCGAAGACAACTTATTACAGACATCAGAAGAAGACAGTTATAATTTTTCAGCCATATTACAAAAGGGAAAATGTAACATGTTGTGACCACTGGAAAGATCTGTGGAAAGAGGGATAGAGGAAGACAACGAGAGACGATTACTGACAGTCTTGTATCATGCTTGATATAGTTGTCTGGTAAACATTGAAATCCTCTTTAATTGTTTACCCCATCCTGTGCCCAGATAAGAGCCTTGATTAGAGCCTCATGGAATAATATTTGCAGATGGATGTCAATTCTTGCTTCAGCTTTTTATCTCCAGATAAAGCATATGCCTTCGAACAAACCACTTCAAGCTGTCCTCTCTCTTTTGCAGACTGCTGCATCTCCTTCACCTCCCCATATTTTGATTCTTATTCTCTCAAGATTTCTTGTCTTCCAGTTTGGGAAACCATCTGTGTATCTGTTTGTGCACAACCACAGGAATTATCAGAGATTGAATTCCACAGTGATAGGACATAAGCCAGTCCTACAGTTCATTACAGAGCAGCTGATGAGATGGTTTGGTCATCTTGATGAGATGGTTTTGGTCATCTGACGAGAGGGCCCTGGCACCAGCTGCCTCAGAGGGCCATGCTGAAGAAATCTAATGAACACAGAGTAAGGGAAAGACGCACATAAAATGGGGAACGATTGCGCTTTGAAAAAACTTTAAAGGAATTAAAATCAGCTTGATGCAGCATTTTAGAAAAAGAACTTCCTTACCCTCCCCCGTCTTTCTCAGCACTTTAGTGAGGTAACTGGAAGAAGAGAAAACTGTACAATTGCAACATTTTGCTGAGATAATTTGAGATTTTGTTTTGCGTTTAAACAGATTAATGTGCTTGAACCCCACCCTACTCTGCCCGTTCTGGCCACTAGTGGACTTGACCATGATGTCAAGCTGTGGATGCCCTCTAATGAGATGCCAAAGATGGACTTGGATGTGTTGAAGAAGGTAAGGCCCTCTTTTATAATGACACTATGTCTTCATTTGTTATGATAGGCTGGAATTTGTTAGTTTCTCCTCATGTTATTGGGCTTTTCAGGTCCTTCTAAGGGCTCAACCCTTTTTGGGATTCACCATTTGTCATAATTTATTTTGTAGGCTCATCATTTACATCTTTCTTTTTAGATCCAATTATTTATCAATGTTCCTTTAGGCCTCATCACTTATCTTTCCTCTAGGGCTCATTCCTTTATCAGCTCTTCTGTAGTGTTCATCATTTCTCTCCTCTCCTGTTAGATCTTATCACCTATCATCTCTCTTATTAGGGCTCATTTATCAGCTTTCCTGTAGGGTTCATCATTTCTCTCCTCTCCTGTTAGATCTTATCACCTATCATCTCTCTTATTAGGGCTCATTTATCACCTCTACTGTATGGCTGATCCAGAGCTGCTGTGGTGTAGTGGCTAGATGCTCACCTGTGAATCGGAAGATCATAGGTTTGGGTCCTGTGGAGCTGGACTTTTATTTTCCCAGAAATTACCTTGGCTCCCAGGTCGAGCCAGCTCTGAGTGGGTACTTCACGCATTAAATGCCGATTGGTCTATAAAATACAGGTGCCCAGTGTGCTTGAAGGCATGGAAAAGGGTACTTCATGGCTGATCATTTATCATCTGTCCTAGAAAGCTCATAGCTTATCTTCCCTGTATGGCTTTTCATTCATCACCACTACTATTTGACTCGTCATTTTTCATCTCTTCTGTTAGATCTCATCATTTGTATTCTCTCACTTTTAGGGCTGTCTCGCTGTCCTATAAAGCTTATCGTTTATAAAATTCCCTTTAGAACTCATTACTTATCATCTCTCCTGTTAGATCCCTTATCTCCTTGCCATGAGAACTTATTTCCTCTTGTAAGTAAGTAAGTAAAGGAGCCTTTTCCACGCCTTTAGGTATATAGGGCTAGACCTATATTTTTATAGACCGGTTGGCACAAAATGGGTGATGTGGTCGGCATCACACCTATTTCCTCTTGTACTAGAAGCAGATTGCCACCTGATGCTGTCAGTGACAAAGACAGCAGTTACCACTTTGAAGAGACTTTTTGTGTGATTCTGTTTCAGACATTAAAGAGAAATCATAATGAACGGACTTTGGAGAGGGTTTCATCTGAACCTGAGATGATTGGCGGACAGATGTTGTGGTTCATTATGCATCATTTCAGAAACTCGGCCAGAAGACGGGTAATAAATGAATCTGTTGTGTTAGTTCTTCTTCTCTCTGTCCTCCTGAGACTATTTGTGTTCCTTAATAATTTATTTCAAATGTCCTAACAGGACTTATTATGTATCTTTGTCTTCTTTCCCTTTATATTTGTTCAGAACTTCTGATTTCTCATGAATTCTAGTTTTCATTTTAAGAGCAGTATTTTAGATTCACTCTGTTTTTGTATCTCTTACCTTTAAAAATGAAGGGCCATTTCGATACCATTTGCATATCAGACATATTTTGCTTGGCCCATATTCATTTTATATACACAAGTTAGTACTTGATGATTTATGTGTCAGCATCCATGTTCCATCAGTTATTTCATTTTTCTTTTAAAAAAAATAAATTTCAAACTTCTTTTTGGTTACTTTACATCATCTTGAGATTATTGGATATGAATGTATTTATTCTTTGAGTTATTTAATCTTGTAGATATTAAAATTTTTATATATATATATATATAAATATTGATTCTTTTACAGTTATTTTTCATTATCTATGTGATCAGGCTCTATGTTCCATCGGTTGTTTATTTGTTCACAAATGTAACCAAAATTCTTTTTTTTATTTTACCTTATTTTGTAATTATTATTATTAATCTTATATTATTTTTTTAAAATTCATTTTTGACCATTTTTGACATTCACTAAAAACTGATTTCTTTTCTATTTCCCTAATCTTTTGTTTATATATTCCCTGTTCATTATAATTTCTCCACACATTCTCAGCCCTCACAGTGCTTACATTCTCATTCCTCACATTCTCAGCTCTCACAGTGCTTACATTCTCATTCCTCACATTCTCAGCTCTCACAGTGCTTACATTCTCATTCCTCACATTCTCAGCCCTCACAGTGCTTACATTCTCATTCCTCACATTCTCAGCCCTCACAGTGCTTACATTCTCATTCCTCACATTCTTAGCTCTCACAGTGCTTACATTCTCATTCCTCACATTCTCAGCTCTCACAGTGCTTACATTCTCATTCCTCACATTCTCAGCCCTCACAGTGCTTACATTCTCATTCCTCACATTCTCAGCTCTCACAGTGCTTACATTCTCATTCCTCACATTCTCAGCCCTCACAGTGCTTACATTCTCATTCCTCACATTCTCAGCCCTCACAGTGCTTACATTCTCATTCCTCACATTCTCAGCTCTCACAATTCTTACATTCTCAACACTCACAATTTTTACATTCTCAACACTCACATTGTTACTTTCACAACCCTTACATTACTTACCACCTCATGCCCCAGATTTCACACAGCCTCAGTCCTTACATCCTCTCATTTCTCACAGCTCATAATTTCTTATCCCTCATATTCTCAAATCTCGATATTCTTGGCTGTTACATTTCACACATTGTCAATCCTCAAAATTCTTATATTCTCATCCCTCATAGGGCTTATCCCTGACATTATCACTCCTTACGGTTCTCATATTTATTTTATGCCTCACAATTCTGACATTCTGATGCCTCACAGTTCTCATATTCATATATTATTCATCAAAGATATTTCTGTTATAAATTATGTGCTAACAGCTGTTTCTATTTTCTCTTTGTTCTTATTCCAAAACTGGAATAATAAGATGCGAGAGGAAGGTCAGGTTCTGTCAACATCAGACGATGACGAGAATGAGAGCCACTCTGAAGGTTCCGACACTAATGAGATGCAGTGTGCCCAGTCGTAGTGTCAGTCAGTGGGCGTGCCAGCTCAGCATTTTTGTTGCATGGACTTCTTTCAGGAGACGGGTTCTGTCGGGATTGTTTTGATGCCAGCAAAGGTGGCAGTGACATGGTTAATGTATTTCATGGATTACACGAATGGTGATGTGTTTTGTGGACTAAATGGATAATTTATGGATGGTAGAGTGAATGGGCAATGAAGCTATTAATGGATGGTTGAAAGAGTCAGAAATATGTGGTACATGGAAAGTAATCTCTGTAATTGAACACATCAAGAAATTTATCTCCTTCTTTCTCAGAACTGAAGATGGTGACTTCTGGCTTATTCAGGCGTAGAACTTGACTTCATCTCTACTTCATCATAGACCTTGACTTCAGGCTTGCTGCCTCATAGAAATTGACTTTAGGGTTACTGAGTCATAGAACTTGACTTCATACTTACTCAGAGACTGTGCTTCCTGCATTTTTTTTGGTAGCAGAAGTTGATTTTATGCCATCTCTTATCAAGGAGACTTGTTTTCTTAGATGTAAAACATGACTTAAGCCACAAACCTCGACTTTCTGCTTTGTCAGTTGCAGGTTTTCACTCATGCCACAGAAATTGACTTTATTCTTTCCAGGTTAAAGATTTTGATTTTATTCTTCTTAAGACATCAAAGTTGACATCCTTTTTCTTATGTTTATGCAAGTTGTTTATTGTTTTCTCATAGGCATAGTTTGCTGTGTATTTTCTCAGAATATTTCAGTTGTGCTCTCTCCTTCTCATTGCATGAGGTCACTGCTGTTATAGTTCCCAGGAACAAGTCCCAGCTTGTAATGGAGGTCATGTTGAGGACCCTCATGTAATATTGATTATATTGACACTTGAAATGTCCACAGATGACAGATTCACTTTATTGGCACCAGGTTTGCCTGCTTGGCACACAGTTTCATCTGTGTGAGAGATGGAGCTAGCAAGAAGGGAACTTAAGAGATAACATACATACATACATACATACATACATACATACATACATACATACATACATACATACATACATACATACATACATACATACATACATACATACATACATACATACATACATACATACATACATACATGTATGAATCTGCACATTGCTAGATCATTTTCACTAGCTTTCTTTCACTTCGGGGTGGGGGCAAAAGTGCAGTCATGATTTCTTTCTTTGATGTCATGTCTGTAACAAGGGTTATGAATAAGTTTCATAAATCATACATATTAATTTTAATTCAGCTGCAGACGATTTGCCAACAAGCTGCTTAATGTTGATTTTCACTATGGTATGTGCATTGTGTCGTGCAGAAAGTAGTGGAAAACTACTGAATTTGAATTTGTCTAGTGAAACCACACAGCAGCAAGCAGATGCTAGAGCTGGTTTACAACATCCTGAAGAACCTTGTGGTTGTACTTTCTGATATCCACTTCAGAAGTTAGCTAGTCTGAGCTGTGATTCTTTCCTTGGAATTTAGTACTTGGTGGTTGTACTTTCTGATATCCACTTTAGAAGATAGCTAGTCTGAGCTGTGATTATTTCCTTGGAATTCAGTACTTGGTGGTTGTACTTTCTGATATCCACTTCAGAAGTTAGCTAGTCTAAGCTGTGATTCTTTCCTTGGAATTCAGTACTTTATATATATTTTACCTTCTGACATCCATTTTGGTAGAGAGAGGGAGAGAGATAGTTTCACTTGTAATTCCTTCCTTCGACTTGAGTGCTTAGGCTCACCTACTGTACTTCAGTAGAGAGCTAGTTTTAGCTATGATTCCTTCCTTGAACATAAATACTTTGTAGGTTTCACCTTCTGTCATCCACTTAATTAGAGAGAGAGATAGTTTCAGTTGTCTTTTTCTTCTTCGCATTCGTTGGCTGGAAACTGGCAGAAAGTTTTAGTTCTGGACTTGTTTTGTTCTGTTCCAGAACTTGAGTTTTGTGTACGCATCTATTTTACAGATCTGGCTTACTTATATGCAGACTTTTGTGCGTGTCTCTCTCAGGCAGATGCATTCTGACTTTCAAGGAAACCTCTAGTTAGTTTACTCATGCAACATGCTTGTTAGGGAGGCAGTGGGTCTATAATCTTTTTATCCACCCACAACAGAGCCTAGGAAAACTAACAAGGAGTTTTGAGTTCTGAATCCTTCCTTGGTCTTCAATACTTAAGTTCACCTTCTGCCATGTGTTTAAAGAGAGAGGTATGCTGATACTTCCTTCAATTTCAGTGCTGGATAGTTTCACTTTCATCATCTGTTCGAGAGAGAGAGAGAGCATTTTTCAGATATGATTCCTGTTTTGGACATCAGTACGGGGTAAGTTTTACCTTCAGTTGTCCCTTCAAGAGCGAGGAATAGTTTCCATTATGTTTACTTTCTTGAATGTCAGTTCTTATTAATTTTTACTTACCCCACTTCAACTGTTTACTTTTGAGCTGTGATCCTTCCTTGGACACAGGTGCTTGATCACATTTCACCGCCTTCCATCCTCTTTAAGAAAGAGAAAGAGCTAGGTAGCCAGAGGTATGAGGTGACAGCGTACACTTTGTTGGACATCGGTGCTTGATTCATTTCACCAACTAACATCTACACGGAACCCAAAAAAACATGCCGAGATATGGCACATTGAAGCATGTGAGTTCCTGTATGTGTGTGCTCACAGGTTTGTCTGCAGGTGTGTTTGGGGAAAATTGCGTATAAACATGAACTCACCTCACCATGCTTGAGGTCTGCCTTCTCTTCCCTTTCTGTAAATACCACCAGATGTAAATTAAGTCGATTAGTATATGTTTAACATTGTGTTTTTTTGCTTTGCTCAAATACTGCTTTATTCTATCTCATGTCCCTCTTTTTGGGAGAATCTTGTTATTGAAGCATATCGAATAAATGTTTCATATTTTGAGAAATGTTGATCAGTTTTGAAAATTCCAGTTAACTTATGAAGAAAATTATTTCATTTACAAAGATGAATACAGGTGATAAACCACCAAATAGTAGAATGACTTCCTTCCCTTAACTGTTTTAGTGATATTTGCATAAGATTTACTTCTTTTTTTTTTCTCCTATCTGAAATTTACATTGCTGTAATTGAGAGCACATCATAGAGGTGAAATCACCTTCTAGGACTAGATGATCTTTGCCGACAAAATGGGTAGATAATTAGTTATCACTCGAGAATTCAACTGATCTTGATCATCAGAAACAAAGTGAAGGTAGAATTACCATCTGGACCTGGATGTTCTCAGTCAAATCTGAAAGAAGAGTGTCACTTGGGAACTAGACTGATTTCATACCACAGTCAAATCTGAAAGAAGAGTATCACTTGGAAACTAGACTGATTTCATACCACAGTCAAATCTGAAAGAAGTGATCACTTGGGAACTAGACTGATCTCATCCCACAGTCAAATCTGAAAGAAGATTCACACCTAGGAACTAAACTGATCTCATCCCACTGTCAAATCTGAAAGAAGAATAACTTTGAAACTAAACAGGTAAATCTGTGGATAAATTCACTCATGGAGACCAGACACATGTAAAACGTAGGTATATAGTCACGTAATGCAATAAATCTAGAATCACTGACTACGATTGGACACAGATAAATCTAGAGATGGAATTGCTCACTACAAATCGACACAGATAAAGCTAGTGATATAATCACTCACTATAATTAGACACAGATAAATCTAGTGATAGAATGACTCAATGTAAATAGACCTTTTTTTTTCAAATATCCGGAAACCATGAGTTGTTAACCCTTTGGCTCGGTACTATGGATATTGCAATCCTTCGGCCTTGATTCCATGATAAGATACCATAAATCTAGGAGAAATGTGGCTTTTCTGCCTACCCCCGACGTGAAGCTGGACCACAAGGAGTTTGTCACCTGGTCGTTGCGTAGGACTACAAGCAGAAAAATTGAGATAGAATAAAGCAGTAGAGGGGCGAGGATGTGCATGTTCCTATTGTTGCCCATTGTTTGCAGTGATACTGAACATGTAGTATGCTGTTAATCTCCAATGTTTAATATGAATGTATATATCAAATGCTTTATCAGTGCTATGGTGTTTGCCCTGGGCTGGCAGTGTCCTAACCATCCTGGGTGTTTTTTTTTTCCAGGATGAGCCATAGGTTGTCATGTTCCTTGATAGTCAAATTAAACCTTGAATACATTTGAGAGATGGCCTTCTGTTCAGTGGTTGGCATGCATGTTGCTGCTGTTGTCCGGGTCATCAAACTCGACAGGAAGGATCAAAGTGCGACAGAAGTGCAGCCGGATGTACCAGTCACATACCACCAAAAGAAAATCATTAAATTGATCAGGAAACCACCAGCCCCAGCACAAGACAACTATTTTATTATGGACAGACCAGAACAAGTCGTCATCCTCCGCCTTAGAACAGGGCACAACCAATTACGTAACCACATGCACACAAAATTCAAGATAGGTGTATCAGCCATGTGCACCTGTGGAAAGGTGCCCCAGACAGCAGAGCATGTACTCCAGGACTGCACCGAATTTGACATATTAAGGCAAACCTTTTGGCCAGAAAAAACAACAGTGGAACGTAAACTCTATGGACCACTGAATGAACTAACAACAACAGTAAAATTTATACAAGAGACAAAACTGCTGATATAGACAACTTATTTCAGGTGAAGAAGAGAAGAAGAAGGAAGGTTCAGAAAATAATACTTAGACTGTGGATAGGATATTTAAATCTTAAGAGTAATCCTGCAGAAAAAAATTGTCACCTGTGATATTGGCCAGGCAGAAATGGACTCCAAGCATTCTTCTTCGCTTGTCCTTACAGGGGCAGTTGATATATTGTGTTGTGGCTTACAGCTAAGCTAAGGAGTGGGTCAAAGCATCCGAGCAAGAAGCAGATTTGTGTAGGGTTGTAATCACTTTGGGTCGTGAGTGCAGGGACTGGCCAGCTGGTGCTGCATAATCAGAAGTCTTAACAAATGATTCATGACAATTCCTGCCCAGTTGATGCGAGCTGTACAGGTTGGCTTTGTGTTGAGAGGTAGATGAAGTGCATGGGGGTTCATAGCAAAAGTGAATGGACGATGCAAAGTGCAACACAATCTGGCATATCTCCACCTTCGCATTCACCGGCTGTAAACTCAGGCGGAAAGTTCTGGTTGTTCATCTATATCTGGACTTTAATCTTGTTCCAGAACCTGAGTGTCACGTGCACATCCATTTTACAGCTGTAACTCATTTGCATGCCTTCTCAGGCAGATGCACTCTGACTTTAAAAGAAACCTCAAGTTTGTCGACTCTTACGACATGCTTGTTGGGGAGACAGTGGGTCTAGTTTGAGAATGGAGGTGGAGATACATGATTTGATGGCCCTTTGTTAGCGCGTGAACAGTGCGGAGGCATACATAGAGATCATTACGGTCTGAGGAGAATGGCGCTGCGGGGAGTTACCAGGAATCTGGCCAACGCTCAAGGAAAAGGCGAGAATGATGTACAATCAGACAGTTACTGGTACCATCGGAACTGGAAATCTTTGCTTGCTGCTCAAGATGGGGACGGAGCGCTTATGGGAGTGTCCTGAATACTATGATGTCGATATTAATTCGACATTCAGTTAAGCTGCGATATCTGCACCTTTTGGTCGAAAACATCTTATTTAAAAAAAACAATCCCTAATTAATCAAGTCACCTTTGATGATTTACTAGTTCGGGTAGTAATTAAACACTCCTACTACCCACTGCCCACCAATACAAGGATATATTTTCATTCAAGAACTATTTTCATTGTCAGTCTTTCCAGAACCCCCTTTTATCGTGTAGCAGCAGGTCTTTTGTAGAACGTCGGTTTCCTCGCCGTCTGCCTGAAAGAAACTCGAGGACTTTCATCTTCTTCTGTAAATTTAAACCCTAATCGTGAAGATAATGCACTGTAAACGTCAACTATATATTCCAAATAGGACAGGACAACATTGAATGATGCCTAGAGAAAATCCCTCGCTCTTTAGTGTTAAGATGCACATCTCTTTCGGAATTGATGTTATCAGTAGTTCGATTGCTTTATCAGTTTGTCCTTTGCTACATACAGGTTTACCTTACCTTACTAAGATTTCAAAAATCTCAGTTTGGTCAGCAGACCAACAAGATAGATCCCAGATACATATTTCAGCCTCCAAAGAGGTCATAATTAGGGCACCCATAACGCATTCAACAGCTTAGGATTATGAACGTAGTGTCATCATTCCCACGTAACCGGATTTGAAGTCGGCTGTTAGTTTGACAAAGGTTAAGATCGTCGAACCGTTGAAATAGAAATTTCAAACTGGTTGGCACCTTTCCTTCTTCCCAGACGACAGTGCTATAGGGTTTGCCGGCGAACCACAGCCCATGGCGAGTGTGACTAGCAAGATCGCCCACATTAAGAAAATTTTCCCACCGTTAGTGCGTGTGATTTCAGAACCGTTGTTATCATATCCTTTAAGTGTGATTCATCTCTGACGCTCGGCTATCAAGACGGCAGGTATAACCACAAACTGTGGGCAAATACTGGGATGTTAAACAGTGAAGGACCCTTTTCCACGCCTATATACTGGGTTACGTCGGCTCTGTGGCTAAGTCGATGCGAACACTTTCAAATGCCTAGCTGCGGGCAATGCGCCTTGCGTTGGTTTCGACATCAAGAAAGTGACCGTTCACAACGGTCTGTAAAGGATACGCAACAACTTTTTTTTTTTTTATACTGGTTGGTCAAACGCTTTGACATGTGGTTCACAAGGTCCATCCGATGATGATTCATTCTTTCAACCCCAGGCAGCTATTTTAAACTCCTTTTACCCTCAAAGTATTTAGCTTAGTTAAAGTGAGCTGCCTTTCCTTTACAGGACATTGCAAAACCAATCTCAGCATTTTTTGGCTGTTGTGGTTTTTCTAGGCAAATTTACCTCCAGTAGTTCGCCATTGCTCACTGGACGGTCGGCCTCTCGATACCACTGTCGAAACAAGCGCAAGGCGCACAGCTGGGATCGAACTCAAGACCCCCGCATTACGAAGCTCGTTCGCACGCCTAAGCCACAGACGCCGACGATAAGCTTGAAAGCACTAAAAAAAATTTGCCATATGGAGTTCAGCATAGACTTTCCGATCCTTCTGTCATAAAACTTATATCATGAGGCCGGCAAAGTCCATTGTTTATTCTTCATTTTTTTTCTAGGGGTTTCTGAGATTCAAGGCATACGTGACGTCATATTTGTCGGAAAATATTCTTCCATAAGGCCTCTGCCTTTCTACCTGGTGTCTCCGTCCTCAATGTGCTTTTTTCCCCCCGGGATATTCTTCCGTAGTCGGTAACCATCCAAGGCCTGACCACCGGGCAGTGGTGGTTTTAATTTCAGTCCCCTTTTCATAGATGGGCAGCTGTTCCCAGCTGATGTGCCCCCAATTAGGAAAGCTTAATTAAAATGTTTCAGCATAGAGAGTATTAGGCATTAGATGTAAACTATGAATCTAGACAATAAGGATTGATATAACGTTGTTGTGACAGAAGACAACTGGTAGGCTATATTTAGAATGACCCAGACATACATTGTGTGTAGTTTTGGGACCGAAAGATCTAATTAATAAATTGCTATTTACATTTAGTTTTGTAGCAGCCGTTAGCAGGTCTAAACAATTTTCGTCTATTTTTTTTTTTTGGTCAATGTTACAAACAAATCATCTCTAGGATTGCGTCCTGAAAGATTAACACCTGACCTAAAGAGACGCTATTAGGATGAGAATCGAACTGGCGAAAGTACCAGAATCCCATTCACCTATTTAACAGTACTATTAGGGCACCGACGGTTACAAGGTGACTTGGGCCGAAATACTCGGATATCACGGCTCAGCTGTAAACCACAGCACAGGGTGCCAACGGCCCTTCTTAGAGCGAACGCCTGGAAAAGATTTTCTGCTTTTATCGTGACACTTACCGCTTTATATCCCCGTATTGAGAGTTACGGTAGGCTTGCTCTTCTGGGTGGCTTGAGTTTTGTTGATCTCTTTTTGCAGGTTACATCTCCGCCCTCCATCCATCTCTTCCTCGGCCTTCTGTCAAGATGTTCTGCGGTATAAAATTGTATATATAGTTTGGTCTGGCTACATTCTTATTAGGTGGCCAAACCATTTCATTCTCTGTTCTTCAATGCAATGCAGGCACGGTCTTGTTCCAGCCCTCCATCCATTGCTGGCGTTCGTGACCCTGTCCCTTCTTGTGTTAATGGTGACTTCTTAGAGGCAGCGCATTTCGCAGGTAATTTTCGGCTATCTTTCGAATAACGGTTCCAAATATCGAGGCCAAAAATAAACCCTAACAGGGCCTCAGTCGCATGTAAATTGCGAACTTCTGGCGACTTAAATTCCGGCGACTAACGATACCGCCGAGATTTTCTCAAACGCCACTACGCGCGGCGTGGATTGGGGATAAACTAGATTGCTGGGACTTACGAGCAGCATGCGAATCTCCTGCAGCTTTCCTCATTTTATTTACTTGTGAATGCCAGCCATCTATTTTAGCCCCACTCCACGCCGCACGTCGCGGCGTGGGAGATACCCTCGGCGGTAGCGGAAGGCTGCAATTTACATGTGACTGAGGTCCAGTTGGGGTATATTTTCGGCCTCGATAATTTGGGACCGTTATTCGGAAGATAGCCTAATTTTCTGTTCCATGATCTAGGATATACTACCGGCAGGGCCTTTTTTCTAGTTAAAAAGGTGCCGGTACTACTCGCCAAAATGTATTTTTTTTTTTAAAGAGTACCGATACTCCCTGAAAAGTGGCTGTTACAGTAGGGCTAAACAGTGATGCTTGATTAAAAAAAAGGTGCCAGTGTTGCCAACTGTTGCTTACCACCAGAATAAAAGACCTGCTTCCCGGTGACAATAAAATGCGCAAAACCCGAGGTGGAATCACATACACATGCAATAATGTTGTATAGTGACCTGGAATCACATACACGTTGGCGATAATGTTGTATCGTGACCTGGAATCACATACACGTTAGCGATAATGTTGTATCAGGACCTGTATATTGTGTTAGAGTTATCTGATAATATGGAGTTCCGTGATCGGTCTTGACACCCTGGTCTTTCTTTGCATCGAAAAAAAAGGGGGAGGGGGGGGGGGGGGATCTCGAGACATGGTGTGCGCCTCGAGTGCTAGAAGTTCCGGATTCAATCCCCGGTAAGGGGTGGGATTTTTTCACGTGGACTTACTTTTAGTAATTTTCCCTGGTCTCTGGGTAGTAAGATCAGACGCCTGTGTGCATTGTTGAGCACGTAAACAATCCCTTGGTAGTTGAAATAAAAAAGAGTAGCTTAACGGCGCTACCCGGACAAAATTTGGAGTTAAAAATTCCAAGATCCTCGCTGGTGCTACAGAGCCTGTGCACTATGATGTATGCACTGAGCCTATGCACTAATGGGTTACTACCCGTGTGCCATGATGTTGATCGTTGTTCAAACCTCAAGAGGGGGGGGGGGGGGAACTGCATCGAAAAGGGATGAAGGCAGTCGATACGATCTTTGAAGTGAATCAACACGATACAGAATACAACTAAGGTGCTTACAGAAACTGGTGTCTGTCTTGTCTCTTTCGCTCGCTCTCTCTCTCTCTCTCGCGCGTAGTCAGCCACTTCTTTTTTTTTCTGCTTTCGACATCAGTCATGCTAAACATTGAGTCCCGTCTGGGTCACAAATAGGATTGTGCGTTTGAGGTCGCCACCGGTCCCCCATAGCTTCTCTTTCAATGTGGCTCCCTTGGGCCATATCCACAGACTTTGCTGGGAGAGGTAAGGGCAGTACTGTAGTATGTGCCCAGGGATCTGTCAATGCTTTCCCCTGTACTGCTTTTGTGTCAGCCACTGTATCTTCCATCTCTCTTAGTCTCACTCTCCCAAATCAATCATCTAAAAGTCTTATCAAATCAAGCAACTATTTAATAATCCAATCAACACATTAACCAGCTATTTAATAATATAATCATCCAACTATAAAAAATTAGCAAATCCAGCCATCTCCTTGTGAGATGCAATTTTTCGTTATTTGAAGCCCTACTCTGGCTCTTGCCAGGGGCCGCAATATAGCCCGACCATAAATATGGTCTAATGGCTGAATGCGGTTTCTGGAACCTCTCCACGGTGATCCTCATCCACATGGTGGCACTTTGTGTCATCGGGTGTTTATCGCTTGTGTTATGTCCTAGTGGGGTAAAAATCTACTACTACTACTATTTGAAAGGAGCGATCATTTGAAAGCCGTTCCAATGGATATTACAAAAGCATAAAAGAAGCATTGACATGTATGGTAGAATTAAACAAAGCATTCCTAGATATTTCGTTATTTCCATAACGAATGGAAAGCCCAGTGTACGGATGTGAGGTTAAGTAGTTATGAGCATGACGTGACGATTCTTGAGTGAGCCCAGTCCAGAGCGCCACATAGGTAAGGTTAGTTGCGTATCCTTTACAGGACGTTGCAGAACCAACCCCAGCAGCCCCTGGCTGTTGTGTTTCTCTAGGCAAATTTACGTCCAGTAGTTTGCCATTACTTCAGGGCGGTCGGCCCCCTGATACCACTGTCGAAACCAACGCAAGGCGCATGGCCAGCAGCTGGGATCGAACCTGGCACCCCTGCATTACTAAGCGTTCGCATAGACTTAGCCACAGAGCCGACGAGCGCGACATATCGACTCTGATTTGACGGAAACCTTGTCAGCAGGTAGGTAATGCCCATGTTATGTCTCTGCCTTCCAGTGAGGGTCATGGTTGTGTACTCCTATTTATGTTTGAGGATCGACCAGTATCAAGAAGCTAACTTGGATAATAAATGATCGAAGAAGTCGGATGTGCTGGCCGAAAGGCTTGTAAATATCGCAGCTATGCTGTAAACCTGCACAATGTATTTACGTCACACGGACGGACGATGATGATGAAGAAGAAGATACATAGCCAAGTCTTCTTCTTGTTCCCCGGCTTTAAACTCAGGCGGAAAGTTCTGGTTGTTCGTCCACTTCTGGACTAGTCCTGTTCCAGAAACTGAACTTGCGTACACATCCGTTTTCCAGGTCTGACTCTCATTTGCAGGCAGACTCTTGGTTCCTTGCCTCTCAGGCAGATGTTGTCCAACTCCAGAGGAAGCTCTCGTTATGTTACAACACATCTGGAAGGTGGGAACATTCAGCCTTAGCAGTTTTCGGAAAGGGGCGAGGGAAAGGGAAGAAGAGGAGGGGGGGGGGGGGGACGGCTTGATATGTCTAAGCGGAAAGAAGCGGAAAGCCCTCAGATTCCGGCGTACCTACATACACACGCCTGTGCAAAGAACATCATACGACGCTAGTCGTGTAAATTATGCGCCACATCAAGATAGTTAAAGTTTTGAGATCATTCATCTGTCCTATGGCAACTTATGGCTGGGAGTCGTGGACTCAGTCTGTTATAAACATTCTGTGTGTTTTCGTTGGCACAGGAGCCGAGCAACTATGGGATGACCCGTTTGATATGAAACTGAAACTAAGATTACCAAGATTACAAGATCTACTCCATAAATTTTGGTAACCGCTGCATTACACATAGCCCAGCGCCCCCTGGTGATACCCCATTTGGAGAAGTAGAAGCATGCACCAATTTAGTTAACAAGGCTGACAATGACGAACTGACAGATACAAATATAAAATTACGAATTCAAAGGGTACACGAGGCTTTATAACACTAACTCTGTCGAGAAAAAGGGGGGGGGGGGGGGGAGTCACCTGGAAAATGTAACTGACAAAACTGAGACTAGTTAAGTGATACGAACAGCTATCATCATCATCAGTTCTCGTTATGCCTAGTGGCACATGAGGCTTCAGAGAGGACTTTCCATGCTTTCCTGTCCTGTGCAATCTTCAGTGCAGTTTTCCATGTCAAAGATGCCGCACTCAGGTCACTTCCCATCGTTCGTCTCTATGTTGTTTTTGGGCGCCCCTGTTTTCTCTTTCCCTCTGGTGTCCATGTGAGAGCTGTTTTGGCAGGTATATCAGAAGTCATTCTCATAACGTGGCCAAGCCATTTCCACCTTCTCTTGGTAATCATACTGTCTAAAGTTTCTTGGTTTGTGGCTTGAAGTAGTTTAGTATTTGAGATTATATCTGGCCAGAAAATTTTGATAATTCTACGTAGACATGTGTGGTGGAAGGTGGACAGCTTGTGTGCATCTTTTTTGGTCATTCTCCAGCATTCCGCTCCATAAACAAGAACTGGCAAAATCTTGTAGAGTCGGAGTTTCGTTCCTCTGCAGTAATTGTTGGATTTCCAGATTTGCCTCATCCTTCCAAAAACAGCTCTAGCTTTGTTCAGACGTGACTGTATGTCTTCCTCTGTCCCTCCCAGTAGGGACACCACACTGCCAAGATATGTGAAATGTTCTACATTTTCAAGTGATTGGTTACTTATGGTCACTGGTTGTTGGTTTGGACTGTTTATCATGATCTTAGTTTTCTTTGTATTTATTCTCAGTCCCATCATTTCTGCTGTTCAGTTTAGTCTGTTACTTTTCTCTTGTATATGTTCATGTTTATGTGATAGGAGTGCTATATCATCTGCAAAATCAAGGTCCTCAGGCATGGTGAATGGAGTCCATCGTATGCCTCTTAATGTCCTGTCTACTGTGTTCTTTAGTATCCAATCAATCACAAAGTTGAAGAGGAGAGATGACATAACACATCCCTGTCTTACACCCGTCTTTACTGGGAAAGATGTATTGTAATTTTTTATACTGCAGGAAAAGTCTTTATAGAAGAGAGCAATTATGTTGACTATTTTTTCTGGAATTCCATAATGTCGTAAAATTTTCCACAGACCGTCTCTATGGACGCTGTCAAAAGCTTTCTCAAAGTCCACAAAATTTATATATATATATATATATATATATATATATATATATATATATATATATATATATATATATATATATATATATATATACACTTCTCTGCCATTTCATTGCATTGTTCTACGAACAGCTACGTAGAGAAGAAAGATATAAAATCGAATGAAAAATATATAATTGAGAAAAAACATTGAGAGAAATTGATTGGTCTTTTGTTTCCAGTTGGTGACCCCAAGTGTTTGCAAGTCTGCGTTGATATCATCTTCCATCGCCTTCTTCTGTCTGACTCGTAACCTATTCCCATTCACCTCTTGTGTGTGTGTGCGGTTATCTCTCTGGTATCTGCCATTTCTGCTTTCATGGCTAGAACTAAAGGAAAAGTCAGCAAAGAAGGCAATGAAACCTTTGCTTCTACCACCAGCAGCATGACAATGGAGGTCATGGTTGTGACAAAGTCCCTAGAATGGCTGAAAACTCAGGGAATTCACCAACGCATGCTTTCTCGGCGACTCAGTGAGCATGCAACAGACAATCTAGGCGGGGCATTTACGGAGCCATGGCTCCATGTAATGCAGTACGCAGCGTTTCTCGAAAACACATTCATTTTGGTCCCAGGGTATTAGGTTTCAAGAACGGATCAACATCGTGGCACAAGGGTAGTAACCTATAAGTGCTCCGTTTCACTGCTTATTCAAGTTTGAGTCAGAAAACTTGCAGCTAAGTGCACGAACTCCCTAGCACCGGGAGGGTCCTGAAATACTTTTCGTAGATATATAACATTTTGCCCGGGCAGCGCCGTTAGTCTACTTTTTTCGATTTGCACCTGCCAAGGGATTTTTACGTGCGCAGCAGTACACACGGGCTCCGATCTTACTACCCAGAGACCAGGGGGAATTACTAGAACTCCCGTGAAACCAATTCCAGCTTTTACCTGGAGCCTGAACCCGGAACCTCCTGCACTTGAGGCGGCCCTCGCGACCACTCAGACGTCCTGACTGGCAGCGCGACTATCCGGAATGGGTTGGACAGGAGAGACATCATCAATGCCATACGAGAGACTAAACGCTGTGAGGCTTTCAGTTTCATTAAAAATGAGTTTCCACTGAATAGACTGCATACCCTGGGTGTACAATTGGAGCTGCGAGACAGGGAACCACGCGAGATTTACCCATCGTTTCATCAACCAGAACAGAATGGGAGTTGTTAGTCTAAAAACATCCAGATACATATTCATGAGGAGGTTGGGACATTTGTGGTCATGTGCGATGAAGATGATCTTTAAATAAACTATGAACTATGAACTATGCCATGTGAGATTATTTATTCGTGTCACTTTTGTTTCCTTCTTAATGTTTTCGACTATTTCTACTTGTTATCTGGTACTGGTACTGGTGTTGATAAAAAAAACGAAAAACTTCTTGCCTCTTTCAACCGGCTCCTAGATTGAGCGTTGGTTATATCGGGGCTTTGTTTGTGTGCTTGGAGTTTGTTCTCCAATGATATATATTCCTCCTTATTTGCGGCGTTTCCATACGCCTTAGCATTTGCTCGGTGTTTGAGCTGTTATTTGTATTTGTCACGTCCGTCGTCGCCTTGCCGCACTACTGCATCCTCTTGGTACGTCATCATATAGCACTCTGGTCAGACCAAAACACGGCCCATTTTCAGGGTCTACTTGTTATCATATTACAGTGTCTATAAATACTACAGTTTCATTGTCTACATTTCTGTCGGTTTGCAAAAACATAATGATTATCTGTATATATATATATAAGGCTGCTGATATTAACAGTTATTATATTCTTTTGTAGCACAATATAATGGTTTAGCTGTGTGTGTAATCTTGCCGAACAAAGAAAAGACCTGATGTACTAAATATCTGACAAATGAACAATGGCTATGACATGCAAGAGATTAGAAATAATAAAAAAATATCGTTTATTACAGAAATAACAGGGCGAAGACCGCTTGGCTTTGTGCACAGGCACAGAATCAAAGAAACACAAAAGAGTGTTAGGTGACAAAATTCTGAGGGGAAAAGGGGTAAAAGGTCAATCTATTAGTGTTTCGATGCACTCAATCATCATCATGTGCCATGGTGATATGCGTTGGCGGTCACGTTTCAACATATCATTGCCGCTCTGTTGATTATCTGTCAAAGGTAGGAAAGAGAGGTGGGGCGGGGGGGGGGTGCTGAGGACCATGACCAGCAAGTATTGATACCCTCTACGACGTCTTTATTGAATCGCTTTCCTTTTCTTCCCTCTTCCTCTTTATCAGAACAGGGAATGTGCGTGTGTGTGGGATGGGGGGGGGGGGGGGCTACTGGGGGTGGGGATGGTAGGGTAGAAGGGTGGGGCTGGAACTCCACACCTTCGCAGACATATACCAGGAAGTAACCATGTCATGATTAAATACATAAGTGTTGACTGAGATTGTTCTTATAGTGCGTTTGAATACTCGTGTCATCATACTTCAACAAATATCTCGAGAACTCCTGGTGGCCTTAGATTTCCCATGTCTTCTTCATGCTATAATTTACAATAGCACAGGTGATGATATTTTCTTAAATCGGCGAAATTGTGTGATCATTGTTTGACTAATAATGTATATTCTTCTAAAAAAATGTAACATACAGTAATTGGAAATTAGTTCGCATATGCAGCGATGCGAAGTGACTATTTTAACAGCCGGTCCCGCATACAATGAAAAATCCGCAACTAAATGAAGATTAATATTAGAGATGACGACCTGAGAGTTAATTGCATGTAATTTTATGTTAATTTTATGTTTTGAAAAGTTCCGGTTGCTCAGTTGACTGTAAGCCTGCTTTGAATTGGTGTCTGAACCCACTACATTCAGAATCTAAGATAGATTAGATTACAAAATAAGTAGAACCCAGTAAACGCATAGTGATTTATTTGGTTTTGAATGAGTTAAGGCGTTATCTCTCGATCTGAATGTAATAGGTTCAGTTTTAGACTCAGACCTTCAGTTCACAAGTGCAGATCTTTCGGAGACTCGCGTAGGTCGTTGTTGAAACTACAGAGCTCGTGCTTTAAGTGACAATATCTGCGAGGGAACAGACGTTGTGTGGAGGGAGGCCGTATGGGATAAAACCCGATGTAAATGAAGTAGACCGTCTCACTTTAGACACAGCTCTCTGTTCTTAGACTGACAATTCTTGTTAGTTGCGTATCTTTTACAGGACGTTGCAGAACCAACCCCAACAGCCCCTGGTTGTTGTGTGGTTTTTCTAGGCGAATTTACGTCCAGTAGTTTGCCATTGCTCTATGGACGGTCGGCTTTCTTGATACCACTGCCGAAACCAACGCAAGGCGAATGGCCTGCAGCTGGGAATTTAATAATAGTGTTGTTTTATCACTCTCCCAAAAAAAAAAAATCTGAAACTATGCTCCAACTACCGTACCATCGCATTAATAAGTCATACTAGCAAAAATCCTCTTACGAATTATCAAGAAGAAGATTGAAAGGAAATTACAATATAGGCTACATGAAACACAAGCGGGTTTCAGACAGGGTAGAGGAACTAGGGATCACATCTTTAATATGAGAATAATTTTTGAAAAATGTAGAGAAGACAACGTAGATCTTCATGCTTGTTTCACTGATTATAGCAAGGCATTTGATTGTGTCCAACATCAGAAACTGTGGACTATTATGAGAAGTATGGGATTTCCAGCACATTTGGTGCATTTGATTGAAAATCTTCATCATTAGTAACAAGCAACCATCAGAGCAGCTGGTGAAAGATCGGACTGGTTCGAGGTGCAAAAGGGGGTTAGGCAGGGGTGTATTCTCTCACCATGTCTATTCAATATATACGCAGAAAATATAATGAGAAATGTCAAAAATGACCAGACTTGTGACAGTTATGATCCTCTCAAAATTGGTGGCAACCCTATTCCGGAACTCCGCTACGCAAATGACACAGTCCTCCTTTCGAACAGCGTAAAGGGAATATACCGTTTAATTGTGTCTGTCCAAAGGCACAGTGAAGATCAAAATCTGTTCTTGAATTTCCACAGATAAAACTGGCTGTCACTTAAAAATAACAATCAATGATGGAGAAATTGAAAATGTCACAAACTTTGAATATCTAGGCTCCATAATAAATAACAATTTAGACTGTTTGACGGAAATTAAAAGGAGGATGGCCATAGCAATGCAAAGATTAAAGAGCCTAAAAAGTCTATGGTTAAGCACCAGCAAGGAGATCAAAATTAAAATTTTGAGAGCATGCATCTTCCCTGTAGCAACATACGGATGTGAGTCGTGGACTATCTCCAAGTCCTTAAAAAAAGAAAATAGGGGCTTTTGAGCTTAAATTCTATAGAAAGATTCTCAGAATATCTTGGACAAAGAAGGTGTAATAAGTGGTGTGTGTTTCTTCTCGTTGTCTAGGCAGTGTTCATGCGTGTGTGGTGGATGATCTTCTCACACGCTCCACGTTACACAACTGGCACAAGCCGACACCGATGTGAGCTTACGAGACATGAATTTATTGACGTATTTACACTTACAAAACAGAATGTCCGGTCGGTGTCCTAGTGAACAGCTCTCGTACCCAAACTCACGCAGCCTTCAACGAACAGTCTTCTTCAAGCATTCACTGACCAAAGTTGGCTCCCATGGATTAACGTTGAGGTTCTGGTCATCTCACACACTGGCATGGTCGATCTCGGCTTCACACTTCGTCGGCAGGGTCTCTTTTCTTCACAATCACTCTCACGTTGACATTCTCACTTTCAGTCGTACGTCCTCTGACTCCAACAGGTCGACACAAACTAAACTTGACCAGAGTCAAGTCTGACTTATACCACGGGTTCGTTTCATGTGACAACACGTGGTGGTCCTTTACTTTTCACGTGGCGACCTTGGGTCGCATCATCGTGGTCCCCGTGATAACCAGTGGTTAGTCACCTATCTCCAGATTCTCGTTTAATCCAAGTATCTGGACTATCTCGGTGTTTTAGGTCAGTTTTGGGCCTTCCCCCCAACCATCCTAAACTGGGTGAAAATATCCCCCATTACAGAAGAGGAGAAATACTGACATCTTCAAAGATCTGAACATCAAGGAAGATTGGCTAATAAACAGCATCCTGCCTCGGAAGCTGAAATATTTTGGTCATATTAAGCGCCACAACGGATTGGAAAACATTATAGCAGAGGGCATGGTACCAGGAAGGAGAGCAGGGGCCGACCAACTCAAAGATGGGCACATGATATAAGTGACTCCTTGAGTATGAAAGTTCATGAGGCGGGAGAACTGGCGAGAGACGAGTTTCTTTCAGGCAGACTGTGATGAGAGCGACGTTCTGTAAAGGACCTGCTACATTATGATGATGAGTGTTGTTGTAGTAGTGAAAGTATTATTGTTATTCGTAATAATAGTAGTATTAGTAGTTGTAGTTGTAGTAGTATAGAAGTAGTAGTAGCAGCAGCAACAGCAGCAGCAACAGCAGCAGCAGCAGTAGTAGCAGAAGTAATAGTGTAGTGGTATTAGTAGAATCAGCAGCACTCACAGAATCTGAACGTACAGCTATAACTTCTCCATTGTACAGATTATAAAAAAGTTCACTGATGACCTCAAGTGACGGCTGATAATTAATTATCTCCTCATGTCACGTTCAAAAGGTTAAAAATGGCACCCCATTCAGCTGCTCCAAACGTTGTCCCAGTTTTTGTGTGCCTCGATTAGTTATATTTTTTTCATTGTTATCAGTTGCAGAAGAGTACTTGTAGATTCTGGTGTTGGTCGTTTCCTGTTAGGAGAGTTGTCAGTGGATCTATCATCATAACTGTGCAGCAAGTAGTTTGCAGAGTTGAGTCAAAAATTGACATCACAGCACTTGGGGCATTCCCATGCGTGCTCCGTCCTCATCTTCAGCAGCCAGCGCGGAGTTCAAATACTGATGGTATCAGTCATAATCTGGTTATATGTCCGTCTTGCTTTTCCTCTAAATGTAGTGAGCCGGCCAGACCCTCTGATTACACCCAGGTGCCTCATTCTCCCCAGGCCATAATAATCTTGTTTCACTACTGATTCCGTTGCTTGTTCCCAGAGAGAACCACATCTGCCTTGTCATGTATTAATTCACCACCCAGTGGTGCAGATTTAATATCGAAGAATTATTTCTTCTGATTTTTTGTTTTGTTTTTGGTAGCAATTCTTTTCTTTCTCATTGTCTCCAAGAACCAATGTATTTGATTCTGTTTGGATGAAACCTGACCTTTCCTTCTGTATAGCTAGCTAGCTACAACTTCTGATGCATAGTAAGTAAAGTAAAAAGGTCCTTTTTCCACGCCTTTACACGAACTGGAAATATAGGGCTAGAGCTATATTTTTATAGACGAATCGGAACTTGGTGGATGATGTGGTCAGCATCACGCCGGTCGCCTTTTCTTCCCATGAATTCACCTAGTAGGCAATCAAGGCTGAGTCTACCTGGGAATCAAGGTACTTTTTTAATATTAGCCATTATCAGTACCAGAAACTTTTTAAGTTATATTTTTGGGGCTGCTCTAACAGACACTTTGTAGTGAGTATCGGCACCTTTTCTTGCTAGAAAAAGAAAAAAAAAAGTCCTGATATCATTGCTTATATTTGTTTCGATTCGAATGGCAAATTATATATTTAAAATAATATTAAACGTACTAAAACATGGTTGGGTAGGAAAGGGGGTTGGGGAGGGTGGGGGTGGGTTAACCTTTTTACACATTTATGGGAGGAGCTAAGCCCATCCCTGCAATTATTCTCAACCCTCTTTCAAGTTTTATGGGTGGTGGGGTGGGGAGGGGGGGGGGGTATCTGAGGCTCCAAAAGATGCGCCCATAATATAAGATATATGAAACCTTTTAAAATGCCCTAAAGCTACATAAAGTGCTGAGGTCACTACTAATTAAAATTGCACCAGCTACTCTAAAAAACGACCGGTGTAATGCTGACCACATTACCCACCTAATGTCGATTGGTCTGTAAAAATATGGGTGCTTTCCAAAGCCTAATGAGCCTAAAGGCGTGGGAAGAGATCTATACTCACTCCCCAAAAAGTATTAAAATGTATACGCTTATTAAATTTACCTATAATGGAAACAGATTGTTGTTTAATAGCAACTAAAAAGAAACAAAGAATGTGTTTGAAAAACGATAGCAGTTATGTTACATTATCCTCCAAAACGTTTAGTTTTTTTTTTTTAAATGGCAATGTTTGTTTAGGCCTCTGAATGCTGGGAGGCTTGATGCTGTAGATTATTTTGCTTAAGCCTTAATATAGTACTAATGCTGTTTGTCTGCCACAGACGGGTGTTATATTTACTGTCTTAAGAAAAAAAAAAAAAAAAAAAAAAAAAAAAAAAAACGCATAGTCACTTGAAGGAACAAACATTCTCACAAATTTCACCTTTTTTTGCATCTGGGTCACGATAGTTTTTAAGCGTATGCCTTTCCCGTTAGTATAGTGTTTGGCCTCCTCTTGTGTGGATCAGTAAATGACATCTCCTGCGATCAGATGTCTGATGTGGGACTGTGGGATGGCCGCCCACTCTTCCTGGAATGCTTGGAACAGATCACGACCGTTGGCTGGAGCAATGTTTTGGCGACAAACACGTCTTTTCAGCTCATCACACAGGTGCTCAATTGGACTCATGTCTGCAGACAGGGATAACCAGGGACGGGTTTAAATGTTTTTGGTAGCCATGAACTGCGTGGTTAGCTGTGCAGATTGGGGTCTGGCGTTGTCCTGTTGAAAAAGATATCTGTTGGCATCCCAAAATGGAATTACGCGTGGTCGAAGAATTTCATGGACGTATCGTTGCGCATTCAAGCTTCCTTCAGGTTGCACAAATTGACTCCTTTCGTTGTAACTGATCATTACCCATACCGTTACACCTCCAGCAGCGCGCAGCAGAGCTTCATCGACACAATTTTGGGCTAAACCTTCATTTCGTATACGTTAGACCCTACGCCGTCTATCATGACGCTACAACAAAAAGAAAGACACGTCACTGAACCAGACACGTCTCCACTGATTGTCACTTGCATAGGGATTATATTGGTTGGCCCAAAGAAGTCGATTTTGGCGGTGGCTACGCGTTAATACAGGTCCTCGGTGTGGTTGTCGAGCCCAAAGTCCGACATCATGCAGTCTGCTCCTAACAGTTTGATCAGACACATGACGTCCTGGAGGTAGTGCCTGTGTAGCCAAGGAAGCTGTTGAAAACCTGTCTCTGAGGTGACGAAGCCCAATAAAGCGATTATCCGCTGCTGTTGTCACTCTGGGTCGTCCACTGCGATGTCGGTCTTCAGCTAAACCAGTGGCTAGGAAACGGTGCCAAAGTCGATTGATGGTACTCTAATGCGTGTTTAGATGCCTGGCAACCTGACTTTTACTTTCTCCTGCCTGCAATAGGCCAATAGCAATATTTCTTAAATTTATCGACAGAGGCGCCATTCGTGACTGCTTAAAAATGAAATGATCGTTTTGGTGTAGCGTTATCTTTGTATAGGGTTTCAATTGCATAGGCAGTCAATAGTGTTCACCGCAATTTGTGTTGCTTCCTTTGTGTTGCAATGTTAAGTATGGTCTTAACACAATTGACCACTGTGTTGAAACGATTACAAAAACCCGCGCAATTCACGCCCACATGTCCACTGGACACGGTAAACAACATTTGAGTCTGCTTTTCACGTACGCGAGTGTGGTATTTTATTTACAAACTAATAAAAACGCGCCATCAGATAACTATGCGTTTCTTTTATTGAACAGTATATCCGAGTTATTATTTTAATTATTTCTGTGTAATAGCTCTGTTGATCATCATCTCCTTTTGACCTAAATAATTATCGCTCGTAAGCTCATCTCTTTACGCTCTAAGGAGTTTAACAGCTGCTTGGAAGAAAAAGAGTTAGTTGCTTTTATAAATCTTTTTTTTTTTTAAATAAGCTTTTTAAATCCCAGATTGCCCGATTCATTCCCTCCCATTTCTTCTTTTCATTCGTTATATTTGTTGTTGTTGTTGCTTAAATGACGTCATTGGCCCGACGGCAGCGCCACCTTCCGCAAACGAGTGTTGTCAACAAAATGGCGTCAAGCAAAGTGAACAAGCAGGTAAGGACATCGAGCTCAGGGTCGAGGGCAGTCAAGCGAAACGTGTTACACGCTGGAATTTTCAATTACCCTTAATTGTTCAAGGGCAATGAGAGCACAGCGTGACGAACATTCTTTGCTGACAGCTGCACTGTTGTGGTAACCGCATATGACCTCCAAGAGAAGGAAACGTGTTGTGCCTGTTAACGGTGGGGTCGCCATATCCGCGCAATCGTGCGCCTGCTACATTTTTGCGTCCGTAACATTTTATTATATCTGCATCAACGGCATACAGATTTACATCTATAGAGTCTCCTTTTATGTTCTAAAATAAAAAGCGATAAATGACACCTTTTTGATATTTAAAAAAGGCTAGATTTTGTAAAAAAAATAATAATAATAATACACCAAAGGAAAATGGGCCGATATATTATTTTTACGGAAATTGGGATTTTATTAACAACCCGGATCCGATCAGAATCAAGCCAAAGATCAGATGAACGATTCTAAAGCCTGAACATCATTTCTTAATTAAATTAGACATAATAAATAAAATGAAAAATGAATGCATATAGACTTTGTAAAACAAGCTGATTTTTATTTATTTAATAATTTATAAAACATTGCATTACCCCCCACCTCCCCCCCCCCCCCCATACATTTCAGCCATTATATAGTTATTGAGACAGTCATGGTTAATAAAGTAAAATGTGCCAGTATTCTTCTTTTTAGCATTCATTAGCTGTAAACGGATAGAAAATTTGGGTTGTTCATCCACTTCTGGACTTGGGCTTTGTTCTATAACTTGATGTTGCATGCACATCTGACAGATTTATTAATGGCTCTCCTCCGAACTTTTACCCCGGCATTATGGCACCGTTGGCCAGGCCGAACAAATATCCTTACTGGGCTCAGTCCTATTAAAAATATGCGAACTTCCGGCGATGAACGAATCGCAGCAAAACTTGGATTGGCTTTGTATAGCGAAACAAATGCTCTAACAGCGTCTCAGAAATATGTTAATTGCTGACCTGTTTCTTATTGTTTCTGATTACCTGACGATTTTAAGAGACACAACACTGCAGGCGATAGTAGCAGACGATAATAGTGACTGTTGACACTTTCCAGCATTTTTGCAGACGATAAAAGCGACTTGGCAGGGAGACTACGTGCGCCGACGCAGATTAGCATCGTTGTTGTCCTCAAACTTTTCGGCATGCACAAAACGCGGTTACACTTAGCGCCGACAGTATCCCCCGCGCCGCTACGTGCGGCACGGATGGGGGGGCTAAACTAGATGCCTGGGACTCATGAGCAAATTAAATGGAGGAAGTTGCAGGAGATGCGAAAGCTGCTGCTCGTGAGTCCCAGCCATCTAGTTTAGCCCCCATTGGCGCGCGCGTAGACCACTTGTTTCGCTATACGGAGCTGATCCTAGTTTTGCCGCGATTCGTTCGTCGCCGGAAGTTCGCATATTTCTAATTGGACTGAGCCCTGTAAGGATATTTCAGGCCGCCATAATGCGGGGTAGAAGTTCAGAGGAGAGCCATTAATTCATGCTTCTCAAGCAGATGCACTCTTTTTTAAAGGAAATTCTCTTAATTAATCACCTTTTATGACTCACTTTTTGGGGGACAATGAGTCTCTCCAGAATGGGGTTCCTTGACCCATACAAGGTCTCTTGCCAGCGTTCAGAAGGGAAGCAAAGAAAAGTACAAGTGTAACCTACCATGCGTGTCATAAAAGATGACAATGGAGGGTTGGGGTGGGACTTGATACCTCATCCTGCAGAAAGCTTTAGCTGCAAAATCCAACCATCATAAACAAATCTACAAAGTGCCTGGTGTGAGACCCAATCAGCCTTCTTACTTGAAAGCAACAGGCTCTTGTATTTAGAATGTGAACTGGAAACCATAGTCTCTGCAGCCATATGTACAGGAAATTCAAGACTGTGGATTCAAAACTTTACTTAGATGGAGAGGCACCACAGAATACTTAACATATGCTTGCAGACATGCTCTCTACATGCAGTATGGAGATCTCGGATCTGGCCAGTTAAGATTCTGGTAAAAACCAGCTGCATGAGTCAGTGGGGGACATGCATTGCACCTCAGCCTTCATAGAGGCAGTCACCTTCTTGTCTGAAAACCATTGACAGGGGAAACAAACAAGAAGAAGAAGATTGAGGGGTGAATGTTAGAACGAAAGAATCTGACATTGACTTCTTTTTTAATGTTCTGTAAATACATATAGCAGAGTGGCTTATAGATTTTACCCCCCCACCCCCTTTCCGTCAGTTGTTAAGAATACAAGAATGCATCCACCTGTTCCCCAGTATACATGTGAAAGTCAGAGTGCATCTGACAGAGACAAGGAGCCAACATGTAAAGTGGATGTGCATGCACTCTGGTTCTGGAATAGGACTATAGTCCAGAGATAAGAGGAATAACCAGAACTTTCTGCTGGAGTTTACAGCCAGTGAACTTGAAAAAGAAGACACCCATCTCTGCACCCACTTGGTGTGATTCATGGTGCTGGTTTTACAGATTTTTGCATAAGAAAATAAATGCTTACTTCCCTCTTAACCTGGAGAAGCGGATCAGATGCATAACTTACTCTGATAAGGGGAAAACTAGGAGGATAAAAATGTATTACAAATACTTCAACAGTTGAAAGTTCAATAGAGCACACAAGTTGGACTGTTATTCTTCCTTGTCTCCATTATTCTTAAGACTTTGAAGTTCATCACTGCAGAGATCACCTGTCTCCACTCGTCTGTGATTGGCCTTCTCTTTCCACTTGGTGATTGCAGATGTTTATAGGTCTGGCTGTATATTAGCTTTTCACCACATTTTTGGTGTGCCTCATATTCTTACTTCTATTCACCCCTTTGAATTTCTGTCCAGACTGTATTTAAAAATTAGGAAAGCTATCCTCAAAAGAATATTTATAGCATATTTTATTCTATTGTGCGCACTTGAATCCTTACTGACGCTGCAGAGTTCACGCTCTGTGATAAAACACACCTTGTCAGTCTGAGGAATATTGCAGCACTAATGAGATATCTGTGTGTAGTGGATGTGGTTCTTAAATAAAAAAAATTAAAATGTAATCGGTCTTAGTCCATTAAAAGATTTAAAGTCGAGAGGATCAACTTTACGGCACCAGTTTATTTCCCTAATGGTTCAGTCCTTCTCTGCAGAATGCCTAGCCTCCTGGAAAGTGTCACACAAAGTACGAGCTCTGTAGCATCAGCAATGATCCTTAGGGATGTATATAAATTGCATATATGAACTCGATAAAGTTGTCCATGAAATGAATCCATGATATTCAAAGAGCGGCAAAAGGTTTAGCCAGTCTTTATCAGTTACCATAGATAGGTCCTCATACATGTTTGGTCCTTCAGGATGGCCCCAGGGCCGAAAGCTACCGATATGCAGTTACCCCAACTGATGATGAGAAGAAGAAAAAGAAAAAGAAGAAGGGAGATAACTTGGATGAGCTCAAGCAGGAGTTGGACATGGATGAGCACAAAATCCCGATTGAAGAGTTGTACGAAAGATTTGGTGCTGATCCTGTTAATGTAAGTCTTTACTCCCTGTGTATTTCTGTAGCCAGTATCTGTTTTAACTCATCTTGTTAATGTCATTTTGTTTTATACTTGTGTGTGTGTGTGTGTGTAAAAATAAGTTAATATTTTACTGTGGCTTTTTTTCTCTCCAGCTTTATTTATGTAGCCATAAGCTGTTTAATTATGTTAATGTTAAGTGTTTTGTGTGTGTGTGTGTGTGAATTCACTGTTTAATTAATTTTGTTTATGAGTGTTTTACTGCTGTAATTGTGTAGTTGCTAGCTATGTAGCATATTGTATCTGCTTAGAGCCGACCGGAGAAACAAGATAGTGATTGGATGTGTAATGGAGAGAGAGACAGAAAGATTATCAAAAGAGGGTTAGAAGGAGAGAGGGTTTATGGATAGAAATATGGAAATTGAAAATTAGATTGGGTGAGAGAGAAATGGAGATACAAAAGAGGAGATAGGCATACTTAGGACAGAGTAGGAAGGACAGAGAGGAAATTGACATGATTATAGATGGTGACATAGTCATAGAGGCTGCATGAGGCAAGAGTGGTATTTAGGAGAAAGGAAAGCATACAGGAAGCATTGTAGTGAAGGAGAGAGAAAGCAGAAAGTCATATATATATATCTATATATATATACAAATCAATGTTTGTGTGTTTGTTTGCCCCCTATAGACTCGGAAACTACTGAACCGATTTAGCTGAAATTTTCAGGATATGTTTGTTTTGATACCGGATTTTGAACCATCATGGTTTGAAATTCAACCTGTCACTGTTAGAGATAGGTGACCACAATTTATGCCATAATATTCGCAACTAATATTTATAACTTTAGTGATTTCTAATTATAGCCACGTTAGTAATTGCGCATGCGCCGCCGTAGTCAGAACGTAAGGCTTCCGCCATTCGCCGGCGAGTTACGTGCAGCCAACGCCTTAATACATAGAGTAGGTCGAGGTACCGCAAACAAGACTATCTCTATATTTGCCACAATAACCATATTAAACACGATTTCTATTTTCTGTTTGTTTTTCAAACAACCTTCGATGGGGAGGGGGCAATCAAGGACTATCTCGACGTCGGCGCAGACATTGACTGCGTCATTAACTTCATTAGACTGGTGCGATTTCCATTGTCTTTCTTTTCTAAAAACCTTTGATGAGGGAGAGGGTAGTATGTGGATTTAGTTGTGGGGTGGAGGGGGGGGGGGTGGGTGGGGATCAAAGACTATCTCAAATTACGCCACAGCAACGCGTGGCCGGGTACAGCTAGTAATATATATATATATATATATATATGAATACAGCAAATCTTTTAGTGTTACACATGTATAAATAATGTGTTCAGTCACCAGTGTCCAGTATGGTAATGTCATCTGTACATCCTGTCCACTTTACAGGGACACACAGTTGAGAGAGCCAAAGAAATTTTTCTTCGTGATGGTCCAAATGCACTGACCCCACCCAAGACCACCCCAGAGTGGGTCAAGTTTTGCAAGGTCTTGTTCACTGGGTTTTCCCTTTTGCTGTGGATTGGTGCCATTTTGTGCTACATTGCCTATGGCATCCAGGCCAGTCAGAGCGAGGACCCCCAAGGAGATAATGTGAGTTGCTTGTTTCTCTCACTTTGTTTTAACTTAATGTTTGTTTGGTTAGATGCATTTTAAGTTTCAGAACATCAGTTGGAAAATATGTAAGAGGAATTGAAAGCAGAATATCAAAATATGGGTTCTAGAGCTCTCCCGGAGAGGAAAGAATGGAGCCATTGCTCTTTACCAAGAAGGACACTAATTAGGGATTTGCCAGAATCAGATGCTTTAGCTCAAAAGTAAAGGAGGCTGGTATGATGTGAATCTCATCACCCATTGAGTGCCAACTGGTATATACAAATATAGGTCTAGCAATATAAGCCAGGTGCACTGTGGCTAAAAATGCTCCTCTACTTTGCTTATTGGCCTAATTATTACCATTTTCTCGCTAAGGAATGATTTACAACTGTCAAAAGCCAAAAACTTGGCTCCCAGGTTGACACAGCCTCAAATGGATACCAGCCAAAGTCCTGGAAAGTAAAGATGGCTGATGTCACCCACTGAGTGCCGATTGGTCTATAAAATATGGCTCTAGCCCTATATGCCCAATACCTGAAGATACGAAAAAGGGTCATTTACTTACTTTAAAAAAAAGCATAGCATGCAATTATCATAATGTTGATTTAGCCTGTTTATTTCAAAAAATTTTTTTTTTAAATGACAGCTATACCTCGGAATTGTGCTGACAGCTGTCGTCGTGGTGACAGGGATTTTTTCCTACTACCAGGAGGCAAAAAGCTCCCGCATCATGGATTCCTTCAAAAACATGGTTCCTCAGGTGAGCATATATTACCTGTGTCATGCTGAGCCTTTGGTTTAAAAAATTTTTGTCATGGTTGGAAAAGGTTAGAATTAACATACTATATAGATAATCAGTTTTTCTAACAGAGGGTCTAATCCAGAGATTCTTTTGAAAGGAAAACCTTGTTATAAAGTTTTTGTGAATAGAGTCTTACGACAAATCTCTAGACTTATCGAAGATGCAGGTTTAGGTTTAGATGATGAATCAACATCATGGCACAAAGGTAGTAAACCATTATTGCTCCATTCTCAAGCCTGAGTCTGAAGAATCTTATTGCAGTACACAAACTCCGAAGCACCAGTGAGGATCCTGAAATACTTTTAGGTATTTTTGTTTTAACTTCCAATTTTGCCCGGGCAGAGCCATTAGTCCACTCTTTTTTGATTTCTAATTGCCAAGGGATATTTTTACGTACACAACAATTAGGGCTGTACCGAATAGTGATTTTCACTATTTGGCTGAATACGAATAGCGGGACCAATTATTCGGCCGAATACGAATAGTGTATCATCATCAGGTGCTTTGCCGACTGGCGTTGGCCATTTTGCCTCGCCACAATCTGCGATCTCCTGCAGCATGTATTTGTTCGTGTGCTGACACACCTCTATGCCATGCAACAAGACTGTCAAGAATCTTCTCTCGTCTTTCTCTATCTCTCCATCCACAGATCTTTCCAGTGGTCACCACATGTTCCATTTTCCCTCTTCTCATAACATGGCCGAAAAATTATGACTGTCTACTTCTGATGTCTGTGATTAGTTGTCTTTGGGCTCCCACCTCTTTCAAAACCTTGTGGTTGCTTTTTTTTTTTGGCTGTCTAAGGTATTTTAAGCATTATTCTGTAAAACCACATTTCTGAGGCCTCAAGAAATTGTTTGGCCTGCCTACTGATTGTCTAAGACTCAAGCCATATGTTTAAACTGGATGTATGTAGCAAGCAAGAACTCTTTTTATAACCTTCAATGACAAAGATATATTGCATAAGATGTTCTTCATTTTATAAAATGCAGTTTTTTTCCTGTCCTATTCTGTTTCTTATTTCAGTAATGCATCTTCCATCGGATGTTATCCATGTGCCAAATCACATTTAAATCATCGTTGGCTCGGCCGTTCAATCGGTATAATTTAAACGCACCTTCATATTCTTGTTAGGAATATCTTCAAATTTGATTTGGGCAAAGACACCCTGAAGAAACGAAAAAATGCATGCTCTCTCTCTCTCTCTCTCCCTCCCTTCCTCCCTCCCACCCACCCAAGACCCACCCACCCATGGATGGCAAATGCTTACATTCATTTCTGCATATATACGTAAATACATCCATTTATTTATTTGTCTTCCCATATTAGTTCTGAAACCCCATTATGGGGAACAAAAGAACTGCCCCACTGCCCCTCTAAAAAGCATGTCCTAGAAGGTGACTAATTAGGTGTGTTTCCTTTGAAGTTAAAGTGGATCTACCTGAGAGGCAAGGGACCAGAAGTCTGCATACAAATAAGACAGATCTGTAAAATGGATGTGCATGAAAAAATTAGTTCTGGAACAAGACCAAAGACATGGGTGAACAACTAGAACTTCTGCCGGACTTTACAGCTGGTAAACACGAAGAATAAGAAGATTTATTCATCCATACTCTAGTTCCAGTTGATTAACAAAAATTCCAAACTTGATCTTTTTTCAGCCGCCTGGACGTCTGCTATATGAAGGAAGGTTCCTTGGCTATCTTACTTGGTTTCCTATTCTTCGTGGTGTGAAGTCATACCTGATATTCCTGTTCTTTGTCTTCCTAAGTCTGGTGCCATACATATAAACATCCATCCATACATAAGTGCATACAGACAACTCTTATCACAACATACCAGAAAACCACTATCAAGTGCCAGCTGGTAAGCCTCGTGAACTCTCATTGCCAGGGCCTGCTGGAAATCTTGTGTCCACTCTTGTGCTGGTTGACCCCTGCCTAGTGCTTCAGGAGCAGTACCCTCCATTACGGTTCACTCCACACCATTATGGCATTTAACATGACTATACTGTAACCGCGTCTTTTATTTCAGTATGCTATTGTGATCCGTGGAGGCCAGAAGTTGAGTGTCCATGCTGAAGAGCTGGTGCTGGGTGACATTGTTGAGGTCAAGTTTGGTGACCGTGTGCCGGCTGACATCAGAATTGTCTCTGCTCATGGATTTAAGGTAAATATCTGAATTACCATTTGAGATTTAAGGTAAATATCTGAATTACCTCTGCTCTGTGATTTAAGGTAAATATCTGAATTACCTCTGCTCTGTGATTTAGGGTAAATATCTGAGTTACCTCTGCTCTGCGATTTAAGGTAAATATCTGAGTTACCTCTGCTCTGCGATTTAAGGTAAAAATCTGAGTTACCTCTGCTCTGTGATTTAAGGTAAATATCTGAGTTACCTCTGCTCTGTGATTTAAGGTAAATATCTGTGTTACCTCTGCTCTGATTTAAGGTAAATATCTGAGTTACCTCTCTGAGATTTAAGGTGAATACCTGAGGTACCTCTGCTCTCAACTGTAAGGTACATATCTGAGTACCTCTCTTTGATGTAAGTTAAATATACAAGTTCCTCTCTGAGATTTTAGGTATATATCCAAGTTAGCTCTGCTCTGAGATTCAAGGTAAATATCTGAGTTACCTTTCTGAGATCTAAAGTAAATATCTGAGTTGCCTCTCTGAGATTAAAGGTAAATATCATAAGATTTAAATGTAAATATTCGAGTTATCACTTATCACTGAGATTTAAGATAAATATCCAAGTAAATATCTCCTATATTTATGGAAATCTGACGTAACAAAGAAATTCATGATGTCTCATGTAAGAATGAAACTGATGAAATCTCATGCTGCAGTGTAATTAGTTATGTCTCATATAACAGGTAGACAACTCTTCCCTGACGGGTGAATCTGAACCTCAGTCTCGTACAGCAGAGTTCACCCATGAGAATCCACTGGAAACCAGAAATCTGGCTTTTTTCTCAACTAACGCTGTTGAAGGTAAGTTGGTTATTGAATGAAAGTCTAGTCATTGGGCATTAGTTAAAAAAAAAACATTATTGCTGGGGAACCTTCCACAGGGTCGTCTGTGTATTGTGTCTTGTCTTGATTCTTGCTTTGCCAGTTTGCCTAGTGTTGGAGTGACCAGGTGTCTGGGGGATTTTCAAAATATATTGGAGTGACTGGGTGGATTGAAATAATAAAGGTAAATTGAGTATGTCATTTCCTGAAATGATAAAGAATGCGTTGGAATGTCTGGGTGTGGGCTGGAGTGACTAAGTGTAATGGAATTACACCAGGTGTGTTTTGAAATGACCAGGTTTATTGGAATGACCATTGTGTGTTGGAATAACTAAATATAATGGAATGACACCAGATGTCTGTTGAAATGACCAAGCATGTGTTGGAATGATCACATGAATGTCGGAATGACCAGATGTGTGGCAGGCACACTCGAACATTTTCTGAGATAAACTGATCAGTAGTGGAAAGAGATCTTTATGTTGTCTTTACGAATATATTACACTTGACCAATACATGTATTAAGTGTTTGAACCTTAACCTCCAGCTCCATTCTACCACTGAACAGGTACAGCCCGGGGCATCGTTGTGAAGACTGGAGACAAGTCTGTGATGGGCCGCATTGCCAACCTGGCCTCTGGTCTGGAGGTTGGAGAGACCCCCATTGCCAAGGAAATTTCTCACTTCATTCACATCATTACCGGCGTGGCTGTCTTCCTTGGCGTGACATTTTTCATCATTGCGTTTATTCTTGGCTATTTCTGGCTGGATGCTGTCATCTTTTTGATTGGTATCATTGTGGCCAATGTTCCTGAAGGTCTGCTGGCCACTGTCACGGTAAGCTAATTTTGTTGCTGTGATTGGAATAAATATTATGTCATTATGTTTGGATTCTTGACCTTAACTAGAGCCCGTCTTACAATATTGTCCTTATCTTGCCTGCCAGAGACAAGAACAAGAGCCATTCTATGAGATATATTGTGGAGACTGGTGAAAACCTCAAGTGCATTGTCCCTTATGCAACCCCATGCTGGAATAGATCAGCTAGTGTTATAATTTATAATAATCAGCCAGCAGCTAGAGTATACTCCATGAGAACAGTAGGGTTGAAGGCGAGAGCCCGACCAAGCAGAGAGTCAATGAGACACTACAGAAATGCACATTGGCATTAACACAAACTAAGTAACTAGCAAAAGACAGTAAACTACATCTAACTCCTCTCTGTGATGCTTCACAGCATAAGCAGTAGGACAAAAGAAGAAGCTGAAATAGAAGTATAGGAAACTGATCAATGAAGAAGAAGAAACTTGGTGACCATCTTGGCTACTATGAAATAGCAAACATACAAAAACAAACATTCATAGTCTGAATTAATGATGGACATAATGTATCACAGAAGGGTTGAATAGGATGTTATTAGCATAAATAAAGTTAGCTGCACATAATTTACAAGGCATTGCAGAACCAACCCCAGCATTTATTGGCTTGTGTGGTTTTTCTAGGCAAATTATGTGTCTAGCAGATTGCTATTGTTCTCTGAACAGTCAGCTCTCGATACCACTGTCAAAACCAGGGCAAGGCCTGCGGCTGTATTAGAACCTGGCACACTGGCATTACGAAGCTCAGTGTAAACATAATAAAATACTATATTAATTTTGTATAGTATGGTGATACAGTTATCGCCCAACATTTTAGACTTTGAGACTTTAACTTGTTTGTGGTAACCTGCTGAAATGATTGTGGTAACCTGCTGAAATGATTGTGGTAACCTGCTGCAGAGCTGTTTTTGTCTGTGCAAAAATGTTATAAAATTTACTGAAAGTGTATCTGATATTGAACGCTACAGGATTTTACCTTACTGTAGGTGTGTTTGACTTTGACTGCCAAACGAATGGCCAAGAAGAATTGTCTGGTGTAAAAACTTAGAGGCTGTAGAGACCCTAGGCTCCACATCCACCATCTGCTCTGACAAGACTGGAACTCTGACCCAGAATAGGATGACAGTTGCTCACATGTGGTTTGATGGACGCATTGTGGAGGCAGACACCAGCGATGACCAGTCAAGTAAGTGAATTTTCTAGTTTATTTTCTCTAGTCGCTGTTTCTCCTCTTCTTCATTGTTCATCTGTGGTAATCTCCGGCAGGAATTTCTGGTTGTTCATCCATTTGGACTGTGGCTTTGTGCCAGGGCCTAAGTTTTGAACATCAGTTCTATTGGTTGATTTGTGTTCAGTTGGTTGTTCCTTGTTACTCAGGCACACACACTCTTGACTTCAAAGGAAGCTCCCAATTAGTAAACTTCTCTGACCTGCTTGTTGGGGAACCAGTGGGTCAATTCTTGTTTACCTCACAGTTGGGCCCTGACACCCACACAGGGAGTCCTGGTTCTGCCTTTCTCGGCAGCTTTTGAAGAACTGTCTGATGCAAACCTTGGGGTTTGAAACATTGACACTCGTATTCATGATTCGTGAGCTTCGTTGATTGTGCGAACATGATGTATTGGACATTGCCATTTATATTTCATTGGAATTTATTCAGTTTTTGTGCGCTTTATTATACATTGATGTAACTCTGTAGTAATGCACCTGACGAGATACAGTGAAATATACCTGGCAATAAATTGTGCAATGTATTGTTTGTGTCTGCATTATTTAAAATCATTACGCGAAAACCTTGTTTTGAAAATATCTCTCCACGAAGGATGCTGGTTACAGTGCATCAACATGTTATCATTGGGAACATTATGTCTGAGGTCCCAATCTCTTCCACAGGGCCATTTTTGTAACACTGCACATGACACTAGAATGGTATTTCATGGTGGTTTGCAGCAACTTTAAACAATAAAGCTATGGGTTGTATCAATCAGTTAAGGTGCCATCTTCCCAATGAAAGATGGCTGTAATAGGCACAAGTATAGTGTGAAATGTACTCATTGTTTGAACATCCGTGTTCCAGATGCCTCATACTCCCGCAATGACCCAACCTGGTTGGCCCTAGCCAGGATTTCCATGTTGTGTAACCGTGCAGAGTTCAAGGTTGGACAAGAGAATGTTCCTGTTCTGAAGAGGTAAGATGATCTCCTGTGCTCGTTCAGACATTTATACCTATTCTGTGTCACTATAATGTTTAACAAAGCACATGGAGAAGAGAGTTGTGGTGAAGTTAAAAAGATGGTTAGGATATGGGTGAGCTGCGTACGATAGCAAAAGATAATAGGACAGTGTTAGTTAGTGAAGGCTTTGTACTCCAATGGGGGCAGTATATGTGCTGATATTTTGAATGCTCTGTGAGATGTAAAAAAACGTTTGCGAGGACCAGGTGATGACTGAATCTGCAACCATGACTACAAGAACAGCATGTTAAAAGTGGTGGGGCCAGACAAGAGCACTAAGCAGGAAGCCAAAGAAGGAGAAACAAACATAGAATTGGTGTGTGAGCCGTTACACACTGTGGGGTTTACTAAGGAGGGGATCCAAGCACTTCTGAACAAAATGGAACAAGTTAATTCTAACTCTTTCAGTCCTAAGCAAAGTGCAGTGTGTAAATGACGCTGGTCATTAAATCCAAGTCATTAGTTAAAGTGATCTGTTACTTTTTAACATTTGGTCAAAGGGCTTTCCCACTGGCCACTTCCACTGTGTATTCATTCTTGAAGTCATGCGCTTATGCTTTTTCAGACTGTTTTTTCCCCTTGGGCATCTACAACATAATGTTCTGACTTTGAAGAAGTTAATTAAATGAAAATTTAATCTTTGTGGAAAAGCAGCACAGGTGATGGGTGAAATGAAATAAGATGAGCATTGTTGGATAATAACATAACATTAACAACTATTTGTCGAATGGAAAGAATTTCCATGTGGGTTAGTGGCTCCATTTTAGTGGAAGAAGAATAGGCCCATTGCTTCCTTAACAAGAATATCATACAAGGCTTTGTTGGGTTGAAAGGCATAAATATCCCTGCTGGGCTGTAAACCACAATTAATGATGCCAACTGCTGTTTCAGTTTGAATGCAGAAGAAGGAGGAGAATAGAAGGAATAAAATGTTATGACAGAATCATTAATACTGAGCTAGAGGAGAAAACTAAACAAATACTAGTCACTCGGGAGGTGAGAAAAAATATGCTGACACTGGATGGGACAGGGTTTGAGAAAACCTGATAATAGTGTAATTAGTATGTCCTTTCACTGAAACCTCCAGGGCAGAAGAAAAAGAGGGAGATATTAAAACAGGAAGAAGAGAATTCAAACAGACATGAATATTTTGTGGAGGACAAGGGAGTGAACCACAGTAAGGGGTAAAAATGTGATAAGTTGACTAAAGGCATGTGCGTAGGAAACAAAAAGTACAGAAGAAGAAAGGATGAGAGTTAAAATTTGGCAAGAATTAAACACAAAAGGTTTGCCTTAATTAGGGACAAGGACAAACGTACAAGTGAAATGCATCATACGTTCATAGGTTCATACCTAGAAGCCCAATGATCGTATGATGTGCCAATTTTATTACTTTCTTTACTACCCCCTGGGCCTGTGATGCCAAACTCCCTGGGACTCAAAGAGTTAAACAAATTTTTGAGTATTTTACTGAATGTACACCTTTTCATGTTCAAATTCTCACCAAAACAGGATGAAAAAAAAAAAAAAAACCAGTGTTTAACCCTTTCTGTAATTTAAGATCTTTAACATGTATCAGTTCGTGTACTGACACCCCTCCTTGCTATGGCAAAAAGCTATACAGAATCTTCTCACGTTGTCTTTCCACAAATCTTTCCAGTCATCATTGCCTGTTCCAGTTTCTTTCTTCTCACAGTGGGTGCCTGCCTGTATGCATGTATGTATGCGCGCGCGCGCGCACGCACGCACGCACGCACACACACACACACACACACACACACACACACGCGCGCGCGCGCGCGCGCGGCGCGCGCGCACCACACACACACACACACACGCACGCACACACACACACACACACACACGCACGCACACACACACACACACACACACACACACACACACACACACACACACACACACACACACAGAGATGAGAGAGATACACATAGAGACACATAGACACACACACAGATGCACACAGACACACACACATAGACACACACACATAGCCAGAGAGAGACTCATGCAGACACACACACCCCCACACCCAGACACACACACAGACATACACACACAGAGACAAACACACACACACACAGACTGACACACACAGAGACAGATACTCATAGGGACAGACACACGGAGACAGAGGCACACACACACACACACACACACAGAGAAGGAGACACATACAGAGAGACAGACACACCCAGACACACACACGCAGACAGACCAGAAATGTATGTTTATCTTACAGTGAACATTAATGTCCTGGTTATAATTAAAATAGCTGAATAGGATATTTATATAAAAACTGCTACTACAGAAATTGAAACTGCCAATAACAATCTGTATACATAGATGAACATAAATGTTCTTAATTTGAATCAACAGGGAATGTAACGGAGATGCATCTGAGTCTGCCTTGCTGAAATGTGTGGAGCTTTCTATTGGAAATGTCACTGAGTTTCGTCGCAGAAACAAGAAAATTACTGAGATACCATTTAATTCAACTAACAAGTACCAGGTAAGCATGTTGGTTTAGTTTGGCCAGGTTTTTTAGAAACTGAAGCATAGAATAAACCATATTTGTGATGTAAAGAAATATAAAGTAGTTAATGTTAAAATTTTAAAATGTAATATCAAACATGAATATAAATATGAAAGAGATGAAAAACATATTTAATCTTGAATGTTGAAATAAAAATCAACAGCCCTCGGGACACTCCCATAAGTGCTCAGTCCCCGTCTTCAGCAGCAGGCGAATAGTTCCAATTCTGATGGTACCAGTAACCCTCTAATTATACATCTGTCTCATCCTTCCCCTGCTGTCTTCCGCTGGCTTGAGAAACAGCTGTACACGCATGATTGTAACTGACTTACAGAGCATGTTAAGAAAGGTGAAAACAGGCATGCTTCGTGCAGAGTATCACTTTAGAAGTCCCGGGTAGTTAGAATCTTTTTGATATTTTCTTCAGGTTATGCTGGTGTGTTGGGAAATAAGCAGGTGGATAGACTGGCTGGTTCTACACCTCTTGGTGTTGAACTGATGTATGACAAGCTGGATGTTGTGAGGGCTGTTTGGGAGCAATTAAAGAGTGCGAAGGCACATATAGATTAATATGGTCTGAGGAGAATGGCTCTGCGAGGATTTACAAGGGGATCTGGCCGGTGCTCAGAGGAAAGGCAAGACATATATATATTCAGACAGTTACTGGTGTCACCTGAATTGTAACTCTTCATTTGCTGCTGAAGATGAGGACGGAGCGCTTATGGGTTTCCCGATTGCTGTGATGTCAATTCTTAATTCAACATTCAACATTTTTTTTAAACAAGGTACAGTAATGCAAATTCTGTAGTTTCTGCCTGCACAGAAACGGAGATGTTATGGCATGACCTGTTTGCTATAAATTTGGAGCTGCAACTGACTGATTAACTTACTTGAAATAATGTGTCACAGCCGTTTGCTACCTTGTCACTTCCAGGTCTCCATTCACGAAACTGACGATCCCAATGACCCACGTTACCTTTTGGTGATGAAGGGAGCCCCAGAAAGAATCATGGACCGTTGTTCAACGATTCTCATGCATGGAAAGGAGCAGCCCCTTGATGATAATTTCCGTGAGGCATTTAATGCTGCTTATATGGAGCTTGGAGGCCTAGGGGAGAGAGTCCTTGGTAATTGTTTCATTACTTTCTCATCTTGTTAACTGGATTAGTGCAGTAAAGTGTAATGTATATTTAAACATCTAGTTTGGGAATGGAGGCTTCAGAGGTTCCGGGTAGTTAGCGTACTTTGTAAATTTTCTCTGGGGAGTGCAGGGGTGTTGGAAAATAAACAGGCAGGCTAGATATATGGGAGAAAGTTAATAATGTGGAGGCACGAATAGATCATTATGGTCTGGAGAGGAAGGTACAACTAGAAGTGACCAGGGGATCTGGTCAGCGCTCTACACTCAGAGTAAAAGCGGAATGTACATATACCTGGGCGGGCGGATGTGCCAGGGACCGTGCTTATATACAGAATACTCTGTGAAAAGTGAGACATTTGTGAGAACCAAATGATGACTATAAATCTGCAACCATGATCATATGGCAAGAACAGCATGTTAAAAATGCTGCTGGCACCGATGGAATTGGAACCCTTCACTGGCAATGGCTGAAGATGAGAATGGAGCACTTAATGGAATGTCCCAAGCACTATGTTGTCAGTTCTTAGCTCAACACTGAACATTTGTGAACTGGGCTGTGTTAGATCTTTTAGTTGTGAACACGTCATTGTCATCCTGCACGTTTGGCAGGCAAATAGGTTTTGAGAAGTGAATGTTGTTTGATGTCTTGATTCAAGGTGACAGTGCCACATGAGATAATCATTGTCATTCTGTTATGCCATTATGTCACATAGGGCTCGCAGCCTAGGGCTCCGTTCTCTTCCCTTTGATATCGTTGATGGAATCTAGTTAAGCGCCTTTGGCCTCTCTCAACAATGTTCATCTTTTAGTTTGTCTTGGCTGTTCTCATTTCCTCAGTATGTTTGTTTCCCATTGATCAGTGATTCTGTCATCTAGTGATAGACTGCAAGATTAGTCTCTCCATCACTGTGGCTCGTTACAGAAGCAAAGAGTAGTAGCACTGTAACCCTTCATGCATATCTTAAGAGACAGTTCAGGAGGGTTGGTGAGAATCTGACTAGCTTTAACTGCAAGATTAAAGTAAAAATAGGATAACAGAGGGCTTTTCTTGAGTTCATTAAGAGCCTTTTACTCTTTGTAAGACATTTGTAAGAATCTGATGATGAGCACTCTGCAACCATGACCAGACTGCAAGAAGAACAAGTGAGGCCAGACAAAGAGCAGTTTTTAGGAAGCTAAGGAAGTATATTAAACCACTACAGAACTGACGTCGGCAGCCACTTCAGGTTTTGGGATTTACCAGGCAGGGGATCTAAGTACTTATAGATAAATTTGTTCAGTGTGCAACAGGGATGATCTGTCAACTGACTGAATAACTGATGGTTGATTTATAATGAGGATGATCTGTCAACTGACTGACTGACTGAATAACTGATGGTTGATTTATAATGAGGATGATCTGTCGACTGACTGACTGACTGACTAATGAAGAGATGGTTGATTTTTAGTGAGAATGATCTGTCAACTGACTGAATAACTGATGGTTGATTTATAATGAGGATGATCTGTCAACTTTATGACTGACTGACTAACTGATGGTAGATTTTTAATGAGGATGATCTGTCGACTAAATGACTGACTAACTGATGGTTGATTTATAGTGAGCATGATCTGTCAACTTTATGACTGACTGACTAACTGAAGGTTGATTTATAGTGAGCATGATTTGTCAACTTTATGACTGACTGACTAACTGATGCATGATCTGTATGATTTATAACTGAGGAGTGAGCTGATCTGTCAACTATGACTGACTGACTAACTGATGGTGGATTTATAGTGAGCATGATCTGTCAACTTTATGACTGACTGACTAACTGATGGTAGATATATAGTGAGCATGATCTGTCAGCTTTATGACTGACTGACTAACTGATGGTTGATTTATAGTGAGCATGATCTGTAACTTTATGCTTTATGAGCATGATCTGTCAACTTTTATGACTGACTAACTGATGGTTGATTTATAGTGAGCATGATCTGTCAACTTTATGACTGACTGACTAACTGATGGTTGATTTATAGTGAGCATGATTTGTCAACTAACTGACTGACTAACTGATGGTTGATTTATAGTGAGCATGATTTGTCAACTTTATGACTGACTGACTAACTGATGGTTGATTTATAGTGAGCATGATCTGTCAACTTTATGACTGACTGACTAACTGATGGTTGATTTATAGTGAGCATGATCTGTCAACTTTATGACTGACTGACTAACTGATGGTTGATTTATAGTGAGCATGATCTGTCAACTTTATGACTAACTGACTGACTAACTGATGGTTGATTTAAAATGAGGATGATCTGTTGACTGACTGACTAACTGATGTTATATATAGTGAGCATGATCTGTCAACTTTATACTGACTGACTAACTGATGGTTGATTTATATGAGCTGATCTGTCGACTAACTGACTGACTGACTAACTGATGGTAGATATATAGTGAGCATGATCTGTCAACTTTATGACTGACTGACTAACTGATGGTTGATTTATAATGAGGATGATCTGTCGACCAACCAACCAACCACATAATTAAGTTACTAACTCTATTTCAAATTTATTAAATGGCTATTGATATTTACTTTGATCCATTTAATGTATTCCAAAATCAATAGGCTTTTGTGACTACATTTTGCCTGCTGATGAGTTCCCTCCCAACTATGAATTTGACCCAGAAGGACCAAACTTTCCCCTCACGGGTCTGAGATTTGTGGGTCTGATGTCTATGATTGACCCACCCAGAGCAGCTGTTCCAGATGCTGTTGGCAAGTGCAGAAGTGCTGGGATTAAGGTAAGCACATGTCATTGCCATTACGGCAAAGTTGCTGATGAAGAATTTTGGCAGTCTCAACTAAGTGCATTTTGAGGGCTGTAATTTGTCACCAACCTCCCTATACGTGAATGAAGTATTATTTTTCATGCAGCTACACAATCTGCATTAAGAGGAATCTGGAATTATTGCATCAAGAAATGGACAGGACTAAGTTTTTATATATTTATCAAGTGGAAGACGGAGGAAGTTGGCGGGTTTTATGTGCGAGTGTTTCCATCAGTACACCTCCACGACCCTAAGCGATCAGGGGTTATGTTATGTTACAATCTTCATTTACTATTTAGCAAGAATTTTACACTTAGGTGATTTTGGTCTAGTGCCAGTTATGTACTGTAGATGTCTTGAGTTTGGGACAGGACTTCAGCACTTTACCATTATCTTGGGACAAATCTGAAGCAAGCCACATGTTTCTCATCACGGGTACAAGTCTCAAAACCTCACATTTAATTAGTCTTGGGTAAAATTCTTGAAAAAACATTACCGTTTTAATTGCGGGTGACAGATATGTCACACAGTTCTTCTCATTTTGGGCACAAGTTCAAAAAAAAAAAAAAAAAAAGGCAACATTACTCATCTTGGGTCCTGGCCGAATGATTAGAACACTTTACTCTCACACGGAAGACCCAGGTTTTATCCTCAATAAGGCTGGGGATTTGTTTTACTCAGGGGCAAAATAAAATCCTCACCATGCGGCCATAAATCCTCAGGCTCAAAGACCCCCCCCTCCCCTGCCTACAATGCAAAAGTGGTATAACAGGGACAGTAATTGGCAGTTTTTGGGTACAAGTCTATTAAATATCGCATATCTCATCTTGAGTATAAGTCTAAAAGAGGTCACACATCTCATCTTGGGTTCAAGTCAAAAAAAATGTCACATATCTCATTTTGGTACACGTCGGGGGAAAAAAACCTGACAAAAAACCTCACATTTCTCAGCTTTAAATAACACCACACACAATACATTGATTACGACATTCCTGTTTACTGTCATATAGGTTATCATGGTAACTGGTGATCACCCGATCACAGCCAAGGCTATTGCTAAAGGTGTCGGCATCATCTCTGAGGGAAGCAGGACCGTGGAAGACATTGCTGCTGAAAGAGGTGTTCCTGTTGAAGAGGTTGACCCAAGGTGAGCTGGGCTATTTTGATACTGACATTAAGCCATTAAAAAATGTGTGCCATCTCAACAACAAAGGTTGCTGGAATGTGTTCACTGATAACTGGGATTACAGGGTTTGGCCCCTGTCCCTTCCATGGTGTGACTCTTGTCTAACTTTCTGAAAGCCACAAGAATGATTTTTTATTTAAGCTGCCCACCATGTTAATTGAACCCTGGTAAAAAATGACGATTGCATTGTGAAATGATTTCACCTACCTCATAGCCCCAAAAACCATTAGAAAACATTCCAAACCTTAAGAAAACCATGGGAAAGATGTAGTTAAAGGTACAAGCAACTTCAGGATGACTACTGCCTGTTAACATCTAACCATGTTAGATTTACAATGTAAAATTATATGTAGGAGTCACCAATTAAGAATTACTTCAAGCTGCATCTAAATCACCATGTTGGAATCATTTCTAGCCATGTTAAACTCACCACATAAGAGTCACTATGTCAGAATCTCCATGTAGGATTACTTCTAGTGATGTAAAAGTCACTTTGTCAATCACTTTGCCGTAAAAGTCATTTGTAAATCACCATATAAGAGGCTCATTCATATGGTAGGGTTACTTTTTCTGTAAAGTCACTTTTTCAAAACACTTCTGCCTGTAAAGTCCTTTTTAAAAATACCATGAAGAGTCTCCTTTTATGAATCACGCTGTCATGTAAGAGTCCCAATAAAGTCATCATTCAAATCCTTGAGTATATTGCTTCAGCCACTGAAAGTTAGTCTACTAATCATTTTTAGGGTCCCCATGTAAGTCACCCTGTCAAACTCAATAGGTTGCTTCTAAAAAACATAAAAGGGCACTTTAAAAATAACCCCATATAGGATTGCCATGTAAAATCTCCAAATCCCATTAAAGGCCTCCATGTAGGATCTCATGGAAATTTTTTATTAAAGAGTCACTGGTAAGAAAATTCCATGTAAAATCTCCATGTAGATCGCCTGTGAGAATTTCTAAATATGTAAAAACCTGTAAAAAATCACCATTTTTGTTTGTTTGTTTTTGTTCCAAAGCCATGAAATTTTAACCCTTAGGGTCGTATTTGGGGTTTGAACCTTTCGGCCCCTTTATTTCTTTAAAAACGTAAATCTGGGGGAAATTGGGCTTTTCGCCCACCCGGGATGAAACCCCCACCACAAGGGGTTTTGTCCCCGCTCACCGGCAATCCTTTTACTAATAGCTAGAAGCCGGGGTAAACACCAGTAAATCCCAAATTTGGAAACATGCTAGTCTGTAAGAATCCCCTAAGGGAATTCTTCTACCTTTAAAAATCATAGGAAATTGATAGTTTTGTATAAAAACCCTCATCAAAAAAATCATTAAACAGGCTTTTTTTTGGGATGTCAACATGTGCAGCGCATAGGGCAACACTTTTTG
>CAJHNH020000140.1:324107-351607 GCA_905116865.2 Candidula unifasciata
TTCGCCCTCGTTACATCTTCTGCATATTTTACCCCTGCCTCTACATCATCGTTATTTCTTTAGCGGAGCTCTCTGTGGCAGTTCTCGTCAGATGGCCAAACCATCTTATCTGTTTCTCTTTAATAAACTCTGTGACTGGTCTCTGAGGTGGTTGGGAGTCTATGCTCCAGCTGGGGATAGAAGTTAGAAGAAGAAGGTAGTCAGATTAAGTAAAGGTGACAGGCGTGCTGTTGACCAAATAACCCACCGAGTGATCAGTGGTACATAAAATATAGTTCTAGCCCTGTATTTGTCTCCAATTCTCCAAAAAACTTGGAACAGTGTCATTTACTTAACTTTGATTTTTTTTTTATAGTAACTCTTTTTTGTTATTTCCGCATCTTTTCAAGGACAAATTACCAACTCTTTTTATAATCCGGCATCTCTTCAAGGACATATCACCAACTCTTTTTATAATCCGGCATCTCTTCAAGGACATATCACCAACTCTTTTTATAATCCGGCACCTCTTCAAGGACAAATCACCAACTCTTTTTATAATCCGGCATCTCTTCAAGGACATATCACCAACTCTTTTTATAATCCGGCATCTCTTCAAGGACATATCACCAACTCTTTTTATAATCCGGCATCTCTTCAAGGACATATCACTTGTCAGTTCATTTTACACTCTGTAGGTTTAGTAAGTGTCTAACCTTTACAATAGCATACACCTGGTCATAAAACAGTTCATGTTAGTGCTGGCTTGGTACACAAAGGTATATTTTCTATGTGTCAAAGGTGGCATTTGTCCCAGGATCTGATTTACTTTAGCACATCGTGCCTTGGTTTCTCTATCCATTATTTCTTCTGATGTGAAAATTGACTCCGGATATGATTTTGTACTTGTTTGTTTGTGTATGTATACACGTGGATATAAAAGCATGTGTGTATTTGTGTGTGTGAATACATTCAAGAAAATTTGAGCAAAGAAGACATACGGAACATAATAAGGCGAACTTTAAAAATGACAAATAATATTTTACACAATTTACAATAAATAGCTTCCGTCCATATTTGCTGACAGAGAATTAAATGGTCTTCAATGTGTGTTTGTTCCTGGTAAAATATGCAGTCTTTTGATTTTCTACTTAGATGGATTCATTTATTAACATCTGTCAGAACCTTTTATAGGTGTGACACCAGCACAATTGTTATTTGTGCCAGGTGTACCCACACTTCCATGAACATGTAAACGCTGATGACCTTGTTCCAGTTCTTAAATAACGTTTATTTAAGAACTCATGATAATTGCAAAGTTAGTATGGCTTCCACACAACGTTATCCACTACTGAGTAGCCACAGATTTTATTCTTATGGTTCACAAGCACACTAATCACAGGTAGTCACTGGCTAAATACATCAACAGTACACTGGTATAGCTGATCACATATCATCCTCGCAATATGAACAAAGTCATGAGAGGCTAGCTGATGCCTCTACAGCAATAATTACGTATCCTCCTGGCTACCACACTTAACTTTATAATCCAACTATACCACACAAACACTTGACACCAGTATGAATAACCACTACTGTTCTGTTCACAGTTTAAAATCCAGTCTATTCCAAGCGAAAAACAATTCCCACCTTTTAAAAGGGCACCAAACAAACACATCCGTTCACTGGACTGTCCAACTACCAACTGCTGTGTGTCGCTCTACCTGTTTGTCCAGTCCCCCTGTAACCGCCCCACTCAGTTACCTGTATTGCCGTGCGGGTCTACACACAACCCAACTGACCAGTAATTGACCTGTCTGCTGTTATGAGTCAGTCTAGTCGTTGTTTGTCTTTCTCTCACAGTGTGTGGTAAAGTTGACTCATGACAGTTTCACCCCCGCTTTTCAAAATGATACTGTGTATCATTTCTGATCATGGTTCGTTATTGCACCCAGTGTTATGTTCTTTTGGTGCTACCTGTGTGTAAATCTCAAGATAGATTGTCTGGTCACCTTGCATGTATCATGTCATTACCATTTTCTACCCATACTAATATAAATTCTGGATTTATGAAGGTCCCAGCCAATTTACGACGCTAACCCATGCTAATGACACTAGTCAGTAAATGTGGAGGGAGGCTAAGGAGTTAGAATTGGGGAAAATACAAAATGTGGGGGGGGGGGGGTGTCTAATTCCTGCAACAGGGGGGTTTCTAGACAAAAGAATATTCATGAATTAATAACTGTAAGTATTATCAAAAGCCATTCATTCATATTCCATGTATTCAACAGACAGCCATTCATCCTTTTTTTTTTTTTTTTTTTTTTTTTTCAATTATTAAAAAAAAAAATTTACTTTTTTTTTCAATGTCTAGCATCTGTTTAAAGACGTGACAGAATGTCAGCCAGGGCATTATTTATGCCACTGATGTGGACTAATTCAAAGCTGTAGTTCTGCAAAAGTAGACTCCATCTGTAGATACGATGATTCTTCGGTATTCCTTCTATAAAGACTGTCAGTGGTTTGTTGTCTGTCTGTACTATAAACTTCCTGCCAAGCAAATATTTTGCAAATTTCGTAAACCCACCACAAGAGAAAGTGCTTCAAGTTCTACTGTGGCGTAACGTTTCTCTGCTTCTGACACATTCCGACTGGAATAAAGTACTGGGTGGAGAATGTTCTCATGTTCCTGTAATAAAATACATGATATGGAATACCCACTTGCATCGCACTGTAAGATGAATGGTTTTTTGAGGTCAGGTAACTTTAAGATTGGTAATTTCGAGAAAGCTGTTTTGATATTGGTCAGAATTTGTTCCAGTTGCGGGGTCCATGCTATCTTTGTAGGCAATCCGTTCTTAACGAGTGAATATAATGCTGCTGTCATGCCAGCAAAGTCAGGTAGAAATTTATTGTAGTAGTTTATCAGTCCTAGCATTGATCGAACTTGCTTTTTTGTTGTTGGGGCTTTAATATCCAATATTTTTGAAACAATTTTGTCATCTGTTTGTAAGAATCCATTGCCGATCTTGTGACCCAGAAAATCAATTTTTGCGAATCCGATTTCTACTCTACTGGGTTTTAATTTCAAGCCGAATTCTCTTAATCTCTTAAATACCTGGGTTAGGGAAGAAATGTGGTCCTGCATATTTGCATTGTGAATACAAATGTCGTCCATATATGTGGCTACATTCTTAATTTCCTTAAGTACAATGCGCATCATGCGAACAAATGTTGCAGACTAATTTTGTAATCCAAAAGGCATTTTGCTCCATTCGAACAATCCCGTCGGTGTGGCAAATGCAGTAATATGCCTTGATTCTTCAGTAACTGAAATTTGCCTGTAACCCTTAGTGAGGTCTAATTTTAAAAAGAATTGCGATTGGCACATGTTTGCAATAGGTTCGTCTGCATTTGGGATAGGTTCAGCATCCAAATGGGTAATGGCATTTATTTTACGATAATCCACGCAGATTCTGAGTGTACTGTCTTTCTTTTTGACAATCACCAGCGGTGATGAATAGTTGGAAGATGACCATCTAATAATACCACATTTTTCCAGTTCAGATATTTCAGCCTCTACTTGTTTTTGATAGTGCAGCGGGATGGGATATGGTTTTGTCTTAACTGGCATTTCTGTTTTGAGTCTTATTTTATGTTTGATTACCGATGTGCTGCCTGGCGTATCTGAAAAGATGTATTGGAACTGTTGAAGGATCTTCATTAGTAGTGCTCTCTACTCATTGGGAATTTCGCTGTTGACTTTAATATCTTTCCACGACGATTCGACTGTTTTTGAAGGTGTAGGAATTTGGTCAGTTATAGTGTGTTCCTGTTGCTCATTGATGGTTAAGGCTAAAGCCGCAACATGCTCGTTTATATGCATGGGGGTTTTTAGCTCATCTCGTATCTTAAATGGCTTTAGCATGTTAATGTGGAAGATTTTCGGCTTGCCTTTCACCAGTATCTCGTAATCCACATCCGAAATTTTTTTTGTTGCCTTGTATGGTCCTTGCCATGATACTGACAGTTTATCAGATGGAAGTGGTAACAGTAAAAGCACTTCTTTTTCTTTTAAGGGTACTGTCTTATAATTTTTATTTGCAAATTGTCTGTACACAGTACCCGAGGTTTCAAGGGCCTGTTTTGCAGCCATGCAGGACTTTATAATCCTCTCCCGAATACTGATGACCATATTATAGGCATCTATGGTGGGATGGTCTTCAACTTTCCCCGTAATTGGTTCTTTATAAATTTGCAATTGTCCACGGGGGTTGGCTCCATAGACCAACTCAAATGGGGAATGTCCGGTACTACTCTGCGGCAACTCTCTATAGGCGAACAGGATGGCTGGTAGAAATATGTCCCAGTCTGAGGGGCGTTCAGCTGAAATTTTTGCCAACATTCTTTTCAATGTACCATTTAAGTTTTCTAGAATCCCATTTGTCTGCGGGTGGTATGGACTCGCAAACTGCTGTTTAATAATACCCCTCATTTTAGTGACTGCTTGTGTGGCAGCAGAGATAAATTGTGTTCCTCTGTCATATAGAATTGTTCCAGGGAAGCCGATTCTTGAAAAAATATGTATGAAGGCTTCTACAATAGCCTCAGATGTAATATTTCGAAGCGGAATCGCTTCAGGCCATCTGCTACACAGATCTATTACTGTAAAAATATTTATGTTTCCCTTGTTTGAGGTAACATTTAATGGTCCGATTATATCCACTGCAATTTTTTGAAATGGTCAAGATGCTAAGTCAGTCACCTGGATATGAGCCTTTGGGTTTTTCCCTTTCTGTGACTGTTTTTGACAAATCTCACAGGTACGAACAAACGTTTTTGTGTCCTTGCTGTAACCTGGCCAGTAGAACTGCCCCAGGATTCTTGATTTCGTTTTAGCCGTTCCCATATGACCAGAAAACGGCGCATCATGTGCCATTTCTAGTACTTTTTTTGCGAAACTGTTCCAGCAGCACCGTTTGTGATACTGTCATCGTTCCTTTTTTATACACCCTTGCCAATATATATCTTTTTTCAGTGTAAACGACCATCTACCAGACTTTGAAAATCTAGGCTTTTCATTTATGAGGTTGAAACATTTCTTTAATGTTCGGTCCATCCTCTGGAGTTCTGAAAATGTGGGTTGACCACCTGCTGGGGTTTCTATGTTAGGGATGCTGATGGATTGAATCAGATCTGTCTGTGATTTATCTTCTTCTTTTTGCGTTTGCTGTCTTGTAACAGCATTTACGTTAGGAAACTGTTCCTCCCAGTTTTTGATTGCTAACTCATCGTCAGTATTTACATTCGGTACATTACCAATGAGTATTCCGGCACATGGCGCGGGCAGTACTGCTGCCTTTGTTATGCTAGTGTAAAAGGGGCAATTAATTTTTTACAAGAGCTACCTTATATCTTTCCTTATTACCTCCAAAAGTTCTGCACACAATGTGCTCTCCTGTGTAGTCTTTCTCTTGCACTAATGCAATTATATTCAATTATTACATTAGTATGCACCTGGCTAGATACCGTTACACATGCCAGAGAGTAAAGTTTGCAATATACTATGTGTGTAGCTTTTTTTTTCACATTTGTAATTTGAAAACATTGCTTTTTGACATTTACTTCCGACTGACTGTCTTTTTGCCTGACACATCACACTGAGCGGTAAACATCCGGTGACACAAAATGCCACAATTCTGATTAAGCTTCCTGTGGAGAGGTCAAAGAAACCGCGTTCAACCATTAGGTTGTATTAGGGCCCCCGGCAAAAATCAGGGTGGTGCTTTAAAATAACGAAACATACGTCCTACATGAGGACGGAAATAAACGACGGGTTTTATTATTCGCTTTCCGGTCGAGCCAACCCTAAATAGGTACCAGGTGCACACCTATCAAAACAACTAGGTCTAAAAATCCATTAGGGAAAGACAATGATAATGAGAACGAATCAGGCAAATAGTAATGTGGTATTCCATTCGGAGAATGTGAGTCGTACACCTACGTGGGAAGTGATGTAGATACAGATGGGAGAATAAAGTAAATAAAAGACCGTTTTCTAGGCCCTTGGGTGTATTGGGCATTTAGGGCTAGGCCTAAATTGTATAGACCAATCGGCACTCGGTGGGTAATATAGTCACAATGACTGCCTTTACTTTCTAGGACTGCACCTGGTACCCACTCAAGGCTGGGTGGATCTGGAAGTTAAGGTAATTTCTGGAGGGGAAAGCTCTCCTTTGAATCAATCTCCAAAATGGCGGCTTTATTATAATGGCGTTCGAAAGAGAGCTAAATTGGCTAATTTCTTGCCATAAAATATCCAAAAATATCCGAATGTTCTATTTAAAATATATGTGCCGGCTCCGGATAACGAAACAAATGCTCTGACAGGGTCTCGGCGATACGTTACTTCCCAACCTGCTTCTGCGAGTGTGCCTCACCGCCGAGATGTATCCCGCGCTCCGCTACGCGCGGCGCAAATGGGGACTAAACTAGATGGCTGGGACTCACGATCGGCACCTACCGCATCTCCTGCAACTTCCTCCAATTACTGTTCTCGTGAGTCCTAGGCACCTAGCTAGTTTCGTCTGCAGAAACGCTCAAAATTATCGTCTGCTCCTATCGTCTGCAGAAACTGTCGGTATTTATCGTCTCCTACTACTACCGTGTGCAATGTTCATATTGTCAAGTAATTCTAGTTTTGCCGCGATTTGTTCCAGAAAGTCCCTATTTTAGATATACGCGAACACCGTCGTTCGGATATTTTTAGATATTTTATGGCCAGAATAGGGCATGCCGCCATTTCGGGAGTTGATTCTAAGGAGAGCCGAGGGCGAAAAAATGTCTGTCAGGATCCCAACCCACGACCTTTCGATCCACAGGCCACACCATGGCGACTCCCTGGGGCAATAAATATATATTAAAATACGAAAAGAAGAGACAAAAGGAGCTTTCCTAGCACTAGACAATTTGTGGACGTCAAAAGATATTAAAGCTAACATTAAACTTAACGTTTTTCATTCTAATCTCAAATCAGTACTGTTGTATCAAGTAGAAACGTGAAGAACAAATAAACAATTGCTAATATACTAAAAACATACATTAAATGGCGCCTGTGCAGAACAGAGGAAATGATATAATTTGATACAATCACTAATAAAGATTGCGAGAGAACTAGACAGGTTCCACTAGACCAAGACGGGAAGAAAAGACGCTAACGCTCAATAGGACAAAAGTTAAGGATATCTAAGAACTAAAGAGTGAAGTTAAAAAAGATGGTGAGACCACTGGGTGAGATGCATGCAAAAACGAACGATAGAATTATTTGGCGTGACTTGGTTGAGGGCCTATGCTCCACTGGGGGATAGAAAGGCAGAAGAAGAAGAACGTACAGTCCTATTAAGGAAAGGTGGCGGCGAGATGTTGACAACATCACCCACCGAGTGCTGAGTTGTTTATAAAATACAGTTCTAGCCCTATGTGCCCAGTCTGTCTAAAGACGTTGAAATGAGTCCTTTACTTTCGGCGTCTGTGGCTTAGGCGTTGCGAACCAGCTTCGTAATGCCGGGGTACCGGGTTTTATCCTAGTTGCGGGCCTTGTGTGGGTTTCGACAGTATTATCGATAGGCTGACCGTCTAGAAAGCAATGGCAAACTGGTTAGTTGCGTAACCTTTACAGGACGTTGCAGAACCAACCCCCGCAGCCCCTAGCTGTTGTGTGGTTTCTCTAGGCAAATTTACGTCCAGTAGTTTGCCATTGCTTGCTGGACGGTTGGTCCCCTGATACCACTGTCGAAACCAACGCAAGGCGCATGGCCCGCAGCTGGAATCGAACCCGGCACCCCTGCATACGAAGCGTTCACATCGACTTAGCCACAGAGCCGACAGTGGCAAACTAATGGACGTAAATATGCCTAGAAAAACCACAGCAGCCGAAAAAATGTTGGTGTTGGTTCTGCAACGTTCTGTAAAGGATACGCAACTAACTTAACTTTACTGAATGTTGAATGCTGAATTTAGAATCGACATCGCAGTACTCGGGACACTGCCATAAGTGCTCAGTTTTGATCGTCGGCCAGATTTCCTTGGTAACTCCTCGCAGCTCCATTCTCCTTAGATCGTAATGATGTTTATGAGCCTCCGTACTGTTCACTCGCACCCAGAGTGCCCTTACAATATGTAACTTGTTATTTATCAATTTACCACAAAATGGTGCAGAGCCAGCCAGTCTATCTGCCTGCTCCTTTCCTAACACACTGGCATACCGAGAAATATCCAAAGTATGCTAACTACCCGGAACCTCTGAAGTGATTCTTGCTACTCTGCACGCAGCATGCATGTTTCCACCTTTCTCAGGATGCTCTGTGAGTCCGTTACAATCACGGCATGTGTGTACAGTTGATTCTCAAGCCAGCGGAAGGCAGCAGAGACTGCCTCCACCTGCATTCTCAAACTAGACGTTGTGATATATGCAAGGCTTTGCTGTACTAGGCGACGTCCATTCGCCTTGGCAATGAAACATCATGCACTTCGTCTGCCCCTCAACACAGAGCCGTCTGTATAGATAATCACGTCGCTTGGGCGAGAATTGTCATGAAACATTTGTTGAGCTTCTGATTCCGCAGCACCAGCTGGCCAGTACCTGCACTCACGACCCAACATGATTAGAACCCTACACAAGTCTGCAAACTGTTTAGACACCTTGACCCATTCCTCTCCTCGCTCAAAATTATCAAGCCTGATTGTGTCTTCAGCTTGCGCCATCCAAGACCTTCCTCTTTTTAGTCTGTGACCATTAGCTCTACCCAGGGCCTAATGCAGGAGGTGCTTCTTGCTTGCAGTTACTCTGAGATAGACTGACTGTACTAGGCAGTGCAAAGTGTATATCGCATACATACTACCGAGGTATCTCTTGTACATCCCAGAATTACCCGCATGGCTTCATTATGAATGCATTCGAGATTTTCACAAGACTCCTTGATATGGTAAGCATTCCAAGTCCAAAATCTATCACCGACAGGATCACATGCTGGGGCATTGTGAAGAGCATTCTTTGTTCCATGTTCATTGCTGGCATAATCTTGAGAGCATTGAATCCTTTTTGACATTTCACCACAACTGTCTCCACATGATCCCTGTAGGACAGACTTCCATCGAAAGTGATACCCGGGCACCTCAGTTTGTTATTAGCTGTGAGGCTTGGAACATCAGATCTTACTGTTCTTTTGTCCAGAGAGCACAAAACAGCCGCCTTTTCTGAATTGATAACAGCCACTATTTTTGCACACCAGTCAGTCACTTTGTCTACAGTTTCCTGCAGCTCTTGGGCTATCCGTTGTCTGTCACTCCCTTGCCTATAGGCAAGAACATCATCAGCAAAAACCAATTGCAGAATCCTGGGGTAGTCCCGGGGCTTTAATACAAGGTTCTGAGGTCACTATACCCAGGCGAAGGCAACCATGCGTGAATGCAGGACATCTGTTATCCAGACATAACTTTACTTTGCTGGCTAAAGATTGTTTTTAATTCAGCAAATGTTTACCTAAAGCCTAACTGATTCTAATTGCGATGATGCAATATTTATGATTAGACTGTTGTAGTAAGTGTGTTTAATTGCCAGACAAGAACGTCAGCCTACCCAAACCCCTCTCCTTTCTGAATTTTTTCAACACACACACACACACACACACACACACACACACACACTATACACACGTTTCCCGCGTTTCCATACAAAACAATTTTATTTTATAACTTTCTGTAAAGGAAATTGACTGAATTAAACCAACAGGGAACTACTTTTCGTCATTTCAAGATTCCTACAGATTACGGATTAACTTGATTTGTTATCAACAGATCCATAAATATTGACTGCCATGTTGAAAGGCCGCCGGAGAAGTAAATATGAAGGATACGAACTGTAACAGTTGTGCAGATTGAGTAACGGCCAACTTACTTGTACAGTAAACAAATGGAAAATCTTCGGGTAATCTGATTTCAGAAATAGCCCTCATTGTTTGCGAGAATAAAAATCTTGTGTTAAAAGTTAATGCTCCAGAAAAGATAACAATAAGCTACGTTGCTATCGATTCAGTTATACTAGATCTGGTTTAAGTAAATTCAAGTGATGAATGTCTGTTGTGCTACGTATTGTAAATGTTTTTATTGCAATAGGATATGTGTGTGCATTGGTAGAATTATTTCAGGTGAATCCAGTCGTTTGAGGGGTTTGAATATGTGGCAATGTAACGCGTGTGCACGAGCAGTCATTGTGTCAGTCGCTGATTACGGGTGAAAGGTGAGACTTTTTTGTCAGTAAATTATACTTTTTACAACAACAGTATATCTGACATATGTTTCACGCCACTGAATGGATCATGAAGTCAACATTGTCTGACATATGTTTCACACCACTGAATGGATCATGAAGTCAACATTGTCTGACATATGTTTCACACCACTGAATGGATCATGAAGTCAACATTGTCTGACATATGTTTGACGCCACTGAATGGATCATGAAGTCAACATTGTCTGACATATGTTTCACGCCACTGAATGGATCATGTAGTCAAAATTGACACATGTTTAACATCACTGAATGGATAATGCGGTCAACATCACGTTTGCCCCATTTATTTTCCATATTTATTATTGACTAACAATTTAGGGTGGATCACATTGGGAGCTCCTAGTATGGATTCGGAGTCCCATTTTCGGGGTGTGTTTGTGTGTTATGTTGGGGGGGGGGGTGGCTGTCCCTCTACCTCTCTAACAAGTTTGTAGAAGAAGAAGAAGAAGAGGAAGTAGAAGAAGAAGAAGAAGAAGAAGAAAAAGAAGAAGAAGAAGAAGAAGAAGAAGAAGAAGAAGAAGAAGAAGAAGAAGAAGAAGAAGAAGAAGAAGAAGAAGAAGAAGAAGAAGAAGAAGAAGAAGAAGAAGAAGAAGAAGAAGAAGAAGAAGAAGAAGAAGAAGAAGAAGAAGAAGAAGAAGAAGAAGAAGAAGAAGAAGAAGAAAAAGAAGAAGAAGAAAAAAAGAAGAAGAAGAAAAAGGAGAAGAAGAAGAAGAAAAAAAAAGAAGAAGAAGAGGAAGAAGAAGAAGAAGAAGAAGAAGAAGAAGAAGAAGAAAAAGAAGAAGAGAAGAAGAAAGAAGAAAAAGGAAAAGAAGAAGAAGAAGATGAAAAAAGAAGAAGAAAAAGAAGACAAAGACGAAGAAGAAAGAAGGCAAAAAATGAGAAAAAGAAGAAAAAGAAGAAGTATATGTGTGGTAAGGCCCCTAAGGTTGCCGCCCGCCCCCCTCAACATTAAACAATTATTAAAAAGAGGACAAAGGGAAATTCGCAAAGCAATATTAGCACGAACTGTGAGAGAGAGAGGGGGGGGGGGGGGAACATTCACTAAATCAAATGTCAGTTAACACACAACAAACAGTCACCGAAACTTGTCATTTGATGTAAAAATATCAATGTTTGTTATTATGACAGTGTTTTGTTTTCATATCCTACAAATTGTGGTCTGATTTTTGACAAGAAACAAGGGAGATCACTACTTAGTTAAACAGCCCTGCGCCACTTCTATCTGGTAGCACTATTGTTTTTATGGTTGTTTTAGCTGAAAATCCGGATTCATTCAGAGGTAAATAGCAATATAATTTTGCCAGATGAGTGTGTATTGCAAGACACTGAACCCAAAGTAGTCGTTAAAAGTAGTTTATTTATATATAATTCAAGATATATTTCTTTTATTATAACATATTACAATTGCCTGACACCCCGCTTGAAATTTCCCTGCTCTCTTCCCTAGATTGAAACCCAGTGTTGCACACGAACACATTCACTTATATGCGATACTTGCAAACGTATCTAGTTACAGAATAGAAAAGAGTGAAGTGCTTTCCTGAATCGTGGCAACAACAAAACACTTCTCTGTCCTACAAACTCTTGACACATGTCCTTGTGGCGCCAGAACTAGTCTATTCTAGTGTTTCTGCGGTAGGCTGCACACGTGCTTAGTCAAGTTTTGATTTCTTCCTTGTCATCCGCCACTATGAAAACAAATGGGATGTCAAATGTTGTCTGTATAGCTCATAGTTATCACTTCAAATTACAGGTTCTCAACCTGTGGGTGGCGATCCTTGTGTGGGTCGAACGACCCTTTCACATGGGTCGCCAGAGGCCATTAAAAAAAATCACAGTTATTCACTGATGTTATGAAGTAGCAACGAAAATAGATGTATGTTTGAGGTTGTCCATAACATGAGGAACTGTGTTAAAGGGTCGCCTCATCATGAAGGTTGAAAACCGCCGCTTCCTATCTACAAGATTTGAACATTCAAGATGTGTCACCTATAAACAGAGTCATAGCTTGGAATCTCAAATACTTTGGCCGTATTAAACGTCCTAGTATCCGGTTTTTTGTGTGTGGGTATGCAACAGTATGCAGTACCGGCACCATAGTTGAGGCCTACATGTTTCAGCGTTAATGTAACTAACATCTTGAAATGAGTGAGTACCGGTGTATTTGTAAAGTTATTTCAAAGTAAGCAGTCTTCTCTTTTTCCTGTGTTCTCTGACCGATTCTGGGCGATGGAGGTACATGGTTCGGCTTCTGGCTTTTCTGGCCGCCCCGACCATAAATATATGGTGCTACTGTAGAGTGTCGCTGATGTTATCTTTCCATCCCGTTCCTGGTCTACCTCGTACTTCTCGTCCTTCTCCTCTTTTGGTGTCTGCCTTAAATGGTATGAGGTCACCAGGCATTCTCTGTAAGTATGCAAACCGTTTGATTCGATATCTTTGTATGTTATTTACATAAAATACTTCTGTGCCGACTTGTTCTCCTTTGATCTCATTCCTGATTTTATATCTTCTGGTAATTTCTGCTGTCATTGTTTTTGTGTGTTAAGTACTGACACCTATATTTCTAGAAAGGTTAGGAGGAAATGGGAGAGTGAATTACTTCACATCATTGATCACATCGTTTCCGGCACATGAATACAGAACTAGTGCTCAGCAAACCGTCAATCTCTAGGGACCATGAAGTTGGGCCACTCGTTTTAGGAACATCGTCTGCTAGGACTGACACCTCCAATGCAAGGGCGGCAGCAGTTCCTGCCACATAATCCACATAGAAAGATTAATACTCTGAGATTTCTAGCACATATTTCCTCTCTATAGCTTGCTGCTCTTGGCCCATGGGTCAGTCCGTCTTTCACCGTCTGCCTCTTTACGAGAAGGCACATCATCCCTTTTAAGCACGTCACATGTCACTATCACCACTCCCATTCCCACACCCTTTCCACACCGGCATTACCAACTCTCGCACCCTCACTTCTCCCGACCCACACATGAAGTATCTCACCCTCACACCTCTCTTAGACATGTACATTCTTTTACTATCACATCTCCGCATCCGGATACCACTTTCATCACCCGCACATCTCCCGACCCACACATGAAGTATCTCACCCTCACACCTCTCTTAGACACGTACATTCTTTTACCATCACATCTCAGCATCCAAATACTACCTTCATGACCTGCACAGCTCTCCATGTACGCACCAACTCTTGCACCCCTACATGTCTTCACCCACACACCAATTCCCTCCCCTCGCATCTCCGAACCTATACTTCGATTCTCACCCGCACATCACCTCACTCACACATCAGCTCCCTTACCTTCGCATCTCCCCACACGTACGTCGACTCCCTCCGCCTCACATTTCATACCAAAATATGAACTACTTCAACCGCACATCTCCCCACGCATTACAGAGGCCCTTATCCACACATCTCTCCCACAGACTCACTAATTCCCTTATTCGCACATCGTCATACCCACACACCAACTCCTTCACCAGAATCTCACCATTGTCACACACCAACTCCCTCACCTGCACATCTCCTCAGCCACACACCAACTCCCTCACCTGCACATCTCCTCAGCCACACACCAACTCCCTCACCTGCACATCTCCTCAGCCACACACCAACTCTCTCACCTGCACATCTCCTCAGCCACACACCAACTCCCTCACCTGCACATCTCCTCAGCCACACACCAACTCCCTCACCTGCACATCTCCTCATCCACACACCAACTCTCTCACCTGCACATCTCCCCAGCCACACACCAACTCTCTCACCTGCACATCTCCCCAGCCACACACCAACTCCCTCACTGCACATCTCCCCAGCCACCCACAAACTCCCTCACCTGCACATCTCCCCAGCCACACACCAACTCTCTCACCTGCACATCTCCCCAGCCACACAAACTCTTCACCTGCACATCTCCCCAGCCACACAAACTCTTTACCTGCACATCTCCCCAGCCACACAAACTCTTCACCTGCACATCTCCCCAGCCACCCACAAACTCCCTGACCCGCATACCAATACCTGCACACAACTGAAGTATCGTATCAGATAACACAATAAGCAGACTTAGAAATGCTAGATTCAATAAACACATTCAAAGCTGCAGTATCGATCCCAGCATTTACCTTCCATTACATTATGTTCACATTTTCTAAACAAATACACATTTTCAGCGACCGTAATCACTATTTAACAGCACAATAGAGTATTTATTCTCGAACTGAGATTCGATTAAGTCCTGGGGACAAGAGACCGGGGATGCTCATTACTGGGGGAACGACAAATACATCACCCCTTAACGACCTCACGGAATCATGGCGGATAGGTCAAACAGTGAGACCGATCGAACTAGCTTGCACAGAGTCCGGAGCATCGCTAATATCGATTCTTGCAGGTGCTCCTATAGGCTTTTGCACGGAGAATCGACATAGAATTTCTGTTTGGATTCTGACTCAATGTACATAGAATAGTTATATCTGGCTGCTCAATTTGGTGTGGGCGTCACTTCTTAGAGGGAATTGTTTCACGCGACAGGAGTCTGGTTGGGTTGGGTCGTTTTGTAATGGTTCAATTAAATTCATCTTTCAGTGCTGAAAAAAAAAAATACAGTTTGCATATTTATCTTTGATGTACTTTCAAGAACAAAATTAGAGGCCAGTCTACACATTTCAACCAAACATTAGTGAAGATACAAAGAAATCAAAATCAATAACAGGGTCACCTTTGATGTCTCCACCAATTTAGTTGCAGAACCGATAAGGTCATTGAAATAGTTATTAGAGACCGTTCAAATCACTGGAACAGTTATTAGAGAACTCAGGAGATCATTGAAATAGTTGTTAGAGAAGTCTTGAGATCAGTGAAATAGTTGTCAGAGAACTGTTAGGATCAGGGAAATAGTTGTTAGAGAACTGTTAGGATCAGTGAAATAGTTGTTAGAGAACTGTTAGGATCAGGGAAATAGTTGTTAGAGAACTGTTAGGATCAGGGAAATAGTTGTCAGAGAACTGTTAAGATCAGTGAAATAGTTGTCAGAGAACTGTTAGGATCAGTGAAATAGTTGTTAGAGAACTGTTAGGATCAGTGAAATAGTTGTTAGAGAACTGTTAGGATCAGTGAAATAGTTGTTAGAGAAGTCTTGAGATCAGTGAAATAGTTGTCAGAGAACTGTTAGGATCAGGGAAATAGTTGTTAGAGAACTGTTAGGATCAGTGAAATAGTTGTTAGAGAACTGTTAGGATCAGGGAAATAGTTGTTAGAGAACTGTTAGGATCAGGGAAATAGTTGTCAGAGAACTGTTAGGATCAGTGAAATAGTTGTTAGAGAACTGTTAGAATCAGGGAAATAGTTGTCAGAGAACTGTTAGGATCAGGGAAATAGTTGTCAACTGTTAGGATCAGTGAAATAGTTGTCAGAGAACTGTTAGGATCAGTGAAATAGTTGTCAACTGTTAGGATCAGTGAAATAGTTGTCAGAGAACTGTTAGGATCAGTGAAATAGTTGTTAGAGAACTGTTAGGATCAGTGAAATAGTTGTTACAGAACTGTTAAGATCAGGGAAATAGTTGTCAGAGAACTGTTAGGATCAGGGAAATAGTTGTTACAGAACTGTTAGGATCAGTGAACTAGTTGTTAGAGAACTGTTAGGATAAGTGAAATAGTTGTTAGAGAACTGTTAGGATCAGTGAAATAGTTGTTAGAGAACTGTTAGAATCAGTGAACTAGTTGTTAGAGAACTGTTAGGATCAGTGAAATAGTTGTGACAGAACTGTTAGGATCAGTGAAATAGATGTTAGAGAACTGTTAGGATCAGCGAAATAGTTGTTAGAGAACTGTTAGAATCAGGGAAATAGTTGTCAGAGAACTGTTAGGATCAGGGAAATAGTTGTTAGAGAACTGTTAGGATCAGTGAAATAGTTGTTAGAGAACTGTTAGGATCAGGGAAATAGTTGTTAGAGAACTGTTAGAATCAGGGAAATAGTTGTCAGAGAACTGTTAGGATCAGGGAAATAGTTGTTAGAGAACTGTTAGGATCAGGGAAATAGTTGTTAGAGAACTGTTAGGATCTGTGAAATAGTTGTTAGAGAACTGTTAGGATCAGGGAAATAGTTGTTAGAACTGTTAGGATCAGTGAAATAGTTGTTAGAGAACTGTTAGGATCAGTGAACTAGTTGTTAGAGAACTGTTGGGATCAATAAAATAGTTGTTACATAACTGTTAGGATCAGTGAAATAGTTGTTAGAGAATTGTTAGGATCAGTGAAATAGTTGTTAGAGAACTGTTAGGATCAGTGTAATAGTTGTTAGAGAACTGTTAGGATCAGGGAAATAGTTGTTAGAGACCTGTTAGGAATTGTGAAATAGTTGTTAGAGAACTGTTAGGATCAGTGAAATAGTTGTTAGAGAACTGTTAGGATCAGTGAAATAGTTGTTAGAGAACTGTTAGGATCAGTGAACTAGTTGTTAGAGAACTGTTAGGATCAGTAAGATAATTGTTAGAGAACTGTTAGGATCAGGAAAATAGTTGTTAGAGAACTGTTAGGATCAGTGAAATAGTTGTTACAGAACTGTTAGGATCAGTGTAATAGTTGTTAGAGAACTGTTAGGATCAGGGAAATAGTTGTTAGAGAACTATTAGGATCAGTGAAATAGTTGTTAGAGAACTGTTAGGATCAGTGAAATAGTTGTTAGAGAACTGTTAGGATCAGTGAAATAGTTGTTAGAGAACTGTTAGGATCAGTGAAATAGTTGTTAGAGAACTGTTAGGATCAGGTAAATAGTTGTTAGAGAACTGTTAGGATCAGTGAAATCGTTGTTACAGAACTGTTAGGATCAGTGAAATAGTTGTTAGAGAACTGTTAGGATCAGTGAAATAGTTGTTAGAGAACTGTTAGGATTAGTGAACTAGTTGTTAGAGAACTGTTAGGATCAGTGAAATAGTTCTTAGAGAACCGAAGCGATGAGTAACATAATTGTTAGAGAACCCTTCAGGTTCCTGAAATCGGGTTTGTATAAAATAATTATGGTAAACAGAATGCGGTAAAAATAACGTAAAATCAGAGAGGAACTGTGAGGGACAATTCAACATTAAAATAATAATGAAGGACAGTTCAGCTTTTACACAATCATGAAGGTCATTCCCTTTAGCATTCATACAATCATGAAGGTCATTAAGTTCCCTTCAGCATAAACACAATTTTGAGGGTTATTAAGTTCCTTTCAGCATAAACACAATGATGAAGGACAGACATTTGAGAGTGAACACAATCATGAAGGACAGAGAGTTTAGTATGAACAAAATAAGATACTTTCTACTTCACTGCAGCATTAGACATTTTCTGCTAGACCATATTTGTATTGATCATTCAGTACTCAGTGGGTGCTGTCTTGTTCGTGTATAATTCATACTCATGCCACAATCGTAGATTTCTGCAACAGCATCCCGTAGAACCAAAGTTTTAGCACTAATGGTATGCTACTTTTCCTGAAATAATTTCGATTGTAAGCTACACATTATTTATTATTGTGCTGATTTTGACCCCGGTAAACGAATGTATGTTTGTCGATAAGAACCATTATTGTTATATTGTGTAAGTTATCTCTGAAATTATATGTTATTCGTTAAAATGTGTTGCAAATTCATTAGGCTGTAGTTTATTTTATGTATAAATCTTCTGTATACAAATAGTCAATACAGACTGGCCTCTCGGACTTTTACAAAAACGGAAATTTCCGTTGACCTAGTTAGCCTATTACATAAATTTTGGTGCCCCTGTTGTGTTTTGTTTCTCGCTGTTGTTCTATTGATAAAGGCTATGGCCGCAACGCCCATTTGTTGCTTGTGAATGACCATACCCCCCCCCCTCCCCCCCCTAAAAAAAAAGTATTTTGTAGGAGTCGACCAATTAGGGACATCCTTTCAAGTCGCAGTACATCTGCTTGAGAAGCAAGGAACCGAAAGTCTGCATACAAATAAGACAGATTTGTAAAAGAGATGTGCACACAACACTCAGTTTCTGGAACAAGACTGAAGTCCGGAGGTTAACGAAAACCCAGAAATTCCCGGCCTAGTCATGGGGCTTAAACGAGAAAGGGCCTCACTGGCTGGGTCATGCTTTAGCGGCGCAATTCTTCACATCAAACATTATTAAAACAATCAATCAGGGAATATCTGTGTGAAATCTGTATACAGCATATCAGTACAGGGTGGTATAGATAATTAGGTGGCCGCCGTGATGTAGCAACTAGAAGCTCGCCTGCGCATCCGAAGGTTATCTGTTCAGATCCTATTGAAGCCGAATTGTTTTCTCTCTCTGAAAAATGACTTGGTTCTCATGTCGACCAAGCCTCGGATGGGTGCTAGGTAAAGTTTCCTGTAAGTTAAGGTGGATGGTGTGATGTTGTCCACATCACGCTCCAGATTCCGTTTTAATAATAAGAAATAGGTCTAACTCAATATGCCCAATATGCCCAGAAACGGGACCTAAATGCCCAATATGCACAGTAAAGGGACCTAAATGCCTAATATGCCCAGAAAAGGGACCTAAATGCCCAATATGCCCAGAAAAGGGACCTAAATGCCTAATAGCCGAGAAGGCTTGACAAAAAGTGTACATGGACTAACCAGCTTTTTATATTCACATAAAAGACAAGACAGTTAGATACAAAAACCATGTAGAGAAAAACCGCTGGAACACTTTACAAAACAAATCATATAAGGTTGAGTAGGTTAATTAGCTTTGTATAGACACACAAGGTAACAAAGCCAGAGACAAAGACTTTTATGGAAATCTGCTTCGGCTCTTTGAGATTATGTGCTTATCTAGATTTCGTAGGCGTTGGCCTCTCTTCACAGATCTGGGCCTTGGAACTCCTTTCTAGGTCAACGATATCGATGATTTCCAGCCATGAGACAGACCATTTAGCATAATTTCTCTCGGTTGTCTCCGGGTCTTCTAACACAGATTAAAGATCACACCACTGTCAACTGGTTCTCTTCTCTTCGCAAGACCGTACTGTTTTATGTCTTAATATGGGAGACATTTTAGTTGTGCTTTGTTATTTTAAAGTCCTATCCTGGCTGTTGACGGGGTGCTCTAATATACCTAACTGTTGAACAAGGTTTCTGTGACTTCAGGATGTAAAGTAAAAGTAAAGAACCCTTTTCCACGCCTTTAGCGTATAGGGCATGTAGGGCTAGACCTATATTTTTATAGATCAATCGGCACAAGATGGGTGATGTGGTCAGCATAACGCTGGCCACCTTTACTTCCCGGGAAGGCACCCGGTACCCACTCAAGGTGTCGACCTGGGAGGCAAGGTCATTTTTGAAAAGAAGTCCGGCTCCGCCAGGGAGCGAATCCACGACCTTCGGATCCGCGGCGAGCGTCTAGCCGCTCGGCCACAGCGACTCCCTTGTTCCAGGATAACTCACATCTAAATGGTGCAACTTTGTGTCACCAGATATCAATCTCTCATTGTACGGTTCTGGTGGCGTTGAACTTGACATGAACATTAGGTACGGGTTTTTTTAAAGTGCTGTTCAATTTATTTTGTTGGGTTTTTTTTTTTTTTTTTAAATCTCCATCATTAGGCTTTCTTGATTACAATTTGTATGGAATGAGGGAGTGCGCGACGTTCAGCGTCACCAGGACCGCACATTGAGCGACTAACACACGGTGACACAAAGTGCTACCATTCGGAGGAGAATCATCCTAGCACAGGTCCTGGAAATCAAGTTCAACCGTTAGGTTATATTCGAGGCTCCCCCTCTCCGGACAACAGCCGGAGTGGGGCTTTGAAATAGCGAAAATAGTGGGTACCAAACGGAGACAATTTATGTAGAAGATGTTGATGTTGTTTTTATTGAAAAATAGCAGGATTTACATAGCAGATAACAAGAATATTAGAAGTATTTTTGAAATAAATTAGCTTATAAAAATAACATTTTATCGTATCGAAATATACTGTTATATACCAGGGAAAGTGGGAGTCGCCGTGGCCAAGCGGCGAGACGCTCGCCACTGATCCGAAGGTCGTGGGTTCGTTTCCTGGCGGAAAAATGACCTTGGCTCCTAAGTCGACCCAGCCTTGAGTGGGTACCGGATGCAGTCCCGGGAAGTAAAGGCGGCCGGCAAGATGCTGACCACATCACCCATCTTGTGCCGATTGGTCTATAAATATATAGGTCTAGCCCTATGTGCCTTATACGCCTAAAGGCGTGGAAAAGAGTCTTTTTTTTACCAGGGAAAGTTATTAGGGAAGGGTAACTGCACTGATAAGATGTGTTTTTTTTTTCTAACAAGTGGCAGGTAAAAAAATTTTCCCTAGCCCTAATTCTCTCTAAGTCTCCCTGCCTTGGGACACATGTAGTCCATCGATCGCCAAGTGTGGGGACGCTCGCCAGTTGTGGCCAGTAACCGAGTTTGCACAGCTGACATCCCGCCACTGTCCTCTGCAAATCTTTGACATCGCAAACTTTCTCGCAATGGGCCAAACAAATGAAAGTCCCACGGTGCTAAGTCTTAGCTGTATGCTGGAAATGTCAGTACTTCCATCGCAATCTGTAGTGTATCCACCGTCCGTTTAGTTAGTAATGGCGAACTTCTGGCTGCAAAATTGCCTAGTAAGGCCACACCCCGCTCCCCCGCCCCCAACTTTTGAGGTTTGCTCTGCGACCTCCTGTAAAGGTTGCGCAGCGAACTTAACTTATAACAGCCTGAACCAGGGGCGTTGACAGGTAGACAGCATTCGGGGTGCGAGGTCTCGATGGACCAAATTTTTGTATGTAAATAATAATAATAGTAATAAAAATAATAATAATATTAATAGCAATAATAACACTAATAAGGATAATAATGAAGTTCTGAATGAAAATAAAAATAAAAAACTTAAATATTTGACATAATCTGCCGTCTATAGATGAAAAAATGAAAAGATGAATTTTGGACTTCATTTGAAGTCGGACTATATCTGCCAGAGAGACAAGGAGTAATCAAATGCATAATAAAACAGAAGTACACGCAAAACTTAAGGCCTGGGCCAAAAGCATGTCGTAAGAGTCGACTAATTGGGGAGCTTCCTTTGAAGTCGGAGTGCATCTGCTGGAGAGGCAAGGAACCAACAGTCTGTATTCAAGCGAATGAGATCTGTAAAACTGATGCACACGCAACACTCAGGTTCTGGAGCAGGACTGCAGTTCAGTAGTGGACGAGCAATTAGAACCTTCCGCCAGAGTTTACAGCTGGTGAACGCGAAGAAAAAGAAGAAGAAAATGGACGAACAGCCGCTTGATCTTATAGCCGGTAAACAAAGAAGAAGAAAGAAGCTAGGACACCCCCCCCCCCCCGCCCTAACCAATGAAAAATATTGATGGGGGGTGGAGGGTAGAAACCAAAGGTCTTAGTTGAAATGATCTGCTAACTGCGTCTTTACTTCCGACAACCTACCTATTTGAGCCATTCATTCATTCATTCATTCATTCATTCATTCATTCATTCATTGCCTCTCTAAAGAATAACGTTTATGTCTGTCTTATCCTCCAAAATATGTTCTATTGTCACCGAAAAAAAGGCGCATTAGCGCACACATAAAAGACGGCCCTCACTTAAAATAAAAGCATACTCTAACGTATTATCTTTCATCTGTAGCAACGGCTGTCATTTTATAGAGCTGTCTGACAAGCCATATATTTCAAAGTTGAAGAAGCAAAAATCTCATATTTATCATAAAACGTTAGCCGGCGGCTGCCATAATTGTTAAATATAAAAGGTAGCGAAGTAAATAGGTCATGTCTCTGTCTCCAGACATACGGACAGAGAGGTCAGACAGAATTATGGGTAGGCTGTACAAGGGAAACAAAAATTAGATCATGTCTTCGGCCGGAAAAGTAAGAATTTCCAAGGGGACATTAGTGATGAAAGATCATGCTGGAAGAGGGGACATTAATGTTATGTGTTTGGGGCTGGCTAGAGACGTTTTCTTCAAGTGCTTAGTCCTGAGTAGACGATGGCGATCATGACTCGCCATACCTTTCTGTCATCTGATATTTTAATCGTTGACTTTGCTTACGTTATCATTTTTATCTGACTAGCAAAGCAGCCTGCATACATGCCCGTAAGAGAGTAGTGATATCCTAGATGGAACCTTGTCTAGTGTGTAAGGAGACGCTTAGAATGGGAAGGACTTCCGCCTTGTTCTAGAACTTGAGTTTTGCATTTATATCCGTTTATGTATGACCAGTGTGCTGGTTCCCTGCCTGAGGACCCCAAATTAGTTGACTCTTACGACATACTTGTAAGTGAGGCGTGGGTATTTTCCAACCAACCCCGCCCCCCCCCCCCCGCCCCTAACTCGACAACGGCGTCTCAGAACCTAGACGGGGAAAGGCTTAAATACTAGAAGCGAGTTTTAAACTTGTTACATGGAATACAGGATCGTCGGAACATGGATGTCACATATCACTCCTGTCGCGTGCCTAATGTAAGGATTTCTCCTTCAGAACCAACAGCACTCAGAAATAATTAGGTTGAGTCGTTTGGCTCGTATTGGTATAAGGGATTCCCCGTGGCAAATATACGCTCAACTTATTTCTGGAGTAGGGCAGCTCAAGTATTGGCACTACAAAATATATCAGTATATGAATACAATATTTCTAGGCACACTTGGCTGGACACCCCCACTACTTACTAAAGAAAGCCCCCAGGCTATGATAGTTCATTATCATAACCATGTTAACACACATAATGAAGATACATGCACACACAACTGCTAAACACTTAAAAAGGTGACATAAAGAAACCTAAGTTAGCCATGAAAATGAATGCATGTAATCAGTATAATATATATACATAAAATAGTGAAGTGAATTCCAGCTATCAGTGGAAGAATCTCAGATATAATGTCTAGATCACAAAGATACTACACAGACAGCAGGTCTTGGAGATGACTCTATGTCATCATTGGGAAACATAGGAGCTGTGAGGCACAAAGCATATAAGGCATCAAACTTAGCTTCTCCTCTTTCTGTCTATGATGCTTCCCTCAGCTCCGGATGATTCGACTGTCTTTGACTCTGGGAATTCTGCTCAACTGGATCAGGTAGTGAAACAGTACCTCACCATAGAGGACACAGCCACTGTACTGGTACTCAGCAAGTCTTTCCCACCAGTAGGTCACACACTGTCTTTGAGCTACACTAAGCTCTAGCACTGGTAGGCTGTTTGGGTTATAAGCTCCCACATAGTGATGATGTCAGGAACCTTCACAGGTGTTAGCTGGTGGGTAGTTGGTTGATAGTTAGTTTATGGTTGGTGGGTTATGGTTGGTGGGTGTTGGACAAGCATCAGTCATCATCCCCCATCTGCCTACTCCACCTTGCTCTCCTGTTTCATTCCTCAGAATGCCTCTCTAGACCAGGAGACACAAGTCCCCTATCATTCATCTGTCTGTTTAGTGCAAGAGAAGGAAAGTCAGATACACAGTGGAGATAGATAGAGTGTTCTAACACATATATCACTCTCTCTCCCCCTCCCCTCTACACACAGACACCAATATTTACTGTCAGTACCTTTATTTCTTAGCCTCCCAAAGCCCGTCCTACCATTCATCGATCTGGGTCAACACACTCACACACTAGCCGACAAAGTCCTGACCTAATTCTGTCCCCATTTTGTATGCACAAACTTCTATTGTTAGTTTAAATCGTACACACTTGTAAGGGTATTAGGTTTACCAGTATGGGTGGGTTATTTAGGGCATAGGCTATTTAGTCTGTACAGGGGAAGGTCTACGTTCGAATCCGCTTCTCTAGCGATCAAGAACGGTTGAACGATGTGTGATCCCACAGCCGATACTGTTCTCTCTACAGCAGTGACTACTTTAACAGACATCATTTTAGGTACTCGTAAACTATAATTAACTTACCCAAGCATATGAAAAGTCCGAGACATTCCAGATTGCCTTATGAAAGTGAAATAATACAGGCATAGATTGACACGTCTGGACGCTTGGAGCCGGCAAGAGAGAATGGCGCAAATTAAGCACTTCAAGCGTTGGTAAAAAAGGAGTTCCCAGTATACATGGGCAAGGAGTAAATCGGTTTCCACGAAACCTCAAATAACTCTTCTAATATTTATCCAATGGATATACATTTAAAAATGGAGTTAAGTCAAAGCAACCAGAAAATGTAGATATAATAATGTTGTCTAATAAAGACATATATATATATATATATAGATATAAGGGACTATATCTTTCCGGACGAGTCCAAGTTTGAATTTTGTGCCGATTACAGGTAAGTCAAGTTACCAGCCTTACGGACTGATGCGTAATGGCTTATCATTCCACGACAATGGAGGCTTCGCACTTTGAGCGTCCCCTCCCTCGGACCGCTAAAAAATGAAATGATGTTAGACTGTAACATTATCTGCAAATGTAAATATTCTGCAAACTTCAGGTGTTTCCAGGTATGCAGTCTTGCTCGTTAAAACATTCAACAGTACGGGTGAAATTGCAGATCCCTGTGGTAGTCCTGCAGCTATAATACATGTTCTTGTAAATAGAAAGGGGAGAGATCGGAATCAAATAGCAGAAGAGTTACAGGCAACAGTAGATAAGGTGATCGACTGGTGTACAGAGATGAGTTCTGTAATCAACTCAGAAAAGACAACCATTCTGTGGTGTTCTTTAGACCACAGGAATGTTAGAACTGAGGTTCTCAGCAAGAACATTTAAAAGAGACAGCAGACTGCAGTACGCGGGAATTACCTTTGACAGAAGTTTGTTTTTCAAGGATCACATAGAGGGCGTTGTGACAAAGGCTCAAACAAGGTTATAATGCACTACAGATTATGGCAGCGATGGACATGGAGCAGAGAATGCTGTTCAAACTTAACCAGCACTTTATCATCTTAGTGACTGATTTTGAAATGGCGTTACTTACTGTCTCGAAGAGTCAACTAGAGAAACTGGATTGCATACACGATGCAGCTATTCGGGTGATCCACGAATGTACAAGTGACACCCTGATTGTGTGCATGCGATATATCCTTGCATTGCCGACTATTGCAGATAGGATAAAGGTGCTTCAGGCTAGGTCATACCTCAGAGTAGCTGCAAACAAACAGCACCCTCTTATGTAGCTCTGGCTGCAGGTAAGGACCAGAAGCTGAAAGGGGGAAAATCGTAGATGGCTCAAGCAGAAGACAAGTATTCATGCTGGAGAAAATTTGGCGAGGAGAGGAGTGGGTCTGAGTATCAGAGGAAAAGTCTGACCTGTGTAATGTTATGATCACATTTGGCCGGGAGTGCAAAGAGTGGCCAGTGGGTGCTACGGAGGTGGAAATCCAACAGTTGATTCACGACAATTCTCGTCCAAGTAATCTATCTATACATATGGTTCGGTGTTGAAAGGAAAGAGAAGTGCCTGTGGGTTCGTAGCGGTAGCCAATGGAAAATCTTTAGTGCAAGACAGCCTAGCGTATGACACCACAACATCTAGCATGAGATGGGGAGGGGGAGGCGGTAACTGCAGCTCTCCGGTGGCTAGAGAACAGGATGTATACACATGTCGTAATTGTAACAGATTCTGAAGGCATGCTGAAAAATGTGAAGACAGTGATGGTTTGAGCAGAGTAGCAAGCTTCACTGGGAAGTTCACAGGTAATGGACATACTTTGGATCTTTTCTCCAGGCTATGCCGACGTGGTGGGTAATGAACAGGCAGACAGATTAGCTGGATCTGCACCACTGGGTGGTGAATTGATACATGACAAGGCAGATGTGGTCAAGGCCCTGTGCAAACAAGCAATAGAATCAGTGGAGAAACAAGATTATTATGGCCTGGACAGAATGAGGCACCTGGGTGTAACCAGATGGTCTGGCCGGCTCACTTAACTGAGAGGAAAGGCAAGACGGACATATAACCAGATTGTGACGGTACAATCAGCATGGGAACTCTGCGCTAGCTGCTGAAGATGAGGACGGAGCACACATGGGAATGCTCTGAGTTCTGTGGTGTTAATTTATGACTCAACTCAACTTCATACATTACATGTCACTTTTACACATCTCTTAGTGTCTAAATGAATTTAGTAATATAATGTTTACAGAAATTATTATTTCTTAAAACTCCATGCAACAGATTACTACCGTCATGTATTCAAAGACCACAAATATCGTACACATTGATACATTTTACTGCTTGGCAATTGATTACTGATGTATTACATTTTGTTTGGCGGACTTTATGATATGTAATTTTTTTTTAACAATTCATAGTGTTTTAAACTAAATAATATACAATATTTTGCTGGTGGTATGTGCTGGAGTTAGAATGTTGTAGTTTTGTTAGCTCTTGGGTATATGGTGAACTCCCAAGCTTGTGCATGGTGAAGTTGTCAAATTTCTGGAACTACTTCAATCCATAACACAGGACAATCTCTGGTGCCAAGGCGACTACTACTCAAACATCAGAGGCTATAAAAGTTTGAGACAAAGAGTACCTACACTTGTCGACAATGGGTGAATCCGCAACAGATGTTGTTGCCATACGATGTCATTGTTTATTTCTCTCCCCACCCCTTCCCCCCCCCCCCCCCACCTCTCCGGTCGAATGATATTAATCGCATTAACCATCAAGAGCCAATTGATATACAAAAGTAGGACACCGTATCACATGACCGATGCACCAAAGGAGTGAAGATGGTCTTGACTTTCACCTTATAGCCCCCATCACCACCCACACGGCCTTGGCCAGATTCCTTGTCTAGAGTATTCCATGTCTAGTGAGCCTAACGCCCTGCCACTTGTCTTGAGTATTTCATGTCTAGTGAGCCTAACGCCCTGCCACTTGTCTTGAGTATTTCATGTCTTTTGAGCCTAACGTCCTGCCCCTTGTCTTGATTATTTCATGTCTATTGAGCCTAACGCCCTGTCCTTGTCTTGAGTATTTCATGTCTAGTGAGCCTAACGCCCTACCATTTGTCTTGAGTATTCCGTGTCTAGTAAGCCTAACGTCCTGGCCCTTGTCTTGAGTATTTCATGTCTATTGAGCCTAACGCCCTGCCACTTGTCTTGAGTATTTCACGTCTAGTAAGTATAACGATCTGCCATTTGTCTTGAGTATTTTATGTCTGGTGAGCCTAAC
>CAJHNH020000140.1:356607-431607 GCA_905116865.2 Candidula unifasciata
TTCTGAACGTTTTTTGACTAACCAGTCAAGACAGATTCATCCGTATAATCAAGTGAATTAAATGTCAAGATAAGATTATCAAAAATTGTAGTCAGATAGTGCGTAACGAGCGAGACAAGGCTAGCTGTTTGCTACTAGCGAAGTCGTCAATCTGGGTTGTCTATGAGACAGCCCGAGCAAAAATTCCAGCCAATAAAGATTTCTTTGCGGAAAAGCCAGCTCGCTTAACTGAGAAAACACGGAAAGCGCCAGACCAGTTAGCAGAAGCCAGACATCAGGAGACCCCAGCCTTACATGTTCCAGGCCGCCCAAGGCAAACTTAGTCCTTTTTTAGGACTAGCAGACTCCTCTCTTAAGCTGCAGAAAACAGCCCCAAAAAACAAAAACCTTGCCAAAACACTGTTAAGCCAGACCACGTCGGACATGTTACAGGTAAGAAACAAAGTCAGGCAAAGATTTTCGCCACAGAGAAAGAAAAATCATATAAGATAGCCACGAATCCTTCTTTTACATTACAGGCCTTTGGGCAGTTAAAAGATGATCAAGCTGGAAATTTTTGTTTTCCAGAAACCGAACCGATTTGACCGTTTAGCTTCCCGCCATCTGCACTGACCATTGGACCTGGAGACAGGGGAATGAGTCGAGGGATGAGCTGGCAATAGTTTCTGGGTGGTAGTACAGTTTAGTTGTTACATGGTGTCAGATATAAATTTTCATCATAGTTAGATCTGAATTTTCTCTAGTTGCTAAACAGCGTACAGCTAGATATTAGTTTGTATCATCGCTCGGAGATATTTGATTTCAGGTTGCGTGAAGCGAATCGTAACCTTTGCTAGATGAAGTGCTTAGCGCATGATGTGGGTGAACATGATATTGGTTATCAATGTTGGCTTTGTGCTTAGGAAATAAACAAAAAATTGTGAATGTCATGGTTATATTCATTTGCTTTATTCAAGATAGAAAACGTAGTTCGTTAGCCACCTGGTTTGTCTAGGCGATGCCTATATAGTCAAATATTGGTGTTGTTGTGTAATACAGTTATTCACATATCATCTGCTTGGGTTATGATCATATTTCATGGCTCTTGCACAGAAGAACCTCAGTCTTTTCTTTACTTTTCCTGTTATTCCTTTTCAGCTGGACACTGCTTGTTGTTCTTACCATATTTCTTTCCTCATCTTCTCCCTACTTGTTATTTTGTTTTTCTCTGTCCCCAAGCACACTGGAATCCACAGTAAAAAAAAAAAAAAAATTTCAGACAACACAAATTATTCCACACACATATAAGGAAGAAGAAGAAGAAGAAGAAGAAGAAGAAGAAGAAGAAGAAGAAGAAGAAGAAGAAGAAGAAGAAGAAGAAGAAGAAGAAGAAGAAGAAGAAGAAGAAAAGTTACCGTTAGCCAGCAGAGTCTCTTGTTTTCTCTGCTATTCTGTTTTGACAAGTTGTGAAATAGGCTTATCATTGAGTGAAGCTTCCTATTATCCCAGCTCCTGGTTTTTTCCTCGCTTCCCCTCGCTATAATGAATGCCAAATCAAGTTGTTTGCTATTCATCTTGTCTGAACTAATTAGCCTTGTTATCCGCAGATCGCTAGTGCATTGCGCGGGACTGTCTGCAACTCAATTGGTGTGCTCGCGGAGCTTGCACGCTCGACTCCCGTGTTTGCCTCAAGTCTTTAAGCCTCTTATTAGACGACAATGTTCCCGGCTACAGTCGTCATGTTTCATCAGTTGGCTAATTATTTTATCCAACACTGTGTTCCACTTTTTCTCTTTTCAACTTTGGTTTCTTGAATTTTTCTATTAATACATGTTGAGAAATGCTTGGGGCTATGGAAACAGTTTGGTAAACAAATTGAAATGTTCTGAAAAGCACTCATGGATGCAAAAAACAAATACATAGACAAGGAAGGACACACTATAAACATTAAAATCGAAAGCTATAGCTACCACATAGGAAACCGTCTTCTAAAGACAATATGCAAAGTTAAGGTACCAATTATGTGTGATTAAGGATAAACAAATAATCAGATGGTTTGGTAATCTCATGAGAATGAAACCAACGATGCCAGCAGAAAGCTTATATCTTGAAAATCGAAAGACCAAAATTCAAGGGAAGACCGAGAAGAAAATGGATTGAAGGAGTCAGTAACAATTTAGCTGCATAACATCAAGGCATATCAAGCGACTAAGCGCGCCCTGGCTCGCCCGCCGATCGTCTGATGAACTACGGCGCCTTGAGGCATAAGCAGATATTGACAAAAGATGAAGGAGAAAGGTGGAGCCTCGGAGATGTGTTTTCACAGAAAAATACTTCGAATTCATTCAACAGCCAAAACTAGAAATCAAAATGGTTAAAATGAGTCGAGAGCTTGAAGACAGCTTATCACAATCACCAGAATGACACAGGTCATCGTTTCTTTCATGGTATGAGCAGAAAGAAAAGGCAACATGTTGTTACCATTGGAAAAATGGGCATTGAGGTCTGAGGTTTGAACAACGGATCAACATCATGGCCCACGGGTAGTAACAGTAATAAGTGCTCCGTTCTACTTAAAGTTCAAGTCTGAGTCCGAAGAAGCTCAGCACAGTGCACAAGCTCTGTAGCACCGGTGAGGATCTTGAAATACTTTGGGTAGATTGTTAACAAAAGTCCAACATGTGTCCGGTATACCAATCGTAAGCTTACCACTCGGTCTTTCAGGTTTGCAGACTGCTTTAATTATGCTACCGCGAAGACTTCTGATCTCACAGTACCTTCTGCAAAATCACCAATTCGTCTTGTCCCTATCCGAACAACATCTGGTAATGTCGTGCCGCAGGGAAACCAACCCTGAGCTTCATGAACTCAGGTGGGCCCACTCCCTGAGAATGTCTAGGAGCTCGTGGGCCGAAACATTTGTCGCCGAGAGATTACTTCTACTGACGATTGGTAGATATCTGCTGTACATGCTCCCCTGTGGAGTTTCTTCTTACTTATTGACTCCAAATTTTGCCTGGGCAGCGCCTTTAGGCTGCAACAAAAAGAAAGATGCGTCACTGAACCAGACACGCCTCAACTGAATGTCACTTGCCCAGGGAAGATGCTGGTTGGCATTAGGAAGTCTATTTTGGCGATGGCGACGCGTAAGGACAGGTCCTCGGTGTTGTCGTCTAACCCAAAGTCTAACATTATGCGTCTGTTCCGAACGAAGGAACAAACGAACGAACGAACGAACTTTAATTTCAAAGGGTCACAGATTAGGCACGCAGTCCTGTCTTACATTGGGCCCTTCTAAACTCCATCTTCACACATCAGTTGTATTTCATCAATAAAGTATGTTATGTTCATGTGATAATATGCATATTATGAATATCAAATCAAAAACAAAAGCATGGGTGGTAATATACATGTGCACGCTCGCGCGCGAACACATACACAAGCGAACCCATTCACTCACTTATACATAGGCAGCCAATACACACATACATACACATCCACATACATACAAACATGCACACCCACATGCCTACATACACACACATACATACACACATATATACACACAAATATATATACACACAAATATATATACACACAAACATACATTTTGACTACAGTTTGATCAGACACACGACGTCCAGGTGGAAATGCCTGTGCAGTTGAGGACGCTGTTGTAAGCCTGTCTCTGAGGTGACGAAGCCGAATAAAGCTATTCTCAGTTGCTGTTGTCACTCTGGGTCGTCCACTGTGATGTCGGTCTCCAACTAAACCAGTGGCTTGGAACCGGTGCCAACGTTGACTGATGGTATTCTTATGCACGTTTAGATGCCTGTCAACCTGACTTTGACTGTAATTGGCCAAAAGCAATATTCACTAAATATATCGATAGAGGTACCATTCGTGACTGCTTGAAAATGAACTGATCGTCTTGGTGTAGCGTTATCCATTTATAGGGTTTCAGTTGAGTGGGCAGTGAAAAGTGTTTACCGAAAATTTTGTGTCGTCGACCACTGCGTTGTAAACAACAATTCAGTCTGCATTTCACACACCCAAGTACGATTTTTTTGTGTGTTACAAACTAATGAAAAAAGCGCCATTGGATAACTTTGCGTTGTGTGTGTGTGTGTGTGTGTGTGTGTGTGTGTGTGTGTGTGTGTGTGTGTACAGTATAGAATCATAAGGCGTCCGCTCAGTTAAACTTACATGTTGGGAATAAGCCCCCGCTGTCAATTATTTTCCTCACTTCATGAGAATAAGCCCGCATTCTCTAATTCCCCTGACCCGTCGGAAATAATCAGCCGTCACGGTAGTTCCCTAACACCACGAGATTAGACCCTCATTATCATGTGTGTCCCAAATCCCACGAAAATTAGCTCCCATTACCAAGTTATTCTTCTAAGCCTACAGCAAAAAGCTCCCATCATCAAATTGCTCCTCTGACACCACGAGATTAGGATCTCCTTTTTATTAAAATAATTCCTCCAATACCACGGGAATTAGCTCCCATTACCAAGTTATTCCCATAAGCACAGGGGATTAAACTCTCGTTATCAAGTTATTCCCAAACACCAAAGGATTAAACTCTGATTATCAAGTTATTCCCCTAACCCAACGGAAAAAAGTTCTCATTATCGAATGATTCATCTGACACCATGAGATTAGATCCTCATTATCAAATAATTCCTCTAATACCACAGGAATTAGCTCAATAAATTATGTCCGTATTCCATAGTTGTGGATTTCAAGCTGTACGACAGACATGGCCAATGAGAAACTTTTTTTTAGAGGGTGCATGGTTGACCATGTTCTTAATAGAAGTGTAAATTTGGCGAGGCGCACATGCCGTCTGGATGTGACAGGTTCAATTCCCGGCACGGTAACTATAGCTTTTGATTGTTATGTTGTCTAGTGTGTTCTTCTGTCTTTCTATGAGTGCCGATCAATACACTTTCAGTTACTTGATTAGTTCACAAGCCCACCAGAATAAATTCTCGTTACCAAGTTATTCCCCAACACCAAAGGATTAAGCTCTCATTGTAGAAGGTCGCTCTAATCTCGCCACGCCAGAAAGTCTGTCTTTCTCCAGTAAATTCTCAAGCACTTTGTGCTTTCATAGCAAATGCACCACCAGTGGCTGGTATCAAACTTCATGGATGTCGGCACTGTATGATTTTCTAGAAGGGTACCCACCAATTCACTCCCCTAAACCAACAGAAATAAGTTCTCATCATCATATTATTTATCTGAGCTCGCCATTTCATGTGGCTCACACGATCCTTCTCGAGTTTGTCATTACCAGAAATGAATCCCTCCCTCAGCGTGTCTGCCTGCGAGAACACACCATAACGACGGATCTTCCCGAAGGCAGCAGACCCAAGTGAGTTAGCCACAGTACTCCAGACAGGATAATTACACATCTCCACCGCATTTTGTCTTGTTTGAAGGAGCTCATTGGTTAGTTGTAGGCGATATTCATGATGCAGAAACTAACACAGGCAGCCGTGCTGTTTTCATTAGAACACCAGAGTAAACGGTCAAATAATCAAGTTGTATAAACATCAGTTAATAATGACGTCATTAGATCTCGAGTAGGAGGTGATTCGGTCAACACAAGTGAATGCATTCTCATTTAAATGGACAAATAGTGATACCATTTGTGCTATTGTTTTTTTTTTTGTTCTTTCTTCTTCTTTCTCTTGTGAGGTCATATGTGTGTAGCTGGTTTTTCTATGCCTGTGTCTCTGCGTGTCCTCCTGATTATAGAAAGGGCTTCAAATAGAAACCTTGAAAAAGTGATTGAAATTTACACTAACCAGACATTGTCTGGTAACCTGTCAGTGATGTTGTTAAGAAAGTCAAGCACGTGATATCACACGATGCAGACGAATATGGTGACGTCATAGTGAAAGTTTATAAATGGCCGCCACACTTGTGGCATGCACCAGAGAGGAGCAGTCTGTGATAAACAAGCATCATCATAAGCGACCTTCATTGAACAGTGGAACGGCTATCTTTAACCTGAAATGTGTCGTCACCGTGTTCGTCTGCATTGTAATCCTAAACTTGTAAGGTGTTTATCTGAAGTTCCCTCGTAGACAGATAGAAAGATAAAAAAAAATAAAAAAAAACTTTATTTCAAAGGATACAGAATTGGGCACGCAGGCCCTTCCAATCATGGCAAACAGTTATTTATTCATAGAGCATTCAACAGTTAAAAATAAAAAATAAAAATGATTACAATATCTTAGTCCTAATTACGATCTCTGGAATGTGCTCTAATTCAATTTGCATTACTAAACTTTTCAGTTTTTTTTTTTTAAATCTCTAGCATTCAACCTAACCCAATAATGTTATCAGTCTAATAGGTTGCATAATTTAAACATCATTAACAACAGTTAAATATTAACTACAAACTTTCTATCAATCTACAGACAGACGGATGGACAAACGGCCAGACAGACAGGCATGCAAACAGACGGACAAACAGAGAGACAGAGAGAAATAGACAGAGAGAAATAGACAGATAGATTACCAGACAGACAGATAGACAGATAGACAGATAGACAGATAGATAGATAGATAGATAGATAGATAGATAGATAGATAGATAGATAGATAGATAGATAGATAGATAGATAGATAGATAGATAGATAGATAGATAGATAGATAGATAGATAGATAGATAGATAGATAGATAGATAGATAGATAGATAGATAGATAGATAGATAGATAGATAGATAGATAGATAGATAGATAGATAGATAGATAGATAGATAGATAGATAGATAGATAGATAGATAGATAGATAGATAGATAGATAGATAGATAGATAGATAGATAGATAGATAGATAGATAGATAGATAGATAGATAGATAGATAGATAGATAGATAGATAGATAGATAGATAGATAGATAGATAGATAGATAGATAGATAGATAGATAGATAGATAGATAGATAGATAGATAGATAGATAGATAGATAGATAGATAGATAGATAGATAGATAGATAGATAGATAGATAGATAGATAGATAGATAGATAGATAGATAGATTAGATAGATACGGAGCATATATCTTTATGAATTTGTTCAGAAAATGTAGGAATTTTAAATTTTAATTATTTTAATTAGAATTTTATAATATAGCTTACCGAAAGACAGACAGGACTGATGTGTCTATGTGAGACTGAAAAAAAACTACATTAAAATAGTTCCCATAAATTCCAATTTAGCAAGCTCGTTCTTTAATTTTAGAAATATTTTAAGTCTAGACTAGATCGTTCTCCTACCAGCCACGCGCCAGTTTTTCCTGGATCTTCAATCCTTTGAAATGGGATGTTTTCTCGGCTGTCTCATTAAATCCTGCAGGCTTTGTTTGGCTCCCAGTGAAGTTAATCCTCTCCTACGTCACGTGGCCATTCTTGATCCGAGAGAGCAGATGTCTGGAAGCCTGCCATGCCATGATAGAAAATTCTCCGGGGGCATCTTGTAGTGTGTGCCGAGCGGCTCAGATGACATCTCTCTACACACACGTTTGCTTATACTGGTCAGCTGAACGAATTATCCACCCAGTCCAGTAAATGTAAAGTAACAAGAAAGAGTCAATAAATGCCAAAATACGAGTTCCTTTTTCACTTTTTTTTTTAAATATTTTTTTTTTTTTTTTAACATCGGTTTCCATAACAATCCGTCCAGTGCAGAATTCGAATTCGGTAGCTGAAGCATTTTGACTCATCAGGCAAGTAAGAGTGTTCCATTTTCTGCGTTTTTATCCCCCATTGGAGCATAGGCCCTTAACCAACTAACGTCTAGTTGCTCTATTCTTCGCTTTTGCATGCAGCACACCCCATGTCCTCCCCACCTTTTCAACTTTACTCTGTAGCTCTTTCTCTGCGTGTTTTTTGGTCTGCTTTTATTTCTTTGCCCCTGCAGGTTCCATTGAAGAGACATTATAGTTATATTGTTCTCAGGTTTTGTCAACCTGAATTTTATCCAATGCCTGCGTCGTTTCTTCACCTGGCAAATCGGAACTTGTGTAATTCAGAGCTCAACATTATTGATTCTTTAATCCTTCCCCAGAGCTCAACATTAGTGATTCTTTAATCCTTCCCCAGAGCTCAACATTAGTGATTCTATAATTCTTCCTCAGAGCTCAACATTAGTGATTCCATCATACCATATATCCCCCTCTATTCTGCGCAAGCACAATTAAATGATAGATCAATTTGATTTGGTTCAAGAACCGACATCACAGCACTCGGGGCATTCCTAAAAGCGCTCTGTCCCCATCTTCAGCAGCCAGCGAAAAGTTACGATACTAATGGTGCCAGTAGCATTCTGATTAAACGTCCGTCTTGCCTTTCCTCTGAGCCTCGAGCATCTTCCAGAACCTGTCGTCACTCGCCCCTGCATCAATCTTACCAGACTGTGGTGATCCATCTGCTCCTCTGAATTGTACACGCTCTCTGACAAGGCACTAACCACGTCTGCCCTTCCATGTATCAGTGTTCCACCAAGCTGTGCAGGGGCAGACAGTCTGTCAGCCTGTTCATTTCCCAACACACCAGCGTGCCCCGGATACAAAATCCAGACAATGCTCCTCACCCGTGTTCTCCGCAGCGAGGCATGCCACTCTGCACAAAGCATGCCTGTCCTGATCTTTCTCAGCATGCTTTCTGTGTCAGTTACAATCACGATGTGTGTGTGTGTGTGGTTGTGTGTGTGTTTGTGTGTGTGTGTTTGTGTGTGTGTGTGTGTGTGTGTGTGTGTGTGTCGTGTTCGCGAAATTCAAAAAAGGTTCCCATTCGCAAAATTTTGCGTATATATTGGCTGGACAAGAAGAATACTGTGTTTATCCTGGGTGGACAAGTATAATATTGCGAATATACTGGGTGGACAAGTATAATATTGCGAATATACTGGGTGGACAAGTATAATATTGCGAATATACTGGGTGGACAAGTATAATATTGCGAATATACTGGGTGGACAAGTATAATATTGCGAATATACTGGGTGGACAAGTATAATATTGCGAATATACTGGGTGGACAAGTATAATATTGCGAATATACTGGGTGGACAAGTATAATATTGCGACTATACTGGGTGGACAAGTATAATATTGCGAATATACTGGGTGGACAAGAACAATGCTTAGCATAACCTGGGAGGACATAGATGCTATTGCTAATATACTCCCTTGACAAGAAGAATACTTCCAATATACTCCCTGGACAAAAAGAATACTTCTAATATACTCCATGGACAAGAAGAATACTTCCAATATACTTCCTGGACAAAAAGAATACTTCTAATATACTCCATGGACAAGAAGAATACTTCTAATATACTCCCTGGACAAGAAGAATACTTCCAATATAATCCCTGGACAAAAAGAATACTTCTAATATACTCCATGGACAAGAAGAATACTTCTAATATACTCCCTGGACAAGAAGAATACTTCTAATATACTCTCTGGACAAGAAGAATACTTCTAATATACTCCCTGGACAAGAAGAATACTTCTTATATACTCTCTGGACAAGAAGAATACTTCTAATATACTCTCTGGATAAGAAGAATACTTCTAATATACTCTCTGGACAAGAAGAATACTTCTAATATACTCTCTGGACAAGAAGAATACTTCTAATATACTCTCTGGACAAGAAGAATACTTCTAATATACTCTCTGGACAAGAAGAATACTTCTAATATACTCTCTGGACAAGAAGAATACTTCTAATATACTCTCTGGACAAGAAGAATACTTCTAATATACTCCCTGGACAAGAAGAATACTTCTAATATACTCCCTGGACAAGAAGAATACTTCCAATATACTCCCTGGACAAGAAGAATACTTCCAATATACTCCCTGGACAAGAATAATATTGGTAAACTTGTTGGACATGAGGAATATGTTGGCTGAGTTTACTAACTAATTTTCAGTTGCTAACGTGGATATATATTTAACATTTATCAGCTAAAATGTAAGTACTTTCTTTTGTACTTTCTATTCCCATGATGCTCTCCCCCGACCCCCCACCTCGACCCCTGCAATATCTTGAGCTGAAAATGGAAAATTCTAAGCAAGTCAGTTCTTCCCTCACCCTTTTCACCTCAAACCACCCCCCCCTCCCCACCTCCTCCCCCACCCCCCATTTCTGAAGCTGAGATTATAGAGATGATATAAGCCTATCAACTGTGTAAGACATACTATCTAATTAATATTTAAACGTTTTTCTCTAGTGTTCCCTTTTATTTTTTTTTAAATAAGTATACACTTCTATACGAGTTCTATTCTAGATGTTTTTCCTAGAATTTATGGGGTGGGGGGGGAGGGGGGAGTCAGGTGACGGTCAGGAACACACACCGAGAAAATGGAACTGTCAGAGTAAACACAGAACGTATCGTTAGCCCGGGGTGGTGACGTCATGCCAATTTGCTGACGTCATCACCTAGGACATTTTTTCTAGAGAAGGCGTTAGTGTGGATATCTGATGAGAATTTCCTGGTGCCAGCTGCAACAGATGAGAAGCAGAAGAAGAAGAAGAAGAAGAAGAAGAAGAAGAAGAAGAAGAAGAAAGAAGAAGAAGAAGAAGAAGAAGAAGAAGAAGAAGAGAAGAAGAAGAAGAAAAAGAAGAAGAAGAAGAAGAAGAAGAAAGAAGAAGAAGAAGAAGAAGAAAGAAGAAGAAGAAGAAGAAGAAGAAGAAGAAGAAGAAGAAGAAGAAGAAGAAGAAGAAGAAAGAGAAGGAGAAAGAAGAAGAAGAAGAAGAAGAGAAGAAGAAGAAGAAGAAGAAGAAGAAGAAGAAGAAGAAGAAGAAGAAGAAGAAGAAGAAGAAGAAGAAGAAGAAGAAGAAGAAGAAGAAGAAGAAGAAGAAGAAGAAGAAGAAGAAGAAGAAGAAGAAGAAGAAGAAGAAGAAGAAGAAGAAGAAGAAGAAGAAGAAGAAGAAGAAGAAGAAGAAGATTAAGAAGAATAGTTCGACAATGCCAATTCACTGACAAGGACACACCTATGCCTAGTGCTAAGAGATTTAAGACGTCTGGAGATGAGTCCGGAAGTAGTAGATGCGCCTTGCCGTATTCAAGATTCACCACTGATCGTTCCGGCAGAAAGTTTTCGTGCTTCGAACCATAGGTTGTTTTCTTTCATGTCTGACTATGTGTGTCTGTTGTTCTTCGATTTCCCACCTGTCAGTTTGTCTATCCTTTCATTTCTCTGTCTACATAACCTCATTTCCCTAACAGCACACACTTACTAGAGACAGATTTCTCTTTTTCCTTGTCACTGAACAAAACACTGTATCTAGACCGGTGCTTCCGCAATTTTGTCTAGGCTATAAATTACCCTCGGCATGTCTGATCCCACTCCTCTTTCATTTCTCTCTAAAAAAAGGTAATTTATTTGTTTCAAAGCGTTTGTATCCAGGAATTGTAGACAACTTAACAGACTTGATATTTAATATGCGGAAAAGAACATACTGCAGAAGTTTCCAATTATTTTCTTGTTAAATGCTTTTCAAAGATTACTTGATAAAATCAAAAGTCTTTTAGTGTACTGTCATGTGGGGTCCATATAAAGAATTACTATATTTTTATTTCTATGGTTAGATTTAGCCTTGTCCTGGGAGATAGTTCTTGATTCTGTTATCTCAAATTGTTTTACATTGTTAATTCACACTGCCAATTCATGTCGCTACGACTATAGCTAGAACAAATCACAAGCATGCTCTATGCAGATTGGCAGGCGTCCTTCGGCTATCAACTTCAGTTCATGTCAGTGTTCTGGAAAATAATCAGGCAGACAGATTGGCTGGTTCTGTTTGGTGGTAAACTGATGTATGACAAGTTAGATGTAGCAAGTGCCCCTTGGTAACTAATAAACAGAGCAGAGGCACACATTGACCATCACGGACTAAGGAGACTGATGCAGCTAGGAGTGACCAGAGAATCTGGCCAACGCCCACTTTCAGGGAAGGGGCCAGACGGACATACGATCATACTGCTGCCACCATTGAAGCTGGAACCGTACTTGCAGCTGAAGCTGTGGATGGAACCTCTATGGAAACGTCCCGAGTTCTGTGATGTCGATTCTCAACTCATAACTGCTGCAACTAGTAAGCGAGATGGCTGTTTGGCCTAACTGCCTAATCAAACTAGATGCATTTATAATGTAATTAAATGTCAGTTTACATATTTTTCTCCCGGTCGACCCTTCCTCAAACGGGTACCAGGTGAAGTCCTGGAAAGTAAAGGTAACCGGTTTGATGATGACCCCATTACCCGTCACCCAACGAGTATTAGTTGGTTTATAACATATGGATCTAACCCTATATGCCGAATATGCTCGTATGCGTGGAAGAGGGTCGTTTACTTTCTAATAATAGGTTAGTTGCGTATCCTTTACAGGACGTTGCAGAACCAACGCCAACAGCCCCTGGCTGTTGTCTGGTTTTTCTAAAAAAATCTACGTCCAGTAGTTTGCCATTGCTTTCTGGACAGCTGGCTTTCTTGATACCACTGTCGAAATCAACGCAAGGCGCATGGTCCGCAGCTGGGTTCAAACTCGGCATTACGAAGCGTTCGCGACTTAGCTACAGAGCCGACTACTTTCAAAGAATATCTATCCAAATAATCCATACTGTTTGCTTCGTCCCCCCTCCCCATTCCAGTTCTTCCTTGCAGGTTTTGTTGAGAGGTCCCACTCTTTTGATCGGACGTTAAGCACCGCCAGACACTGGTAATTACTCTGGCACAAACTCCACTGTCTTGAATTCTGATAGCCATTAGACCCATCAATCTTTCCGTGATTTCACACAATATTTATTGTCATAGAAAATCCACCGCTGAACACGGGAAAGCTCCGTGGTTTCATTTACAGAGCTAATCGCCCGTGAAGTCCATTCCTCTCAGGTCCTGAGGCGGGAAAATTTCCAGCGATCAAGCGCATTTTCTGGATACGGCAGAGCTTCAGAAACTAGTGAACTAACATGAACTTCGACTGCTACTTGATTCCCGGTCTTAGCTCTGTGTATTAGAAAGGAGTCATGTTTTCCCGGGCGTGTTATTGAGTTGTCTTTGACTGTGCTGCATTCCCGTCGCATTTAACTAATGTTTTCACTGTGTTTTCACTGTACTGCATTCAGGTCACATTTAACTAATGTTTTCACTGTGTTTTTGTTCACTGTACTGCATTCAGGTCACATTTAACTAATGTTTTCACTGTGTTTTTGTTCACTGTACTGCATTCAGGTCACATTTAACTAATGTTTTCACTGTGTTTTCACTGTACTGCATTCTGGTAACATTCAACTAATGTTTTCACTGTGTTTTTGTTCACTGTACTGCATTCAGGTCGTGTTTAGCTAATGTTTCCACTGTTTTTGTTCACTGTACTGCATTCAGGTCGCATTTAGCTAATGTTTTCACGGGGATTTTGTTCACTGTATTGTTGTTCACTGTATTGTTGTCCACTGTATTGTATTCTTGGTGTATGTAAGTAATTTTTCCCTTATAGGTTATTGCCTTTTCTGACAGCACGCTGCTCTCGTGCAGGTATCCCATATTTTCCTGTCGTTTTACTGAGCAGTCTTTTATTGTACTGAAAGCGGCTGCGTTGTCTCGAGGCATGGTGTCCGCCTTGAGTGCTGGAGGCTCCGGGTTCAAAGCCCGGTAAGGGCTGGCATTTTTTCACGTGTACTTGGACTTCTGTCGGCTCTGTGGCTAAGTCAATGCGAACGCTTCCTAATGCCGGGGTGCCGTGTTCGATCCCAGCTGCAGGCCATGTACCTTGCATTGGTTTCAACAGTTGTATCAGAGGGCCGGTCGTCCAGAAGCAATGGCAAACTACTGGACGTAAATTTGCCTAGAGAAACCACACAACAGCCAAGGAGCTGCTAGGGTTGGTTCTGCAACGTCCTGTAAAGGATACGCAACTAACTTGGACTTCTATAAATTATCCCAGGTCTCTGGTTAGTGAGATCGAACGCCCGTTTGCATTGTTGCGCACGTAAAAAAATCTCTTAGGAGTTGGTAATCAAAAAGAGTAGCCAAACGGCGCTGCCTGGGTAACATTTTGAGTTAAAAATCTACCTAAAGTATTTCAGGATTCTCGCCGGTGCTACAGAGCCTGTGCGCTGTGCTGAGCTTCTTCGGGCTCAGACTTGAGTTGAAAGAAGAACGAAGCATTTATGGGTTACTACCCGTGTGTCCTGATGTTGATCCTGTTTTCAAACCTCCTTGTACTGATCTCCATCCGTATTTCACTAATGTCTTCCCGGAGCTATCTTTTGCTGCATTGTACTCTTTTTGTATCTAAGTAATGTTTTTCTAGTAGGTTAATGCGATCTCAATCTGCAAACTGCCTGATGTAAGTAATTAGGTTAGGCGCTGAGGGTATAGGGGTGGATTCTAGATGCGGTTTATTTAGCAGCAGATCGCTTGGCGTTGGTGTGAAATGCTGAGACTGGTGCTACAACACCTTGTAGAGCTAACTTTTAAACCTAATGTTACCCTTGCAAGTCTTTTGATGTAGCGAATTCTGATCTTTTTCTAACAATGTTTCCCAGCCTGTTATTCTGTTTTTTTTTCCATTGCATTGAATTTCCTACACCGTGATTCTAAATCTCCCTAACCCGTTATTGAGGTGTCTTTCTCTGTACTCTACAAATGAATTACTTGCAAGGACAGTTTCCCACCATTTTTGCTCAGTTATCGGTCTTATAGATAGTGTAAGAAGTAGCAGAAATGTCTAGACACATATATATATATATCTATATATGAGGGTATAGTATGATTGTGATAGTATGCATAACAAATGCAAGTCTTAGAACGGAATGAGAGCATAAACTGCAAGAACTGTCTAATGTGCATGGACACAACCTGATGATGATGATGCTGATGACGGCAATGATTATAATGATGATGACAATGGTGAGGATGATGATGAGGACGATATTGACGATGACGATGATAATGATGATTATGATGATTATAATGATGATACGATGATGATGATGAAGATACATTGTATAAAATGTTTGTTATCTTGTCGGAACATGTCGTCAGAAAGGAAACAACCTAGCGGCAGATCTGCAGAAAGTAAGTAATCTAGAGACATGTCTGGAGAAAATAAACAATCTAGAGACATCAGATAACAGTTAGTGTCGTTTCCACCGATGTTACTATTCGCCAATGAAAGGCCAGTGGTCGGAAAACTCTTTAGTCGAAAGAGGCCAAAATCAGCAGAAGGACGATTACAACTTTGTTGAGAGCCAAATTTCTATTAAAAAAACTGTCAAGAACCATGTTTTTCTGAGTCAAAACCGATTTGTGACCGACTGGCCAAGCCACACTCAGGTCGCTAAAGCGCCGCATGCGACACGAGAGCCGCAATTTGCCGATCACTGTTCGAGGCTAAAGTATTCTAGGTTGTCTGGAAAGTATCTTCCCTTGTGGGCTTCTTTTCCAGAAAGTTGTGGACAGTTTCTCTGACTTATCTTAATGAGGCTGATTTGATACCAGTTCTATACTGACTGGGGGCTGGAGGCGGGCAGGTGAGGTGGTGGCGTAGGAAGGGGCACGGGCTGTAAACAAACTGGGGGTGGGGGGGGGGGGTGGACTGTGGCAATAAAATATGTTTTAAGAATAAATATGTGCGTGTTTGTGTATTTGTGAGTGTTATGGGTGGGGGGGGGGGGAGGGGGGGCGTGCTGTTTGTGAATGTGCGTATATGTGTGTGTATGTGTGTGTGTGTATATGTGTGTGTGGGGGGGGGGACCTGAAATGTTCAACGGGTACTATCTGACCTTGCTACGCCTCTAGGGCGGGGTAGGAAGTGGGAACCCCTGTGAATACCGTGGATTTACCCAGTATCAAAGTCTTGTCAGTCGAGCGCAGAGAAAGCTAACACTACATCCAAATACATTCCCAAGTCGGGCACTGACCTCAGAAGTAAACAATCGCAATCGAGGTATGAACCACTCATCTCTAATGAGAAACGAAGAGGACTAGAGTAACCCTTGTGCATGTTTTCCACATATCGGGGTTCCTTGTTGTTAGTACGTGCGTTTAAAGCCGACATTCTTCACGTCATGTTCCTGCGATTATACATCACCTGTTGCTGTAGTACTCAAGGTTGTTACCCGCATTCTTTTTTCTGAAGATGGCGCAACAGGTCTGCACAAATTTCGGCTAAGAGTTCGTCTCAGCGGCTGCATGACTTTGTAAACAACTCCTGTTTGTAGGACTGCTTGAGTTTGTGAACAGCTCCTGTCTCTAGGGCTGCTTGAGTTTGTGAACAGTTCCTGGGCTGCTTGAGTTTGTGAACAGATCCTGTCTCTAGGGCTGCTTGAGTTTGTGAACTACTCCTGGGCTGCTTGAGTTTGTGAACAGCTCCTGGGCTGCTTGAGTTTGTGAACAGGTCCTAGGCTGCTTGTTTGTGAACAACTCCTTTTTCTGAGTTTGTGAACAGCCACTTCCCCCCTCTAGGGCCGTTTGGGAACAGCTCCTGTCTGTGGGCTGCTTGAGTTTGTAAACAGATCCCCAAAGTGTACGGCTAGCCGTCAATTACTGTGTCGTCTTTGTTCAAATTCACAACGGGGAAATGTTGCTTTGATTTTCTGAAAGATTTTGCTTTTCTTCTCCGCCTAACAATATATAGATAAAACACAATCGCTCTTCGCTGAGGACTTCAACAATAAATGTAATTATGAGATCAAAGTTATTGCGTCAGGACATTAACTGTACAAACTGAAAACCACTGCAATAGCGTAGCAATAGACTGAGAATGAAAATTATTGGTATAGTAATGACTTAATGGACAAGGAATTCAAATGCTGGTCAAAATTAAGGTAAGCTAGTTGTGTGTGTGTGTGTGTATATATATATATATATATATATATATATATATATATATGCGTGTGTGGGTGCGTCTATATATGCGCGCGCACGCGTGTGTGTGTGTCTGTGTGTTTCAATTAACAGGTTTTCAATTGCAAACTAAAAGTCTGGTACTTTTTGGCGTGATTTGGCACCTTTTCAAAACCCATTTGGTACTCTTCCCCAAAAAACTTTCGGCAGCCCTGGCCGGAGGTAGTTTGTACAAACCTGAGATGTGTAAGTGTGCGTGTGTGCAGTCGCACTGTCATGCATGTGTCTTAGTTGCCAGTCGGAATTTCTGCCGTTCTTTGAAACTACCATGCATTTTATTTTGCTGATCGATGATAACATACGCAACACCAACTTCTTTGTGGTGAAAATTACATTAAAATGATATACAGTAGAACCTCGCTTAACGAGCACCTCTCATAACGAGCAATTCGCATAACGAGCAAAACAAATTGTTAAAAAAAAAATGACTTGTTTAACGAGCGACGCTTCGCATAACGAGTGGCGAGGAGAAGGGAAGTCCCGGATTGTGCGCATGTTACATCAGTCTGTGTTTAGCACTCGTTCCAGTAGCATCGTAGTGTCGCTTGTGATCACACATTTTCTCAAACTTGTGTTAATTGTGTGATATATGTACATGAATCCTCCAGGCCTACAAGATGACCTCTCTGAAGAATTAAGTTCATCAAGATCCAGTTTCTGCCTCCCAACACCACTCCGTTACTCCAGCCCACGACCAGCAAGTCATTTCTAACTTTAAGAAGCTCTACACTAAAGCACTCTTCGAGCATTGTTTTCAGGTGATTGAAATGACCAACCTCACTCTCAGAGAGTTTTGGAAAAACCACTTCCACATCGTTGCCTGCCTCAAGATAATCGACAAGGCGAGAGAAGGGGTTACCAAGAGAACCATAACTTCTGCTTGGAAGAAGCTTTGGCTGGAGAGCGTTGTCGATTTGTGACTGAGGGGTTAGAGACAGTACCTGTGGAACCTGTAGTCAGCGAAATTGTGTCTTTGGCCACTATCATGGGTTTGGATGTCAATGACAGTGATATCGAAGAGCTTGTGGAAGAGCACAGCCAAGAGATGACTACCCAAGAGCTTGTTTAGTTGCATTGTGTTTCACAGCAAGAAGTTTTGGGGGAATGTTTGTCAGAGGAGGAGGAGGATGTAACAGAAAAGCAACAATCTTCTGACGAAATAAGAGAAATGCTGAAAGCATGGCAAACTGTTGCATCTTACACTGAGAAGCATCACCCTAATAAGAAAGTGGTTATGCGCGTTGCAAATTTATTTAATGATAATGCTGTGTAGCATTTTCGACAAATTTTGAAGCGTCGGCAAAAACAAATGTCTCTGGACATCTTTCTGGTTAAAAAAAAATAATTAGCTATGTATCATAATTATTTCGACTTTTTTTTTTTCCTGCAAATCGAATTCGTTCGCGTTCCAGGCGGGTTTTTTCTGCGTTTGAAGAAAAAACGAACGTAATTAACAACACATGGATTCTGCCCAGGGTCAGATTTAGGGTTAACTCCCCTGTGGGTGTGAGTTCAGCTCACCAGATATTTGCCAGGACCTAATCGGCTTTTTATGGACACGTCACTAAAGCATGCACTAAATGAAAACGATACCAAATAGTTGTCATATGTTATTGGTCACGCACGCGCGCGTGCACACACACACACACACACACACACATACACACAGACAAACACATTTATATTTTACAAAAGTATCCAGGGAAGAGGCGCCGTGGTGTAGGCGTTAGACGCTGGCCTGCAGCTTCGACGGTCGTGTGGTTAAATCTAGACGGTGCTCGACTTTATTTCCTTCAAAAATTGACATTTTTATGTTTCTCAAAAAAAGGACCTTAGCTCCCAGGCCGTCCCAGCCTTGAGTGGGTACCGGATGCAGTCCCGGGAAGTAAAGACAGCCGGTGTGATGCTGACAACACCACTCATCTTGTGCCAGTTGGTCTATAAAGTATAGGTCTAGCCCTATATGCCCTATACGACTAAAGGCATGGAAACGGGTCCTTTACTTACTTTTTGTTTACTTATTTTACATATGCCAGTTGTTTGTGTGCATGTTGCACGTGTTAGTATGTGTCATGTCTGTATCAGTATATATCTGTTGCTTATGTAGAGCTAACGGTATTTGACTTGCCTGTGCTAAGGTAAAGTAAAAAAAAATTAATGAACTTTACCGTCACAAAGACACACTTTCCAGCAAAAAAAAAAACAACAACATGGGAAAGATTGGAGATAATCACATACATCATAGACGCCCCGATCAGCCAGGTAACTAGCAGCGCTCTGTTTACCTCGTTCCCACGGTTCCAAGAATTCTTTGATCAAAATTCCATCGTACAGGTGCAAAAGAAAAGGTAGAAATATCTCAGGTATGTTACAAAACACCTGTTTGTTGTATTAAGACAGGCAAGTCAAAGGAGAATGGAAATAATTATAGGAGTAATTTTGTTTACAGTGTGTCTAACGGTGGCATGAGTAAGCAGATCAGGTGGTTGGATTCAGTAGCATCTTGGTAGAACTGTAGCGCCTGTTCAACAGAATGTAGTATTGGGGTTCGCTCCCAGGAGAAATATCTGGAAAAAGTGTAATAGAAACTAATATCACAAAAGTAATGTTGATTGCCAAGTGGCGTAGGCGATAACATAACTTCCTTTCTCAAGCCTATCTATCTATCTAGCTATACTATCTATCTATCTATCTATTCTATCTATCTACTATCTATCTATCTATCTATCTATCTATCGTATCTATCTATATATCTATCTATATATCTATCTATCTATCTATCTATCTATGCTACTATCTATCTCTATCTATCTATCTCTATCTATCTATCTATCGATCTATCTCTCTATCTATCTATCTTCTATCTATCTATCTCTCTCCTCTCTCTCTCTCATCTCTCTCCTATCTATCTATCTATCTATCTATCTATCTATCTATCTCGATTCTATCTATCTATCTATCTATCATCTATCTATCTATCTATCTATCTATCTATCTATCGATCTATCTATCTATCTATATATCTATCTATCTATCTATCTATCTATCATCTCTCTATCTATCTATCTGTATCTGTCTGTCTGTTGTCTGTCTGTCTGTCTGTCTGTCTGTCTGTCTGTCTGTTCTGTCTGTCTAATCTGTCTATCTATCTATCTATCTATCTATCTATCTATCTAATCTATCTATCTTATCTTATCTCCATCTATCTATCTATCTATCTATCTATTATCTATTCTATCTATCTATCTATCTATCATCTATCTATCTATCTATCTATACATCTATCTATCTTTCTACCTATCTGTCTGTCTGTCTGTCTGTCTGTCTGTCTGTTGTCTGTCTGTCTGTCTGTCTGTCTGTTGGTCTGTCTGTCTGTTGGTCTGTCTGTCTGTCTGTCTGTCTGTCTGTCTGTCTGTCTGTCTGTCTGTCTGTCTGCGTATTCAACCTGAACAATGACATTGAAGTTGCGTTTATTCCCGAAAGCACGCAAATTAGGCTCTGACAGTAAATGACGGCAGGAGCAAATCCGAACTAATCAAGAAAATTCGATCACGATTGTGTAGACTTATGGTTTTTTGAGGTCTTTAGAGCTTTCTGACTCGTATGAACACATTCTTATGTCTATTTTTATTTCACGCTGTTTTAGAAAATCAACTTATTTTATAAGGACACACTTTTAGCATTTACAGAATTAATGGGACGGGGACGGATTGGGGGGGGGGGAGGGGGGGGGGGGGCTATTATTTCCGGTTCACAATTAGCTTACTGCTTATTTGTGTCCGTCTGATTATAGTTTTAACATAACAGAAAAATGCGGAACTATACTCCAACACAACAGAAAGAACAATTAGTCAAAAAGGAATCATGGTCATGGTTGCAGGTTCACAGTCATCATTTGGTTCTCACTAACGTCTTACTTCTCATAGAGCATTCAGTGTATAAGCCTGTTCCATGGAGCGTCCACCCATCACAGTAGCCTTACCTGCAAACCAGTCAACTTGCTCATTTTCTTGCACGCTTGCACGCAAATGAAACTAAAATTTGTCAGCTGTAACTGCCCCAGAGAGTCCGACCACTGACTTCGGACACAGCCCATCTCTATCTTCCTAAGCGGAATATATAAAACCGATCAGCGATCTTCACAATACAATTAACATAAACAAAAAGTGAACGTTGCTGCTATTGCGCCTTCTTCAGCACGTACACTGATTAGACAATATTACAAACAACACACAATACTAAATGTTTTGAAGCAATTGAGTACTAATATTTTATAAGTAGGTAAAAAGTGTAGGATACAGTAATAACTTCCTTGATCTGAGAATGTGAGAGAGAGAGAGAGAGAGAGAGAGAGAGAGAGAGAGAGAGAGAGAGAGAGAGAGAGAGAGAGACAGAGAGACACAGAGAGAAAGAGATGCAGAAATACAGAGATAGATTTAGAAAGGGAGAGAGGGGAAGAGAGGAATGGAGAGAGATCGTTTGAGAGAAAATAAGCAGGAGAGATGCAGGAAGAGAAAGAGGGAGAGACAGAAAGAGATTGCCTAAAATAAACGGCGTGAGAGAGATGGACTTCAAAAGAAATGGGTGAGAAAGATCAAGGGAAAGATAGATAGATAGATAGATAGATAGATAGATAGATAGATAGATAGATAGATAGATAGATATAGATAGATAGATAGATAGATAGATAGATAGATAGATAGATAGATAGATAGATAGATAGATAGATAGATAGATAGATAGATAGATAGATAGATAGATAGATAGATAGATAGATAGATAGATAGATAGATAGATAGATAGATAGATAGATAGATAGATAGATAGATAGATAGATAGATAGATAGATAGATAGATAGATAGATAGATAGATAGATAGATAGATAGATAGATAGATAGATAGATAGATAGATAGATAGATAGATAGATAGATAGATAGATAGATAGATAGATAGATAGATAGATAGATAGATAGATAGATAGCTAGATAGATAGATAGATAGATAGATAGATAGATAGATAGATAGATAGATAGATAGATAGATAGATAGATAGATAGATAGATAGATAGATAGATAGATAGATAGATAGATAGATAGATAGATAGATAGATAGATAGATAGATAGATAGATAGATAGATAGATAGATAGATAGATAGATAGATAGATAGATAGATAGATAGATAGATAGATAGATAGATAGATAGATAGATAGATAGATAGATAGATAGATAGATAGATAGATAGATAGATAGATAGATAGATAGATAGATAGATAGATAGATAGATAGATAGATAGATAGATAGATAGATAGATAGATAGATAGATAGATAGATAGATAGATAGATAGATAGATAGATAGATAGATAGATAGATAGATAGATAGATAGATAGATAGATAGATAGATAGATCGCTAGATAGATAGATAGATAGATAGATAGATAGATAGATAGATAGATAGATAGATAGAATAGATAGATAGATAGATAGATAGATAGATAGATAGATAGATAGATAGATAGATAGATAGATCAGATAGATAGATAGATAGATAGATAGATAGATAGATAGATAGATAGATAGATAGATAGATAGATAGATAGATAGATAGATAGATAGATAGATAGATAGATAGATAGATAGATAGATAGATAGATAGATAGATAGATAGATAGATAGATAGATAGATAGATAGATAGATAGATAGATAGATAGATAGATAGATAGATAGATAGATAGATAGATAGATAGATAGATAGATAGATAGATAGATAAGATAGATAGATAGATAGATAGATAGATAGATAGATAGATAGATAGATAGATAGATAGATAGATAGATAGATAGATAGATAGATAGATAGATTGATAGATAGATCTATCACCAGGCCAAACAGCTCTGCAGACAAACCGCTGATTTGTCTGCAACTGATAGATCCTTAAATGCTGTCCCAGAACGGACCCCCTGGAGAAAGGAGTTTAAGTTTCTAATACACATCAAGACAGAAGTGAAAGGAGGATTCGACAAGGAAGAACAAAACAGTGTGCAGCGCTATGATGCAGAAGTTCAAGCCTTCAAGATAGCGGTAGAGAAACTACTAAATACAGGGTATTTTTCACAACCAGTGGTATTCGTGACAGATGCGAAAGCGGTACTTCAGTCACTCCAGTCTGGAAAATTACTAAGCATTCTGACACTATTATCCGAACTAGGCAACCGTTGTGATTTAGCAATGCAGTGGATACCTTCCCACTGTGGAGTTCCCGGAAACGAAAGAGCCGATAAACTAGCTAAGGAAGGTGCAACTGAAGAACAACCCGACATACCAGTCTCTTATCAATAGAAGAAGAGAATGATCAAATCAAAATCAGAATGCCACCGAAACAGGCACAAGACGATTACCATATTATGGACAGACCAGAGCAAGTCATTATCCTTCGCCTTAGAACAGGGCACAATCGACTTCGCTGCCATTTGTACAACAAATTTAAGATTGGCCAATCAGCCATGTGTACCTGTGGACTGGCACCTGAAAAAAACAGATCACATCCTACAAGACTGTCCCAGATTCAACGCTACCAGGCAAAACCTTTGACCAAAAGAGACACTTGTGGAAGTCAAACTTTACGGACCGCTTAGTGAATTACAAGACAGTGAAATTCATACCATAGACAGCATTGCAGGTATAGATAATTTATTTCATGCGAACGAAAGAAGATGAAAAAGTAGAAAAAGAAGTAAGAGAGACTGAGTAAGTAGGAAGGAGATAGAGTGAGATACATGGGTGGGTGGGGGGGGGGGGAAGCGATAGGGATATAGATCTGTAGGGGAAAACTAGTGTTATAAAAAAGAAGGATATTGAATGAGAGAGATGGGCTAAGAGAGATGGACTGAGAGAGACTGACTGAGAGAGATAGTCAGAGAGAGAGATTAAATTAGAAAAATGGACAGAGATGCACTGAGAGATGGACTGAGAGAGACTGACTGAGAGAGATAGTCAAAGAAAGAGATTGAATGAGAAAAATGGACAGAGATGGACTGAGAGATGGACTGAGAGAGACTGAGTGAGAGAGATAGTCAGAGAGAAAGAGATTTAATAAGAAAAATGGACAGAGATGGACTGAGAGAGATGATCTGAGAGAGATGGAATGAAAGAGAGATGGAAAAAAGAGAAAGATTTGGAGTGAGAGAGATAGAGGGAAAAGAGGTGTAGGGGGAGGTAAGATGGAATGAAAGGTTAAAGTGGAGATAGATGGAGTGAGAACGATGGAGAGAAAAATAGAGAGAAAGAGAGAGATAAAGTTTTAGAGAGAGTGGAGAGAATGGAGGTAGACAGAGGAGACAAAATTGGTCGACGGAGAGAGATGGATGAAGAGAAAGATGGAGGGAGAGAGACTGCGGAGAGAGAGAGAGAGAGAGAGAGAGAGAGAGAGAGAGAGAGAGAGAGAGGTGGTCGAGAGAGAGAGAGAGAGAAAGAATAAAAGGAAATTATTGACCTGTATTCACCATTGCCTGAAAGAATGAATAGTGATATTCGATTCAAGAGCCTGAGAAGCACCAACGCAGTTGGCAAGGTATGTGAGAACGATCAGCTCTTTCTAACACTACCAGCAGATGTGTGGGTGTGTTTCGTTTGGAACAAACATAAACTCATTAGTTGTTCACGTCAGCTATTTGAAACTAACATCATATCATATTTTATGTGTTTTTCGTTGGCACAGGAGCGGAGCAACTATGGGGCGACCTGTTTGCCATGAAGCTGAAACTAAGATTACCAGATTAACATCATTCGAAGTCAACAGAAACATTTACAGGGAATCCATGGCTGGAATAACTAAGTAGTGTCCCGTGAAAAAGACACGTATTATAAAAAAAAAAAATATCAATCTTAACTAGAAGTAGACCTAGTCTGCTTCAGAACACCACAGCCAAGAAGGACAAAATGAACGTTTCGGTTAGAAAGCCTCCTTCAGTATACAACACAAACAATACACGAGAAACACATAAAAGGACATAGATGGTCGATCGAGTATAGTGTGTACAACAGTTGCTTGGAAATATTATGTGTGGTTTATGATAAAGCTCTTGCTTGCATGCCATCATGAAACTGCCGCACTATCTGGATGAACTTGTGTGGGCAACCAAATTTCTCTAAAATTCTCCACAGTGCCTCTCGATTTACTGTTTTAAACGCTTTCGTAAGATCAATGAAGATGCAAAACATGTTTGAATAATGTTCTTGATATTTCTCTTCCAGCTGTCTAGCAGCGAAAATCATATCAACAGTTCCACGATCTTTTCTAAAACCACACTGACTTTCAGGAAGGAGACCTTTGTCCAGATGAGTTGTGAGACGACCCAGGAGAATCCTGGCAAGAATCTTTCCGGCAACTGAAAGCTGAGAGATACCTCGGTGATTATCACAGGACTGACGGTTTCCTTTACGTTTTAACGGATGAATTGCCCGGCTTTCTAGCGTAGTTGGCTTAACCGGATTGCGCTGTGACCGGATGACGAACTCCTTGTGGTCCGGGTTCACTCCCGGGGGTAGGCAGAAAAGCCAATTTCTCCCAGATGTACGCTATTTAAAATGGAATCAAGGCCGAAAGGTTGCGATATCCACAATACCAAGCCTAAGGGTTAACAACTCATGGCTTCTGGATACTGAAACAAACAAACAAACAGATGAATTATTACAACTCTAGTTCACAAAATTCATCTGGACAGCTCATGAGCTTCAACAAACTAAAACACAAACAGTCATTTCAGTTGACCAGAACAACTCGCGCACGTCCTGTTCTACAGACTGAGGTCATGTGACCAACAAAACCAAGGAGTCTTCCACAGCATCAAGATTCCCCTGGACTATTTATTTTTCACGCACTGCTGGTTATGTCCACAGTTAAAAAAGAGAGTCCCAGCAACACCTGTTTCACAAACTTCATGTTCTGTTTGCACTAAACTGATGTCAACCAGGCCATAAATATTCATGGGCACTCCCGCTTTCAATGACATGTGGCATACTCGTTACTAATAGGCGTTAACAAAAAACATTAGTAAAATTCCACTTTATGGTTTCGTTGGCTTTCTAAATTGTCTAATCCTATAAACTGTTTATGTATACTGGAAATATAAGAGAGGAGAAAGTTGGTAACTGCATTGATCAGTGGCTTCTTGCAACGCTGTTATCTATAGAATGCTGCCTCTGTTGGGGAGACCCGGTTTCGAATACTCGGTAAGATGGTTGAGCCGTTTTGGTCGGGAACAAAGTTTGCAGTGACTGCACTTATCACAAGGCCACCAAACTTCAAGCCGAAGACACCCCTGATTACACTTAAGACAATGCCACCAATCTTCAAGCTGAAGACACCCCTGATTACACTTAACACAATGCCACCAATCTTCAAGCTGAAGACACCCCTGATTACACTTAACACAAGGCCACCAATCTTCAAGCTGAAGACACTCCCTGATTACACTTAACACAAGGCCACCAATCTTCAAGCCGAAGACACCCCTGATTACAGTTACCACAGGTCCATCCTTTTCAAGCCGAAGACACCCCTGATTACACTTAACACAATGACACCAATCTTCAAGCCGAAGACGCCCCTTGACTACAGTTACCACAGGTCCATCCTTTTCAAGCTGAAGACAACCCCTGAATACACTTAATACAACGCCACCAAACTTCAAGCTGAAGACACCCCCTGATTACACTTACCACAACGCCACCAAACTTCAAGCTGAAGACACCCTCTGAAAACACTTACCACAAGGCCACCAAACTTCAAGCTGAAGACAGCCCCTGATTACACTTAACACAACGCCACCAAACTTCAAGCTAAAGACAACCCCTGATTTTACTTACCACAAGTGTAATGGGGGATATTTTCACCCACATTAGGAAGGTTGGGGTGTAAGTCCAAGGATAAACCAAAACACCGAGATATTCCAGATACTCGGATTAAACGAGGGTTTTGAGATAGGTGATGACCACGAGTTATCACGTAAACACGATGACCCGACCAAAGGTCGCCACGTGGAAGTAAAGGACCACCACGTGTTGCCACGTGAAACCCGTGGTTTATATAAGCTCAGACTTGGTTCTGATCGAGTTAGTTTGTGTCGACTTGTTGGAGCGAAAGGACGGGAGATTGAGCGTATGAATGTCAACGTGAGATTGCTGTGGTGAAAGGAGAATCAGACGACGACGTGTGAAGTCAAAATCAGCCAGGCCAGTCTGTGAAATGTTCCGAAGATCAACGAGATGCATCAGAGCAGACTCTGGTCAGGGAATGCGTGAGGAACCTGTAGTTGAAGGCACGGCCAGCTCCAGATTTATAAGGCCGTACAGCTCAAACAGGAATTCCCGTTCTTGTGCAAGAATTGAGTCCCTCTGCGTCCACAGTTTTTATTGAGGAGATGTATACACAAATTAAACTACAGTTTCATTAATTTTCGACATATGTTTTAGAACTATACGTCATTTTTTAAGGTAAATAAGTGTGCCAATTAAATATAAAAATAAAGGCTCTTACAGACAAGGCTCTTACAGCCATCTAGGAAGATGGCAGGAATACTGCAGCGGAATGTATGATATGAATGACAGTGAGGATATGAATGATATACATGAACCAGTAACAGTAGAGGCAGAACCTGAACCTTCATTAGATGAAATTTCATGGGCAATAAGGAGCCTGAAAAATGGTAAATCACCTGGATGTGATGAGATACCAGCTGAATTGATTAAAGCGGGAGGAGAAGAAAGCATAAAAATCTATCATGCATTATGTGAAAAGATATGGAAATATGGTATTTGGCCAAAAGACTTGAAGAGAAATATCTTCATTCCAATACCAAAAAAGGGTGACCTGAAATTATGTACAAACTATCGAACTATTGTCCTGATCAGTCATGCAAGTAAAATTCTACTAAAAATTATAATGAGAAGACTGCATAAGAAAATGGAAGAAGAGATTAATGTAGCTCAGGCTGGATTTAGACAGGGAAGAGAAACAAGAGATCATATATTCAACATGCGTTTAATAATAGAGAAGTGTAGAGAATTTAATGTAAACCTGTTCTTATGTTTTGTGGATTATTCAAAAGCATTTGACTGTGTACAACATCAGAAGCTTTGGGAAATCATGAGGAATATGGGCTTTCCATCACATATAGTGCAGCTCATTAAAATGCTCTACCAAGACCAACAAGCAGCAGTCAGAATAGATGGAGAGACATCAGACTGGTTTGGCATCAAGCAAGGAGTCCGTCAGGGATGTGTGCTGTCACCGTATTTGTTCAACCTGTACGCCGAAAATATAATGAGAAATGTAAGAGATGATATAAACAAGGAACAATATGATGACCTAAACATCGGTGGTCATGAAATACCAGAAATTCGTTATGCTGATGATACACTATTACTATCAACATCACAAAATGGTTTAGAAAACTTATTAACCTCACTCCAAAGAAATAGTGAAAATCATAACTTATTTCTTAACATAGCAAAACAAAGATAAGCATACAAACAAAAAAACTGCCATGGAGAAGGAAATATATGTTAATGAGGAAAGATTGGAAGTGGTGGAAAATTTCGAATATCTTGGGTCACTGGTTACCAACAATGGTGACACAATGAAAGAAATTAAACGGCGACTATCAATTGCTCTCAAAGACTAAAACAACTGAATAAATTATGGAATTGTACAGATAGAATTACAAAGGTCAGATTTTTAAGAGCATGCATCTTTTCCCATTGCAACATACGCCTGTGAGACCTGGACACTTACTAAACAAGCGGAACAGCGCATAAATGCATTTGAATATAAATGTTACAGACAGGTTCTAAGAATATCTTGGGTAAAGAAAAGAACAAATGCATCCATTCTTCAAGAGCTGAATATTGAAGAGGGTTGGCTAGTAAAGACAATAAAACAAAGAAAATTTAAATATTTTGGTCACTTGAAACGTCATGGAAGTCTAGAGAGAACAATAATGGAGGGGTATATGCCTGGGAAGAGAGGAAGAGGAAGGCCAAGGAGAAGATGGGTGCAGGATGTGGCGGATGATCTCCAGATGGGTGTATCAGACGCAGGACATCTTGCTCAGGATAGGAAGGTTTTCCGGAGGGTTGTTATGGCAGCGAGGTTCCGCGAGGGACATGCTACTGAATGAATGAACAGACAAACAAAAATGCTTTTGCTACAGTCAACATGAACAGAAACATCAATAACGTTTAGATGTAAACTAAAAGTTCTTACAGCAAAAGTAAAGAAATATCAGTGCTAACTCTTTGATTCTGAGAGGGTATTGTTGCATCAGAGGGGCGGGGGGGGGGGGGCGGGGTGAAATTTGTACTTTATCAAATTTAGCGCATAAAAATACTGCTATGAAACATACACATGTCATACATAACCTAAATATAAATGATTGATGGTTATTATTATTATTATTAGACTACTACAACATATAATTATACTGTTATTTAATAATTAGTAAACAAGCACAATCAGTATGAAATTGATATGCGCAAAACTTTTTTCACCCAGAGTAGTTTTCTTAACAGTACTTATAGCACGACTAAATATGTTTCCTCAAGGTACAAACAGCACAAACAAATTTGTCCAGTTTCATCTTGTTGGATGAAATCAATTCCTTATCATTGCGAATTTTTTGGTAACAAATATACATAAGATGTGGATGAACAATCAGAAGTTTCCGCAAGAGTTTACAGCCAGTGTTTGCAAAGCAAAGCAAAGGCAAGTTTACAAAAATTAACACAGACCGTACAACTGCAAATATGCATAAGAAGTCGATGAGCAACCAGAAGTTTCCGCAAGAGTTTACAGCCAGTGTTCGCGAAGCAAACCAAAAGCCAGTTTACAAAAATTAACACAGACTGTACAACTGCAAATATGCAAAAGAAGTCGATGAACTACCAGAAGTTTCCGCAAGAGTTTTACAGCCAGTGTTCGTGAAGCAAAGCAATATCCAGTTTACAAAAATTAACACAGACCGTACAACTGCAAATATGCAAAAGAAGTCGATGAACTACCCAAAGTTTCCGCAAGAGTTTACAGCCAGTGTTCGCGAAGCAAAGCAAAAGCCGAAAATTAACACAGACTGTACAACTGCAAATATGCAAAAGAGTTTACAGCCAGTGTTCGCGAAGCATAAGTCAAATGGTTAAGGATTAATATAATTAGTGTACTGCTACAACATATAATTATACTGTTAGTCAACAATTTGTAAAGAGGCAAAGAGTGACTTGCTGTGAGAGGTTAGTTAGTAAATTAAATATTATTTTCATCCACTTACCTAGAGCCCAGAAATATCTTGACACAATTTATCCACAGTGTAGTTGCACCATTTATGCACAGTCAATATGAAAGCAATAGTTTTCTTTCAACACAAGATAGTTTGCACCTGACAACTGTCGATATTCTCCAGATATGGCTTCTAAATTACATGTTTGTACTTTCCCGAAAAGTAAGATTTCTACATTCAAAGTAGAAAGAGAATAAACAGCCAGTTCCCAAAAGTCCAAACTACTGACTAGAAACAGTGACACTGACACACACATCACAACACGACTGTCTTCTGTGAATTAGAATTAAAATTGCTGTATATCCAGTTCACAATATCCGCTTGTAGATTTGTAATACGAATACGTTTAGAACACAGGACTTAAAGCAAATTAAAATGTCACACAATGCAACATGAAAACGCTTGCTCTAACCTATTTTCGAGGGGACTCCTCCAAAATGTACCGTGATTCAGTTGTCAGGACTGTATATTTACAGCCGGACGTGTTGAAGGATGCGTGAAGTGGTGTGCGAGAGCTGTTATCAGGACAACGACTGGGCTCAGATGTAAGTTGTAACATGCCAATAAACTGATGTTTCGTACGGCTAAGTCGGTGTCGGCTTGTACCAGTTATGTTAACGTAGAGTGTGTGATAAGAACATTCACGACACACACATAAACACCCACTAGACAACGAGTGAGATCATTGCAACAAGGCCACCAATCTTCAAGCTGAAGATACCCCTGACTACACTTACCACAAGGCCACCAATCTTCACGCTGAAGACAACCCCTGATTACACTTACTTTCCACAAAGCCACCAAACTTCACGCTGAAGACAACCCCTGATTACACTAAACACAACGCCTCTAAACTTCACGCTGAAGATACTCCTGACTACACTTACCACAAAGCCACCAATCTTCACGATGAAGACAACCCCTGACTACACTTACCACAAGGCCACCAATCTTCACGCTGAAGATACCCCTGACTACACTTACTACAAGGCCACTATTTTCAAGCTGAAGACAACACCTGACTACACTTACCGTTTGACCCGTTTGCTATGAAGCTGAAACTAGGATTACCAGATTACCAGATTACCAGACTACACTTACCACAAGGCCACCAAACTTAAAGCTGAAGACACCCCTGAACACTGTGCCTTACAATGCAGTAAATAGAGGCAGCAAAGACAATTGTGGGAAATCAAAGGTAAGGCAGTATTTAAAATGCATTAAAAAAAAAAAAAAAAAAGCTTTGGTAGAAGTTATCTATTCCAGTTCATAGAAGACAGGTTTTGACAGGTTAAGACCACTGGCGCTTTCTTTGGCAGAACGATATTTCTCCGACAGACTACCTCATCTGCTACCTGTTATCGAGGGATGCCATGTTGCACTCAGCCAACAGCAGCCAACTCAAATAGATATCATCACACACACTCCACGGGCATCTCCACACACACTCCACGGACATCTCCACACACACCCCACAGGCATCTCCACACACACTCCACAGGCATTTTCACACACACTCCACAGGCATCTCCAAACACACTACACAGACATCTCCACCACACCCCACAGGCATCTCCACACAAACTCCACGGGCATCTCCACACACACTCCACGGGCATCACCACACACACTCCACGGGCATCTCCACACACACTCCACGGGCATCTCCACACACACTCCACAGGCATCTCCACACACACTCCACGGGCATCTCCACACACATTCCACGGGCATCTCCACACACACTCCACAGCCATCTCCACACACACTCCACGTGCATCTCCACACATACTCCACAGGCATTTTCACACACAGTCCACAGGCATCTCCACACACACCCCACAGGTATCTCCACACACACTCCACAGGCATTTTCACACACACTCCACAGGCATCTCCACACACACATTCCACAGGCATCTTCACATACACTCCACGGGCATCCCCACACACACTCCACGGGCATCCCCACACACACTCCACGGGCATCTCCACACACACTCCACGGGCATCTCCACACACAGTCCACAGGCATCTCCACACACACTCCACGGGCATCTTCACACACAGTCCACAGGCATTTCCACACACACTCCACGGGCATCTCCACACACACTCCACGGGCATATGAACACACACTCCACGGGCATCTCCACACATACTCCACGGGCATATCTACACACACTCCACGGGCATCTCAACACACACTCCACGTGCATCTCCACACACACTCCACGGGTATCTCCACACACACTCCACGGGCATCTCCACACACACTTCACAGGCATCTCCAAACACACTCCACGTGCATCTCCACACATACTCCACGGGCATCTCCACACACTCCACGGGCATATCCACACACACTCCACGGGCATATCCACACACACTCCACGGGCATCTCCACACACACTCCATGGGCATCTCCACACACACCCCACAGGCATCTCCACACACACTCCACGGGCATCTGGCTTCAAGATACGTGTTTGTGTTTCCTAGAAAAATATTTTTCCTGAACGTCTTATTGACAACCTCGATAATATTTTCAACAGAAATATTACAAACACATAATTTGCACACTGTTGCTCATTAAACACACACTTGGCTTGTGCACAACATTCCTGAACATTCACATTATAAAGTATTTCTTTGACCCAGGCAAGCATTAATGATAAACATACGGGGGAACCCATTTGCTGAAAACATTGGATGTCAGATTGCAAATTGATTACCAGTTTGTACTCTTTGTTTTCAGGGGGAAAGAATCAATAACTGATGTTTTCAGCAAAAAGTTACAGTCTAGTTTTGCTGTTTCCAACAATAAATAACAGATCAAATTCCTGACTGCAACAAATAATTATAGATCATATTGGTGTTTGCAAAAAGTAATAAATGGTTACATAGGTGATTGTAACAAATAACAAAAGATTTTTTTTGAGTATTTGCAAAAATAATAATGTATCATTTGAGTGTTTGCAATGTACCCGTGTGGGCTCTGTGGCCACATTGTTCGGGATACAATAATACACTTCGTGCCTCTCCGAGAAGTGATAGTCGACTAACAGGAAGCTTCCTTCGAAATCGGAGTGCATCTGTCTGAGAGGCAAGGAACAAATAGTCTGTAAAACGGATGTGCACGTAACACTCAGATTCTGGAATAAAACAAAATTGCCTGAGGTGAAAGAACAACCAGAAGTTCCTGCAGGTGCCAACAGCCAGTGAGCGCGAAGAAGAATAAATCATAATGTGCTTGCAACAACAATACGTGTGTGTGTGTGTGTGTAGTACTGGTTTTCCTCATCATCACTATCATGTTGTGCCATTATATGTCGCATAGCAATCGAAATCTATTCATTCAATCATGTCTATCACTTGTTCCCAGTTCAACATCCTCTAGCGTTTTTGTCCACTCCTGTCGGCTTTCGTTTGAGACTTGTTATTGCGGGGGTCCTAGCCTTCCTTTTTAATCCATACATTTCTATTTTGTGTGCATGTTTGGTGGTTCTTTGCTGGTTTCTTCTCGGTATACCTGTCGATACTGGAAGTTGACCAAATATTTCTCTTATGTCTTCACTCCTTTTCAATACTTTCCATTTTTATGCACAGAATTTACTTAGGATTTTGTATTTGAATGCATTAAACTTTCGTTCCCATTTCTTTAATTGTTCTTCTTCTTTCACTGGCATACGTTAAAACCGAAATTATTTTACACATTAAAAAAAAAACGTAACTTGATTTTAATGCTATAGAGTGCATAGGTCCATATTTCCATAATGCTATTTGGATTTAAAAAAAAAAAAAAAACATATCATACTAGTGTATGCAGCAATTCAAATTAGATCTCACTGGTGCTTGCTACAAATAATTGCTCCAAAAGAATCAGATCTCACTTGTAGAATGGAGGTTGGTAGGGTCTCTAAGGAATACTTCTTTGGTGGCTTGCATATAGGTAAAAGATGTCGAGGTTGGCTTCTATACGAAGATATGTGCAAGGGGGACATAAATGATAGAGCTGTTGAGGTAGATTTGTGGGGAAAACATGCCATGGACCGTACTGGCGGAGGTGGAGTCAGAAAGAAAATTGAAATGAAGGTGACAGAATAATTCCAGCTGTCTGAAAGCTGATTGCCTGAGAAGTAGCACATGCGATACATGCTCAAATCACACATGATACTGTCCCAGCAGAGTATTCTTTGATGTTCAATTTGCTTACACCATGATACTAGTTACATTGAAACCAGTGAGGAGCTGTGTTATGCACAAGTTATACCTGGTCCTGACTCGGGGATGGTGTTCCTAATTCCGTCAGTCTTTGCTCTGTCTCAGCAACCCTGCAGTCGTTGTGTTCTAGAGATTCTTGTGCATGTGAATCAAGATTAATCATTCTCTATATACTCTGGCGTGTATTCAATGGCATTAGTGCTTACAATAAGGACATGCATTTTAGGGGGCAATGGGTATATTCTCCGGCCCCCCCCCCCCAATAACAAATATATGTATTAAAATAATTTTAAAGATAATTTCTATTCAACTTTCTTTTGAGGTGGGGAAAGCTAAACAACACTGCTAAATATTGTTTGGGGATTAGGGCGGGAAGCGGAAAAGGGGTGGGGGGGGTGGGGGTGCTTATATACCCAATACTACTGCTTCTTCAACTTATTTTTCTTCGCGTTCAGCCCTGTAAACTCTGGCGAGAAGTTCTGATTGTTTGTAACCTTCTGGACACCAGTCCTGTTCGAGAACCTAAGTGTTGCGTGCACATCTGTTTCACAGATCTGAGTCGTTATTATGCAGACCTGTGGTTCCTTGCCTCTCAGGCATTTGCACTCCAACTCCAAAGGAAGCTGCCAATTAATCGACTCTTAAAGGCATTACATCTTTTCTTGTCTCCCCCCCCCCCCTACAATGGAGTACCAGAACCCACCCTGGAAGCTCAAGGTGAATGAGCCCCCTCCCTCCCCCTCCCCCTCCCTCCCCTCCCCAGGTTTATGCACTCCTGGAGTGTATTCTTTACCAGCACCTATTGTGAGAATATTGTCTGTGATCAAAAGTCTAGGATCAATGGGGGCAGTTGAATAAGGTGCCAATGAGCGTTTTATAAGTAGGGAGTACATTGATTGTGTGATAGAATGTCAGGTTTTTTTTTTCACCCCTAAGTCCTGAGAGATTGCAATTTGTTCCGTGTCGTTATTTAGTTATCTGCGAATTCTTTACAGGATCTCTAGAACCAACCCCAGTATTGGTTTTATCCCTCTTTGTGATTTCACTAGGACATTGTATGTTTACTAGATCTCAATACCATTGTCGAAATCAAAGCGCAGAGGTCTGTTGTCTGATCACCTGCAGTTGCTGTGGAAACCGACACATTGAAATTACGAAGCGGGGTCGCAATAACTAATCCACAGGCACCGACAGAAATTACTCAACCGAAGACTATTCAGGGTGGATCGTTGATCTTTCCGCAAACACCTTTTTTAATGAATTTTGTCACCCATTAATTATATCTAGCTCTGTAAAATCTCTTCAAGTATCTTGGGTTTAAAAAATTAAAATACACCCCTTATAACTCTTCTGACTATTTTCAACACAAATATAACGTTGTTGACCTACCAATATGTCTTTTTAGCACAAGCTATGCGACCCAAAATCCTCAGGTTCGAAGACCTCCCTGCCTGTACCGCAACAATAGTATCATAAAGGGAATAACTGGTATAAAATGTGTCTATTTCGCCACCCCAAAGTTCTGACTTTCACAAACCAAATGTCTAACTTTGTCATGGCGACCTCCGGATGTTCACACCCTTATGTTCCTTTATCTAATCCAAATGCACTGTTTATGTGCTACCAATGTACAAATTCTGTCACACCATTGCTCCTTCCTTGTCAGTCCATTTTCCGTTTTGAGCAATTCATGTTGTTCCTTCATCATCATCATCTTCTTCTTCACTTCCTCTTTTACCGCTGTGGGTGTCGAGGGAGATATAAGGTTCTGTCTCTAGCTCTTCTGACCGCCTCGACCATAGGCACATCGTGCTGTTGTAGAGTTTCTCCTTCCATCTTGTTCTTGGTCTACCTCGTGCTCTACGTCCTTCTTCTCTTTCCATGTATGCTTTGTATGGTATGGTGTCACAAGGCATTCTCTCTTAGTGGGCAAACCATTTCACTTGCTGTCTTCGTATGTAAGTTTGAATTGGCTCTGTGCTGACTTTTTCCCTTATAATCTCATTCCTGATCTAATCTCTTATGGTCACTCCTATAGCCCTTCTCAGACATCTCATCTCCATGGTTACTAATTTTCTTTTATGGTTTGTTGTGAGTGACCATGTCTGGCACTGGTAGCACAGAGTTGGAATAAATATGCTTTGAATAAGATGTCTCTTTGTGCTGATTGGGGTTGTCTTATGCTGTAAGAGGGGGGGGGGGGGGGGGGGGGGCTAGCTGTCCCAATACTTGATTTGCTTTACTGCATCTAATGTTAATTTCTTTATCCAATTTCCCATCTTCGGTAAATGTAGTTCCCAGATATTTAAACTCAGATGCCTGTTTAATGCCTTTGCACTCTATTGCTATGTTTAGATCTGTCGTCTTTTTTCCTATTGACATTACTTCTGTCTTTTCAGTGTTCATTCTCATATTATTTGTTTTACATTCTTCGTTAATGAATGTTAGATGTTGTTGCAATTTCATGGCTGTATCTGCTATCAAGGCCTGATCATCTGCAAAGAGTAATTCGTTGATCTAACTAACATTTTCATTCATGGGCTTGGCATTCTTGGATATACTGTCGATGTAGGTGATAAACAGCAGTGGTGATAAGACACACCCCTGTCTTACTCCAGATGTCACTGTGAATGGATGAGATGTTTCCTGATTTATTCTACTTACACTTCTACAATCCCTGTATAAACTTTTGCACACTTCGATGAGGTGTTCGCTTACTCCATATCTTGCCATTACTTTCCATAATAATTGTCTGTCGACTCTGTCAAATGCCTTCTCCTGATCTACGAATGCCACAAATAAGTTCTTATTGTATTCAATGTTCTTTTCTATTAACTGTTTAAGTGTGAAGATTGCATCTGTGAAGCTTCTATTTCTCCTAAATCCCATCTGTTCTTCTGCCAGCTGTTCCTTCATTCCATCGTCAATTGTGTTTTTTTTTTTCTCCTCCATCTAGTATTTTTTTTGTTTAAATGTATCTGTGTTTACCCATTATCACATCTGCGTCAGAAGCTTGACTATATGTCTAGGCTAGGTCATCTAAATATGTTGTTTAGTTCATCTATAAGTCCCGTTTAGCTCATATAAATGTCTCATTTAGCTCATCTGTCTGTCACGATTACGTCATCTATATAGCTCGTTTAAGTCATGACTTGTTTAGCTCGTCTACATGTCTCGTTGAGGTCGTCTGTATGTCTCGTTAAGGTCATCTATATGTCTCGTTACGGTCGTCTATGTGTCTCGTTTAGCTCGTCTATATGTCTCGTTAAGGTCATCTATATGTCTCGTTACGGTCGTCTATATGTCTCGTTTAGCTCGTCTATATATCTCGTTAAGGTCATCTATATGTCTCGTTACGGTCGTCTATATGTCTCGTTTAGCTCGTCTATATATCTCGTTTAGCTCGTCTATATGTCTCGTTTAGCTCGTCTATATGTCTCGTTACGGTCGTCTATATGTCTCGTTTAGCTCGTCTATATATCTCGTTAAGGTCATCTATATGTCTCGTTACGGTCGTCTATATGTCTCGTTTAGCTCGTCTATATATCTCGTTAAGGTCATCTATATGTCTCGTTACGGTCGTCTATATGTCTCGTTTAGCTCGTCTATATGTCTCGTTTAGCTCGTCTATATGTCTCGTTTAGCTCGTCTATATGTCTCGTTACGGTCGTCTATATGTCTCGTTACGGTCGTCTATATGTCTCGTTACGGTCGTCTATATATCTCGTTTAGCTCGTCTATATGTCTCGTTAAGGTCATCTATATGTCTCGTTACGGTCGTCTATATGTCTCGTTACGGTCGTCTATCTGTCTCGTTAAGGTCATCTATATGTCTCGTTAAGGTCATCTATATGTCTCGTTACGGTCGTCTATATGTCTCGTTAAGGTCATCTATATGTCTCGTTAAGGTCATCTATATGTCTCGTTACGGTCGTCTATATGTCTCGTTTAGCTAGTCTATATGTCTCGTTTAGCTAGTCTATATGTCTCGTTTAGCTAGTCTATATGTCTCGTTTAGCTAGTCTATATGTCTCGTTTAGCTTGTCTATATGTCTCGTTTAGCTTGTCTATATGTCTCGTTTAGCTCGTCTATATGTCTCGTTAAGGTCATCTATATGTCTCGTTACGGTCGTCTATATGTCTCGTTTAGCTCGTCTATATGTCTCGTTAAGGTCATCTATATGTCTCGTTAAGGTCATCTATATGTCTCGTTTAGCTCGTCTATATGTCTTGTTTAGCTCGTCTATATGTCTCGTTTAGCTCGTCTACATGTCTTAATTACGTCATTTATATGCTTCGTTTGAGTCATGACTGGTTTGAGAAAATATATATGAACAGAAGACGTCACAATGATAACAATGGTAAGGAAGTAGATCATGTTTATGGAGACAGTTTTTACCCCCAAGCAGAGATAATGGTAGAATGATGGCAACGATGTCAATTTGGAAGAGATCATGCTAAACTGAAAACTCTTGCAGATAAAGTCAATGCCAGCGACGATGACGACACATCATCAGTTAGATGATGTAGATAACAATGATAAATAACCGATAACCACAAGTGTTAATGGTGATTCCAGTAATAAATTATTCATCAAAACACTTCTGCTAGTTTGTGTGATTAAAACGAGTGATTAAGAGTGACTTAGTGGAATCACGTTGAGTCCGGGCTGAAATTGGAGAAGGAAATTAATCAAGTATACAGAAGACAGGCACAAGCCGCGTGATTAGCGAAGTTGGTGAACCGTGATGGGGAAAATGAATTCAGAGAGAGAGAGAGAACGAACGAACGAACGAACAAACTTTATTTTCAAAGGGTTACAAATTGGGCACGCAGGCCCGTCTGACATTCGGCCCTTCTAAGCACTCGTTTTCCGGAGTACCAATGCCTGTTATTTAAAATGCATGTTATAGATATAGAATAAAAATATACATTATAGAATATAATACATACATCATGTGTACACAATCTTACACACTCACAGACATATATATATATATGCTCTCACATTCTCATACTTGCACACTCATATACAGACGTACCTAAATATATACATCTACATATATACACAAACAGAAAAGACACACACATACATATATAGACATATATGCACACACACACATTCCATACATACACACCTACACATGCATACACACACATACAATCACATGTACAGACACCCACAACTACACATTCACACTCACATGTAAACATACATATACACATATACATACACACACCTACATCTTTACACACATACATGCATACATACCTACACCCACATACTTATACATCTACAAATGCATACACACATCCACAAACATGAATACATACACACACCCACATACATGCCGACACACATTACATACATACCCACACATGCATGCATAGACACATATACAACCACCCATACAGATACTCACATACATACCTTCACTCATGTATACATACATTCATACTTGCCTACATTATGTACACACATACACTCATATACAGTCACACATACTTACAAACACCTATACATAAATACACACACAAACAAACTTAAATATACATTCATATATCCACATGCATGCATTCACACACACCCATATAATGCATACATATATACACACACATAGATACTTTTATACATACATACACATACATAATACATTCCCACATACTTACATACATGCATACATTCATAAATACATACACATCCACAGCTACATATACCGACAAACATGCATATACATGTATGAATACACATACACCCATAGACTTACAAAGATACATTTACATAGAAACATTCTCATAATACAGAGACATACATAATACATGCACCTACATACATATATGCACACATACATACATACATGGACTACATGTACATGCATACACACATCCATACATACACTCAAATACTTTAACATTCTTTCAAACATACACACATCCATACATACACTCACATACTTACACACATACATACTTTCATACTTACCTAAATACACACACACATGCATGCATACATACACACACATACATGCATACAAACACCGACATCTTTACATACATACATACATAAACAGACACACATGCATGCATACTTACATATACAATCGCCCATACAGATACCCACATACATACATCACATGCATCGCACATAATTTCCACATACATTATATATATATAAAGACACATACTTACAAACCTAAATATACCTTTACAAATTCACATATACCCACAATCACACACATGCCCAGAAAACACATACATACATACACATCCATAATATATACCCACATACTCAAACACATACCAACATTTATAAAAAGACACACACACACCACATACCGATACATCTACATATACCTACATACATCCATATACATGCATAAATACACACACACATACTTACATGGCTACATTTACATACATTCATTCTCATACGTATACAGACAAACCTGATACATACATACATTTATGCACAAATACATACATCTACATGTATACATACACACATACATACATACATACATAGACTACTTCTACATGTATACATAAAACAAACATACATCAGTACATACATGAACATACAAGAACACACATGCATACATATATGCATACAAACATACACAAACATAAAATGCACACACCTACATACACAGACATTTATGCACACACACATACATGCATATACACACACACATACACCCACATACTTACACAGCTACATATGCATACATACATTCATCAATCATGCATACATACACAAATATATGCATGCATACATACACACACATGCATGCATACATATACAATCACACATACAGACGCCCACATACATATATTCACACCTGCATACATACATACATACTTGTATAAATAATACACACACACCTAGAATCACACGTACACTCATGTACAGTCGCACATACACCCACATATATACGCCCACATACTTACAACATACATGCATACAAACACACATCTATATACATACACATAAACACACTAACAATCACACACACACACACCTGCATAATACATATAAGTAAGATAATAATGCATGGAAATTATTAGCTATATCTATGGTGGCATATAATCACTAGTAAGCATGAATTTAAAAAGGCTGCGGTTAAATGGAGTACATACTCATATTTTTTAGATTGAGTGGGAGGTGATTCCATAAATGAGCAGCAGAATATGACAAACTTGTTTTATATAGATCTATTCTAGGCTTCGGCAAATGCAATAAATTTAGGCGTTTTGCTGTTCTTGGGGTTGGTGTGAATTAACCTGAAAAGATAATCTGCAGTGTTCTGGGCTAAATATTTTATGAACAAATTTGGCTTTATTAAAAATTAATCGTTTATTAAATGGGAGAATTCTTAGTTGGCTATAGAGATGATTTTTGTCCGCGTGCTTTCTATCTGAGACTAGGTGTAAAGCGCGATTTTGTAGAGAGCACAGTCGTTTTTAAGTTGGATTTGGAGCAACCATCCCAAACCGTGGAACAATAGTCGATATGGGCTTGAATGTAAGATACATAAAATAGTTTACGTGTGCTCTGATCCAGAAAGTGCTGAATTTTGGCTAACTGATAAACTTTTTTGTGCTACTTTCTTGGTTATGGCATGAACATGAGAACACCAAGTTAAATTGCTATCAATTATAACACCTAATGTTTTGTGTTCATTAACATTACTAATAAGTAATTTGTCAACATAGAGCTCAAGTGGAGGCTTGTTTAAGTCTAACATCTGTAACTTTTGTCTGGTTGCTATTACCATAGATTTAGTTTTAGTTATGTTAATTTGCATGCGATTAGCATTACTCCATTAATAAGCTTATCTAGTTCATTCTGTAATGAACGTTCCTAACTCATCACAGTTCTCATGATTAGTGTATATAGTACAGTCATCTGCAAATAAGTCACATGTTATGCTAAGATGTAACGGAAGGTCATTAATATATGTGGCAAAAAGCAATGGTCCAAGTATTGAACCCTGAGGAACGCCAATATTTAGCTGTGTGGAATCTGAAAGGCAGTTCTCAAAGGAAACTACTTGTCGTCGATCAGACAAAAATGACTTTATAAAATTACTAAATTGCTGTTAGCTTTTGAGGTAATTAACTTGTTAATTAAAATATCATGATCAACCATATCAAATGCTTTCTTAAAATCAACAAAAACTCTGCTCCACACATCTTGCCATTGTTGATGTTAACATGCCAGTTGTCTGTCATTTTTGTCAAGGCAGTATGACAAGAGTATTTAGGCCTGAACCCTGACTGACTATCGATGATTAGATTGTTGCTATTTAAATGCTGAAATATTATTTTATGTATGTGTTTCTCTAATGGTTTTGATAGTGATGATAGTAAAGAAATTGGTCTATAATTACCCACAGAACTTTTATCAGTTGAGCCAGGTTTATACAGAGGATAAACTTTTGCAACTTTAAATGCAGAAGGAAAGTAGTTCTTGGCAAGACACTGATTATATATGAAAGTTAAGGAATCGCTTATCACTGGTGCAGCACATCGAGAGAGAGAGAGAGAGAGAGAGAGAGAGAGAGAGAGAGAGAGAGAGAGAGAGAGAGAGAGAGAGAGAGAGAGAGAGAGAGAGAGAGAGAGAGAGAGAGAGAGAGAGAGAAATAGGGAAAGAGAGCGAGATCAAGCGTGATGAAATATCTTGGGGACACAGTGTAGAGATGTAGGGAAAAGTTAATGAAGGGAGCCGGTCGTCTTTTCGAATGAGGGAATTATTTAACGACTTGCCAATTTAACGGGACATGACTCTCTCTGTAAGGAGTTAATTGAGCGAACCTGGAAGTTAATTTATGAATGTGCCTGTTTCGCTGTCGTTGTTGGCTGTAGTGTACGAGAAAATAATCCAGAAAAGTAATGCGACTTAAAAAGACAACCAACTTATAGATTGTTTATGTTCTGATTTCCACAGTTTAGGGTCTGAGTGGTCTCGAGGCATGGTGTCGACCTCGAGTGCTTCAGGTTCCAGGTTCAATCCCCGGCAAGGGCTGGATTTTTTTTCAGGTGGACTTGGACTTCTAGTATTTTCCCTGGTTTATGGGTAGTGAGATCGGACGCCCGTGTGCATTGTTGTGTAGGTAAAAAATCTCTTGGCAGTTGGAAGTCGAAAAGCCTAACGGGCAAAATTGTGATTTAAAAATCCACCCAAAGTATTTCAGGACCCTATGCACTGTGCTGAGCTTCTTTTCACTCAGACTTGAGTTAGAATAAGAACGGAGCACTTATGGGTCACTACCGTGTGCTATGATGTTGATCCCTTGTTCAAACATCAATCATTTCCACAGTTTAGATGTTGACTTCCCCTAACTGTATTTTACCGTTGAATGAGGTATTTGGGAACTGCTCCTGTTTATTCTTCTTCAAAATACCGACTCATTGGGTCACTGAGACTAATCGTTCATTATGCAAACCTCGAGGGGGGGAATGCAGATCAAATTCTCTCCAAACCCCAAAGGGCTTTAGACACATTGGTGCAGGCCTGAAATCACCATGCATAGTGACCACTAGGACGAAAGAATGCGCTGTCAGTGAGATGTTTGATTCAGTGAATAAAGGTCTTTAACTAAACATTCGTTTTCTGGTGTGTCCTAGCAACTAAGTGTTCGTCAATACAGCAATATGGCGTGTAGAAGCAAACCCCTAGCAGAGCACATTGCAGTTTACCACCTGGGATGATTATATAAGTCTCTGAGTTAATCAAACCTACAGGTGGCAGTCTCTAAAGGACAGACTAAAATAGCAACGGCAGTTAACATACTGAAAAAGACGAAAACAGCGACGACAGTACATTTAAAAAGATGAAAACAGTGACAAAAGTGAAGAGACTGAGACAGACGAAAACAGCTACGACAATTATCATACTGAAATAGACAATCAGCACGTCCTTTAGAGAACGTCGCTCCTGTCACAACACGCCTAAAAGTGTTTTCTTTCTCTGTCCAATAATCCAGCCATATTGGTTTGACAATCTCGTCTGCCTCTGATTCGATTCCTGGAAAATGTTCCCTCCATCAGAGTCCTCTCCGGGATATCCTGATGTTCGGCACGGCCACATTACCCAGTTTTCGGGACAAGATGCTATTAATAAGCCAATTCTCCTCCATACTCAGACCTTTACGGTCCAAGGTATTCAAAGAATGTGCCAGTAGCATATCAGCTCAGAAGATGCGTTATTAATTTCTGCATTAACGAAGCATACATGAGTATATCCGTCATGCAATGGTTTCCATTAACAAAAAATCAATCAGCAATCACTGTAACAATATGAAATATGTTAATGGTGCTTTTTTTATGTTTTAGTTGAATTCATCCCTATATTTGAAACGACGTGTCTGCGCCAAAAGCATATGCAGATGATTATGTTTTGCAATTCGTATCGCTGTCGATAAAATCAATTTATGTCTGTGATTTAATGAATTTGCGTTCTCGTTCTCTATGATTTCCTGAATCGGCATGCTACGTTAAGAAGCCATCTTTAAACCAGTGGTTCTCAACCTTCCTAATGCCGCCACTCTTCCATACAATTCCCCGTGTTGTGGTGACCCCTAACCATACAATTTCCCGTGTTGTGGTGACCCCTAACCATACAATTCCTCGTGTTGTGGTGACCCCTAACCATACAATTCCCCGTGTTGTGGTGACCCCTAACCATACAATTCCCCGTGTTGTGGTGACCCCTAACCATACAATTCCCCGTGTTGTGGTGACCCCTAACCATACAATTCCCCGTGTTGTGGTGACCCCTAACCATACAAATCCCCGTGTTGTGGTGACCCCTAACCATACAATTCCCCGTGTTGTGGTGACCCCTAACCATACAATTCCCCGTGTTGTGGTGACCCCTAACCATACAATTCCCCGTGTTGTGGTGACCCCCTAACCATACAATTCCCGTGTTGTGGTGACCCCTAACCATACAAATCCCGTGTTGTGGTGACCCCTAACCATACAATTCCCCGTGTTGTGGTGACCCCTAACCATACAATTCCCCGTGTTGTGGTGACCCCTAACCATACAATTCCCCGTGTTGTGGTGACCCCTAACCATACAAATCCCCGTGTTGTGGTGACCCCTAACCATACAATTCCCCGTGTTGTGGTGACCCCTAACCATACAATTTCCCGTGTTGTGGTGACCCCTAACCATACAATTCCCCGTGTTGTGGTGACCCCTAACCATACAAATCCCCGTGTTGTGGTGACCCCTAACCATACAATTTCCCGTGTTGTGGTGACCCCTAACCATACAATTTCCCGTGTTGTGGTGACCCCTAACCATACAAATCCCCGTGTTGTGGTGACCCCTAACCATACAATTCCCCGTGTTGTGGTGACCCCTAACCATACAATTTCCCGTGTTGTGGTGACCCCTAAACACACAATTATTTTCGTTGCTACTGCACACTTTCAGTGAGTATGTGTTTTTCAATAGTCTTAGGCGACCCATGTGAAAGGCACGTTCGACCCCCACAACAGTGTTGCCACTTTGGATATTTTATATTCATATCTAGATGTTTTCCCGTGCATTTAGATGGCGTTTTTGACGTTTAGATGGTAGATCTTCTTAATAGACGTTTTTCATCTGGAGTGAATTTATCAAATCTAACCTAAGAAACAGGATGAAATTTGACCTTTTAAATGCTATCTTGACAAAAAATGTCGGCCTGATAAGAGTAGGGAAAAGGCTGTTCCACTTAGCAGCTCCCTGAGTGGGTATTAAAAGAAATTGGAACAGCTGAAGCCTACCAGAGTCATTTTGGAACTGAAGCTTTAACTTCATCATCCAAGCTAAGTTTATCCTGTGGATCTTGTAAGGCAGACTTCAGCAAAGATGAGGACATGATTTTATAGGGTAAGTCAGAGCTATCGCTATGTAATTTGTTACTCTTTCCATTTGGATGTTTGTTCTAGATGTTTTCCACGCAAATTTAGATGTTTTCAGATGTATTTTTTTTACTCCGTTTTGAATATTTTTCGTCAACGAAAAGTGGCAGCACTGCCCCACAGTAGTTGCCACCCATAGGTTGTGAACCGCTTCTTTAAACGTTAAATATCGACATGAGAATAATCTAAATAAGTCTGCGCAACAGGACCAATATCACGCCATTTAGGAATGAACGATTTCTTCAAGCTTCACTTTGATGGTTCGTGTCTGCTTGCTGTCATGTTGAATGTTTATATTTCTTGATGTTGACCAGTATCGGCTGGCACAGCGGTTATAACGTTGGGTTATAGTGCGGGAGACTGTTTCGAATCCTCGGTCAGGTTATGTGGATTTTCCTGTCGCAGGCAAAAAATATAATCCTTTCCTGCACAGTTCGTGGCGACAGCAATGTCCATGCGGCCTTAAAACCTCAGGCTCAAAGACACACACTGCTCAGTGTGGTCAATTCAGACAGTAAACAACAGTTTCAACGGCAATCTACATTTAAGCGCTTATTTTTTTTTTTTTTTTAATCGATCACCGGCTGTGAATTCCAGTGGAAGATCCCGGTTAATCGTCCGCTTGGACTTTTGGCTTTCACCTGGACCTGATTTTTGTGTGTACAACCGTTTTTTATTTCCCTGCCTCTTGGGCAGCTGTACGCCGACTTCGAAGGAAGACGTCAGGCCTATTTCTAGGGTGAATGTGGCCATTGTTTTGTGTGGGTCGAGACTGCCTGATTTGTGTGGTGTCCGCCTTGTCTCGTTCGCCGCAGGTATTGCCCCCGGAGTACCCCTTTGGGGCAACCCCCTGTGGAACAGTTGGCCCTCAAGGGAAGGCAGGGGCAGATCATGGGCATTCCCCGCCATCCAAGGAGGCTTCCATGCATGCAGAGCCGGCACATGGCGCTCTGGTTCTGGGCTCACCCAAGGAATCGTCACGTCCTGCACATGCCTGCTTAACCTCACAACCGTATCAGGCCTCCCGCTCGACAGGGGCTGCGCCCTCTGGAAGTCAGCGGGGAGCAGCCCGTTGGTTTTGGACTTTTGTGACCACACAGATAGGTACATTAGCCCGGCAGAATTTCACATCCTGAATCAGGCATATCGTTATCAGTTTTGTCACAACACTCAGGCGAGTGGGGTCTTTGGGTGTGGACATTCGGCCTTTTGCATTGCAGTGCAAATTTTGATGGTCAGATTTTGATCCGTAAGATCTAGTTTTGTCGGACATTTAGGCTTAGCCATCCGATGGATGGTTGCTGTTGTGGTGTACCACAGCGCGGTGACGACGACACTGAGGGTTAACCGAGGATGTACGTGACTGGCCAGCCTATGGATGGTTGCTGTTGTGGTGCACCTCAGCGCGGTGACGACGACACTGAGGGCCAACCGAGGATGAGCATTGAGCAATGTTCTCTTTACTCAGCAGTATTTTAACCAAGGGTTGTGATTTTAGCTGTACTTTTGTCGAATCTACTCATGTTCCTAATGAGTTTTGATAACATTTTTCACCCAAGCGTTTGGGGGCGGGCTGATGAGAGCCACAAGGACACATCACCTCTGGGGGCCGCCAAACTCCGAGATCCCCTGACAGCTCTGTTAATGCTCATTTGAGACATTATCCGTGGCGCACGACGAGGACGTGCTGTAGGGGTCTTGCGTGAGGTTCCGTACAACCAGGATAGTAAAGGACTGGCGCCCGAGTGACGTACGGAGTATCTCCTTATACACATCATATTGGACTTAACTTCCCCTCACGCCTGTGACATAAATCACCGCGCCACATTTAAGCGCTTAGAAATACTCCTTACCTCTAGAGTATTGTCTAGGCTAAGAATTACGATATTGACGATTCCCATGACATTTGTCAGTTTATCTTTATTTCTGCTATCGCTGTTACCATGCTGAGGATGTTTAAAGAAAAATTCATATTATCATACATTCAAATTAGCTAAGCATCAGTTTTTACCAAAGTGTGAAACGCAAGTACTTACAGATTACAGGTCTGGTAGGGGCATTGTCAGCTTGCCAGTTCCATTTATCGCTGTGATGGCTTTCCCTGGCTGTCAGCTGTTGCTTGCATATTCTTTCATGAAGCGATGCTTCGACTAGATGCAGACACCATTGCCAGAAATCAAGTTTATGTAGGAGATATTTGCTAAACCTGGCTAATCAAGACAACTTTCACAGATGTTTAGATGGCCGCGTGTCAAAGCAGACTTGCTCCCTTTAGCGAGATTCTCTGTCAGTCTGAATGTGGCAGGTTGGATCTTTGTGACGTAAATATTTCACGTTTCTATTCTTCTTCTTCACCTTCACCAGCTGTAAACTCTGGCGGAAAGTTCTGGCTGTTCGTCCACCTTTTAACTGCTGGTTCTAAGGCATAAACATTTTGAAAGTCACCAGTGGTATCAAGAAAGCCGACCGTACATAAAGCAATGGCAAACTACTGGACGTAAATTGCCTAGAAAAACCACACAACAGGCTGTTAGGGTTGGTTCTGCAACGTCCTGTAAAGAATACGCCAACAACCTGTGGCTTAGGCGTTGCGCCGACGCTTCATAATTCCAAGGTGCTGAGTTCGACTCCTTGCTGCGGGCGATTTGGCAGCAGCCTACCTTGTTGTGGTTTGGACAGAGATATTAGGAGCTGACCATTCAGCAGGACTAGCAAACTGCAGAATGTGAAAGAAATACCAAAATAAAAGCACGGATCTGCAACGTCCTCTAGAAGACTAACTTCAAAACAAAACAGTAATTCAACTATATTTTTATATTTATTCACATCAAGCATTTAATAATAATAATAATAATAATAATAATAATAATAATAATAATAATAATAATAATAATAATTTTATTATGATTATTAATTTTACAATAATAATTTATTAAGTTCACTATTCAAGCTTTTGAACGCTTAAACAGGTTTTAGGCCCTTTGATTTCCCCCCCCCCCCCCCCCAACTCCCCACACATACAGAATTTCAAAAATATCAAAGTTCTTAACAATAAGCATCTAGTTATAATAACAACTATTATTATTATTAATATTATTATTATTACTTTTACAATAATAATTCATCACTCACACTTTTATAAGTATTAAACACTTAAACAAGGTTTAAGTCATTTGAACCCTCTGCACCCCACCTCCTTCCCCCCCCCCCACACCTCCTTCCACCCCACCCCCTTCCACACCCACCTCCTTCCACCCCACCCCCTTCCACCCCCACCATCTCCCGTCCCTGTATTTTAATAGAACGTTTGTTGAATGTTAACTCATACTTCTCTCTTTAAGTGCCAGTCATCACAAATACATATAGAAATTTTCGTGCAGCCTTAGGGACAATAAAACTTAAAAGTCCGATGCTCAAGACTGCGGATTTGAAAAGGCACGAGAGCAATAGTCCCCAACTTACATTAATGCCTCTGACGTCATTGCTCAGGTAAAAACCTGTATATTTCGGTTCACCTATAATCTCGTCAGCAGAAGTTACCTGAAGATTGCTGCCACATTTCACAGGCTCGTCCTTGGTGCCAAAAACAGTTGTTTTTCAGTCGATCGTGGGAAAGTTTACCAGAGGAAGCAGCAAGTTGCATCTCACCGGTGCCTGATATATGCACAACGATAGCGTTGACGTGGGCGCGTAAGTTGTGGGTGGATTGTGCCTTGCAAGGTGTGATAAGGTCTGGTGTACACAGATGTGTAGGTGCGTGAATGAGTGTGGGTTGAGCCCATATATTTCAACAGGGTGTGTTGTAAACGGGCGCTTGGCACTAGAGTGGACACAGAAGCGTTGTAATTTAGAAGCTACAGCCACTTGAGCCCACCTTTACCCGTTACCTCCTCTACACATTTTAGACACTTTGTAACTTCTCTTTAAAGTCCATGCCGTGTTGGCGTTGGTAGTCATGTCTATCCACAACCTTCTGTCTCGTGTGCTTTCAATCAACTCTGACACAGATGATCTTCCATTCCATGATGTCAAACTGCCCTGCATCTTTTCTCTCAGTCTCCCTCTGCCTCTCCTCCCCTCCAACTTTCCTACTGTCAAGATGAACACCAGTTTTCTCCTTTTTATCACATGAGCAAAGAATGTAGATTGTCTCTTTTTGATGTGGGTAATCACTTCTCTTCGTAAATCAGTTTCTTCCAAGACATCTTCATTACTCTTTTTATCTGTCCAGGGTTTTCTCATCATTCGTCTATAAAACCACATCTCCGCAGCTTCCAAACAGGTTTCCATTAACTTACCAACTGTCCGTGATTAACTTCCGTATATCAAGAACGGATTTATGAAGATTTTGTGAATGCTGTTTCTCGTCTCAACTAACAAAGAAAGATTGCATAAAATTATATATATTGTTTAAATATAAATTTAATATACATATGTACATATATGTATATGTGTGTATACATGTATGTATATATATATATATGTATGTATGTGTGTGTGTGTGTGTGTGTGTGTGTGAGTTTACATACATAAAATTACAGCTGTCTTTGTTTGTTTGTTTGTTTTAGTATCCAGAAGCCATGAGTTGTTAACCCTTAGGCTCGGTATTATGGATATCGCAACCTTTCGGCCTTGATTCCATTGTAAATACCGTAAATCTGGGAGAAAATGTGGCTTTCCTGCCTACCCCCGGGATTGAACCCGGACCACAAGGAGTACGTCACCCGGTCTCCGCGAAATCCGGTTTAGCCAATTCCGCTAGAGAGACGGGCACAGCTGTCTTTCAATACAATTCAACAATAAACTGTGATCAGTGCTAAATCAAATGGGTCAGCTAACTAAACAGATCTGTGCCCTACCAGATCCCAACTCTCTGCTACGTTCATTTGCACAAGATGTGCAAGACTGGGGATTTAGAGATACAGACAGGCCTCACAAGATGTGCAAGACTGGGGATTTAGAGATGCAGACAGGCATCCCAAGATGTGCAAGACTGGGGATTTAGAGATACAGACATGCATCACAAGATGTGCAAGACTGGGGATTTAGATATACAGACAGGCATCACAAGATGTGCAAGACTGGGGATTTAGAGATACAGACATGCATCACAAGATGTGCAAGACTGGGTATTTAGATATGCAGACAGGCATCACAAGATGTGCAAGACTGGGGATTTAGAGATACAGACATGCATCACAAGATGTGCAAGACTGGGGATTTAGATATGCAGACAGGCCTCACAAGATGTGCAAGACTGGGGATTTAGAGATACAGACAGGCATCACAAGATGTGCAAGACTGGTGATTTAGAGATACAGACAGGCCTCACAAGATGTGCAAGACTGGGGATTTAGAGATACAGACATGCATCACAAGATGTGCAAGACTGGGGATTTAGAGATACAGACATGCATCACAAGATGTGCAAGACTGGTGATTAAGAGATACAGACAGGCATCACAAGATGTGCAAGACTGGGGATTTAGAGATACAGACATGCATCACAAGATGTGCAAGACTGGGGATTTAGAGATACAGACATGCATCACAAGATGTGCAAGACTGGGGATTTAGAGATGCAGACAGGCCTCACAAGATGTGCAAGACTGGGGATTTAGAGATACAGACATGCATCACAAGATGTGCAAGACTGGGGATTTAGAGATACAGACATGCATCACAAGATGTGCAAGACTGGGGATTTAGAGATGCAGACAGGCCTCACAAGATGTGCAAGACTGGGGATTTAGAGATACAGACATGCATCACAAGATGTGCAAGACTGGGGATTTAGAGATACAGACAGGCATCACAAGATGTGCAAGACTGGGGATTTAGAGATACAGACAGGCATCACAAGATGTGCAAGACTGGGGATTTAGAGATGCAGACAGGCCTCACGAGATGTGCAAGACTGGGGATTTAGAGATGCAGACAGGCCTCACAAGATGTGCAAGACTGGGGATTTAGAGATGCAGACAGGCATCACAAGATGTGCAAGACTGGTGATTTAGAGATACAGACATGCATCACAAGATGTGCAAGACTGGGGATTTAGAGATACAGACATGCATCACAAGATGTGCAAGACTGGGGATTTAGATATGCAGACAGGCATCACAAGATGTGCAAGACTGGGGATTTAGAGATGCAGACAGGCCTCACAAGATGTGCAAGACTGGGGATTTAGAGATGCAGTCAGGCATCACAAGATGTGCAAGACTGGGGATTTAGAGATGCAGACAGGCATCACAAGATGTGCAAGACTGGGGATTTAGAGACAGGCATCACAAGATGTGCAAGACTGGGGATTTAGAGACAGGCATCACAAGATGTGCAAGACTGGGGATTTAGAGACAGGCATCACAAGATACTGAACATGTGCTACAGCCACGCTGTCTACATGCAGGAGCTGTGGAAGACACTTGTCGCCCTATCAACTTTATGCAGGCCTGTGACCTTCTCATCTGAAAACCGCTGAGAGGGAGAAGAAAAAAAAAACAAGTTTTAGGCTTCTTGTGCCCCCCCCCCCCTCCCTCCCCCACCCTCTCTCTCCCGCTCCAATTTAACCAAAATTATGTATAAGGGTATTCCTTCTCTACACTTTCGCAAACCCGTCTCCCGCTGTTGGCGATTTCTCTGTCCCGGTGGGCGCAACGTGTGCTAATCGTCTGCTCCATGATTGCCGCTGATGAGCTGTGTCCATATCTATACGGTTAACTGTTGTTGTGCAAGTGTGCTTTTTAGTCATTTAAAAAAAAAAAAAAAACTCGCTTCGTCTAGACCCGAACCAACGGCCCTCCAATCGGCAGGCAAGCGTTTACAGCCGGTGAACCAAAAAATGAAGAAAAATGTGTAGTTTTAGCACACAGAATGGCTACACGGAAGAAACCACGCCTATCTGAAATAAAATCTACGTGTCATGAGCGTGGTATCTCTGTCAGCCATCGAAATCTGATAATAAAGCAACGAGGGAAAGCCGGAAGAAGGAAGAGCCTGGCGGCTTAAGGGCTAAGAATGCAGAAAACTGTGTAGAAGGGCCGTATTTTTCTGTTCTTGCTGGCGTCTTGGATCAGTTCACAGAAGATGAATGCAAACGATAAACAGCCCCTCCCCCACCCCACCCACCGCACCTGGGGTCCTTCTCCCCCCCCCCCAACCTAGTGCTCGTGGATGTGTGTGTGTTTGTGTCTGTGAGTGTGCGGTTATGGGTGCAACAGCTATCACTACTGCTACAACTGCTGTTATCCACGGTGCTACTACTACTAATGCTATTTATACTTACGCTTCTGCTTCTACTGTTACCACCACTAGTACAGTTCCTGCTGCTGTTGCTGAGGCTACTGCTGCTACTTTTACTAACTGCCGCTGCTACTTCTTCTACTATAACTATCACTGCTGCTACTGCTGCTGCGATTTCTGCTAATATTGCTACTGCTACTACTTCTAGAACTACTACTTCTAGTATAGCTACCACCACCACTACTACTACTACTACTACTACTACTACTACTACTACTACTACTACTACTACTACTACTACTACTACTACTACTACTACTACTACTACTACTACTACTACTACTACTACTACTACTGCTACTACTACTACTACCACCACCACTACTACTAGTACTACTACTACTTCTACCACTACTGTTACTGCTGCTTCTACAACTATTAATGTTACCATTACTGCTACTGTTCCTGTTGCTGCTGCTACTACCGCTGCTGCTGCTGCTACTACTACTAGTACTACTAACTACTGCTGCAGCCGTTGCCGCTACTTCTTGTATTATAACTATTAAAGCTGCTACTGCCGCTGCTATTTCTGCAACAACTGCTACTACTTCTACAACTACTTCCTCTACTTCCCCTACCACAATCACCACTGCTTCGGCTACAACTACCACTACTACTACCACTACTACTGCTACTACTACTACTACTACTACTACTACTACTACTACTACTACTACTACTACTACTGCTGCTGCTGCTGCTGCAACTACTAATACTACTATTACTCGGGAGTGTACATTGAGTATCCTAATTATACCAGGGATACAGCCAAATTTCCAACGGGAAAGCACTGTCACAACTATGATGCAGAAGTTCAAGCCATCAAGATAGCGGTAGAGAAACTACTAAATACAGGGTATTTTTCACAACCATTGGTATTCCTGACAGATGCAAAAGCAGTACTTCAGTCACTCCAGTCTGGTTTTTTCTTCTGGAATTACCAAGCATACGGACACACCATTGGTTATTATCCGAACTAGGCAACCGCTGTAAATTAGTAATGCAGTGGATACCTTCCCACTGTGGAGTTCCCGGAAACGAAAAAAGCTGATAAACTAGCTAAGGAAGGTGCAACTGAAGAAATTGCAACCTGACATACCAGTCTCTTATCAACAGAAGAAGAGAATGATCAAATCAATCAGAATGCCACCGAAACTGGCACAAGATGATTACCATATTATGGACAGACCAGAGCAAGTTATTATCCTTCGCCTTAGAACAGGGCACAATAGACTTCGCTCCGACATGTACAACAAATTTAAGATTGGCCAATCGGCCATGTGTACTTGTGGACTGGCACCTGAAACAACAGATCACATCCTTCAAGACTGTCCCATATTCAACGCTTTCAGGCAAAACCTTTGGCCAAAAGAGACACTTGTGGAAGTCAAACTTTACGGGCCGCTTAGTGAATTACAAAAGACAGTGAAATTCATACAAGAGACGGCTTTGCAGATATAGACAATTTATTTCATGCGAACGAAAGAAGAAGAAGACTACTATTACTAACACTACCTTTACTACTGCTACTACTAATACTACTATTACTACCACAACTACTGCTACTACTACTACTACTACTACTACTACTACTACTACTACTACTACTGCTGCTGCTGCTATTACTACTACTACTAATACTACTATTACTACCAACTCTACTACTACTGCTTCTACTACTACTAATACTACTATTACTACCACAACTACTACTACTACTACTACTACTACTACTACTACTGCTACTACTAATACTACTATTACTACCAACTCTACTACTACTGCTTCTACTACTACTAAAACTACTATTACTACCAACTTTTCTATTACTACTGCTGCTACTACTAATACTACTATTACTACCACTACTACTACTACTAGTGCTGCTGCTGCTCTGCTCCTGCAGCTACAATTACTATTACCACCCATGTGTTTCTTTCACCACTAGCATTTTTCCTCTAATATTGCGTTGAGAAGCAAACTGCACACATTACACAAAAACACACACAAATCTAAAGTCTACAGTCTACACTCTACAGTGTCATTAAGTTCTTTGAGGGGAAAAACATGTAACATAAAACCATTACAATGAAGGGTAATCAAAGAGTAGACAAGAATAGTTCTTGTGTAGATCATACAGTCCTCACAGCGGGGAGATAATCCCCTGTCTGGCTATCAGCGCATGAATCATATAGCAACATTTGATTTGCGAAGTAGGGGAGGTAGCTACAGCGAACACAAAGCAAGCTCGACATAAACTTGATAAGGTAATTTTCTAGGACGTGTTCAGTTCAAAAAGATGTATGATTAACAAGTATTGACTTCCTTATATAGTGCACAGAGGGTGTAAAAGAACTGAAAAAGCTTCTTTATCTTCTTCATTGTTTTTTTTTCTTTTCTATTTGTTCTTCGTATCCTCCACCTCCTGCTCTTCTTTCCACTACTACACTATTACAAATACAACTACTTCGAGATTCTTAACGTCCTTTCAAGGATGCAATTTTTTTTTAGAAGCCCCACCCTGGCTTTTTCCAGGGGCCGCAATATAGGCAGGCTATAAATATGGCCAATTATCTGAACGCGGTTTCTGGGACCTCTCCACGGTGATCCTCATCCACATGGTGGCACTTTGTGACATCGGGTGTTTATCGCTTGTGTGATATCCTGGTGGGGTAGAAAGTCAGTCGACAACAACTTTTTCTACTACTGCTGCTGCTGCGATTACCACAACAACAACTACTACTAATGCTGCTACTTACAACAGCAACTTCTATTGATATTGCTGCTGCTGAGGTTATAACTACTACTACAATTACTACTTAAACAACTATTACTGCTTCTGTCGCTTTAACTGCAGCAACAACACCACAGACTATTACTAATAATTGTCCTGCAATAAAAACCGCCACTGCCAACCGCGCTATCACTTCTACTGCTACTTCAAAACTACTACTAATACTACTACTGTTACTGTTACTACTTATTTAAAACTACTACTAATACTGCTACTGTTACTATTACTGCTACTTCAAAACTACTACTAATACTGCTACTGTTACTATTACTGCTACTTCAAAACTACTACTAATACTGCTACTGTTACTATTACTGCTTCTTTAAAACTACTACTAATACTGCTACTGTTACTATTACTGCTACTTCAAAACTACTACTAATACTGCTACTGTTACTATTACTGCTACTTCAAAGCTACTACTAATACTACTACTGTTTCTATTACTGCTACTTTAAAACTACTACCAATACTGCTACTGTTACTATTACTTCTACTTTAAAACTACAACTAATACTGGTACTATTACTATTACTGCTCCTTTAAAACTATTACTAATTCTGCTACTGTTACTATTACTGCTACTTTAAAACGTCTACTAATACTGCTGCTGTTTCTATTACTACTACTTTAAAACTACTACAAATACTGCTACTGTTACTATTACTGCTACTTTAAAACTACTATTAATACTGCTACTGTTACTATTACTGATATTTTAAAACTACTACTAATACTGCTACTGTTACTATTACTGGTACTTCAAAACTACTACTACTACTGCTGCTGTTACTACTACTGCTACTATCACTACTACTACTGCTACTATTACTACTACTAGTGCTGCTGCTGCTGCTACTATTACTACTATTTCTACTATTACTACTACTACTACTACTACTACTACTACTACTACTACTACTACTACTACTACTACTACTACTACTACTACTACTACTACTACTACTGCTGCTGCTGCTGCTACTACTACTATTGCTGCTACTATTACTACCACTACTACATGTACTTCTACTTCTACTACTACTACTGTTACTACTACTACTACTGTTGCTGCTACTACTATTAATACTACTACTACTACTACTACTACTACTACTACTACTACTACTACTACTACTACTACTACTACTACTACTACTACTACTACTGCTGCTGCTACTACTACTACTACTACAACTACTACTACTATTTTTATTACTACTACTAATCTTACTATAACTACAATTACTACTACCACCTCCAATACTACTACTACTACTAATACTACTACTACTACTACTACTACTACTACTACTTCTACTACTACTACTACTACTACTACTACTACTACTACTACTACTACTACTAATACTACTATTTTTACTACTACTTCTAATATTACTATAACTAATACTACTACTACTACCTCCATTAATAACAATACTACTACTACTACTACTACTACTACTACTACTACTACTACTACTATTTTTACTACTACTACTAATATTACTATAACTACTATTACTACTACTACCTCCAATACTGCCACTACTACTACTACTACTACTACTACTACTACTACTACTACTACTACTACTACTACTACTACTACTACTACTACTACTACTACTACTATTACTACTATTTTTACTACTACTACTAACATTACTATAACTACTATTACTACCACTACTACCTCCATTGCTACTACTACTACTACTACTACTACTACTACTACTGCTACTACTATTACTACTACTTCTACTACTACTACTACTACTACTTCTACTACTACTACTGCTGATAATACTACTACTACTGCTGCTACTGTTACTATTATAGATACTGCTATTAGAACTACAACTGCTACTAACACTACAAAAATTACTACTGCTGATACAAACAAACAAAAAACAAGCTCGACATAGACTCGATAAGGTAAGTGTCTACACCGTGTCGGGATCAGATAGACGGATGATTAACGTGGTAACTAATATCACTTCCTGGTAGAGTGATGGGGAGATTGGTTGGGGGTAGGGGTGGGGTGGGAGGGTGAGGGATGTTAGATAACCTATAATCATCACGATCAAGTGTCGTACCGAGTGGTTCAGCTACTCCGTAACCTCGGATCTCCAGCAGTATGTATCAGTTCGTGTGTTGAAACCTTTATCTGTCTGCGGAGATTGTCAAGATTGTTCTCTCGATCTTTTCTCTTCTTCTTCTCCTCATATTTTTGCTGCTTCTGAAATGCTTCGCGGCGTCAGGGCAGGAAGAGATTTCTGGAACGCGCCCTTCTGGTCGCCTCGTAGAAAGTCCTTTTCAGTCTCTGATATGTTTGTGGTGATTATCTGCACGATCGGCCTCCGGATCTTTTACCATTCTATCTGTATAACATTGCTCTCTGTGGTGCTCTGTCTAGGGCCAATCCTGTTACATGGTCAAACCTTTAACGTATATTTTTGGTCCACTGCCGACTCTTTTCCTGATATCATCGTACGTAAGTCGATCTTTCCTTTTTCATCGTCATCACCATCATAAACCAATTCTTTCCGTTAAGCGCCATGGGAAGGAATACTTTGCGATCCAGTGCACGTTGGCTGCCACTGGCTATTGTCATGCCGTGGAGGCGGAGAGTTTCTTTAATGTTGTCGATCCTTTTTTCCGTGGCCGTCCTCTTGCTCTTGTAGGTGTTCTTCTGAGATGTAGTGCTTGTGTTGGTATTTGATCTTGCTGCATTCTAACGAGATGGCCAAACCACTCAAACTGCTGTTTCTCAGTGAATCTAGTACAAGGTGTCTTTCCAACAATTTGCGTGATAGTTTCATTATTCACGCGATCTCGGATGGTCAGGTTGGCTGCTTTTCTCAGGCACCTCATCTCGTGAGTGGGGATTTTGCGTATACGTGCTTTAGATAGTGACCATGTTTGGCACTGGTAGCCTAATGTTGGAATGAAAATGCTATTAATAATCTGTCTCTATGCACTCATTAACTCTCCTCGTTACACCTAGCATAGTACGTAAGTCGATCTTTCCTCGTTACAACTAGCATAATGCGTAAACATTTTATTTCTATCGTGACTATTTTCCCTCTTCAAAAGACAGTTTCTATGTTTGTCCATGCATAAGGTCGCTAAAAGTATTGTGTTAAACAGTGTTCTTTTAGAGTTTATATTCATTTGCTTGCATTTCAAAATTGGTGTCATTTGACCTGAAACTCTCCTACTATATGCTATAAGTTTTTGCTGTTGAAGATGTTTTTTTTTTCTGTTGTTTAGGTAATTAGAATCGAGGAGGCCTCCAGGAGAGGGGTGGGGGTAAATAGAGAATTGCCCTTAACTTTCGGGGATGGGAGGTGGGGTGGGATGTCAACCTAAAACTTCTTGTTCCGTCTCACTTGTTATTTGAACAAAGAAGACGAAAAGAATAAATTGCACAATTCATTACCTGGCATATTTCGCTGTATCTGGTCAGGTGCATATTACAGTGAAAATTACATAAATGAAGCAAAAAAGTGAATCCTTTATATCTGAAGTACAATTTCAACAACGATCATACACGACTGCCTGTTTTTACCAGGGCAGTCGTAAAGACAAAACCATATCCTTCTGAATACAGAGTTCCGGACGCAGGTCACTTGTTATTGTTGTTTATCAGTTGTCACAGCCTATTCCAGTTTCCTACTAGATACAAATACTCCGGAGCCGCCCCTGATGTCGTCTGTTAAACACACAGAAGAACATCAATGGAAAGAAAATCTATGTCTATCATTATCGCGAGATACGCCGCTAGGGGTGTTCCTTTTTAGACACATCATAAAAATTACGTACTTTTCCGGTTTGGTGAGCCATGGCGCCTTTCATGCTAGCTTAATAAACTTGGTTACTATTACCTGTGACCTAGTTACCTATCGGATAGTGTACTTTACCAGCTAAACACATTCCTGGAGGGTAGGGTACTGAAAATATTTCTGTACGTGCCTGTGTGTGCGCGTGTGTGTATGTGTGCGTGAGTGTTTGTGAGTGGGTTAATGTGAGCGTCTCTATGTGCGTGTATGTGCGCGCACGGGTATGTGTGTGTGAGTGCGTGTGCGTGTGTGTTGTTATGTGTGTGTGATATACCATAGGTGCTGGGTCCTGGGATCTCGGCACCTTGACCACCCCACCCCACCCCTCCCCTAGTCCCCTCCTCCACCAAAACATACAAATGTGGTGCGAGGGGTCGAGCCTTGGCCCCCTTGCAAAAAAATATATACAGAGCATCCCCACCTGTATCCCCCAACCTAGTTACATAGAGAAGTTTTCTGGGTACTTAATTTATAACTTACCCCTGACGTCACGACAACGTCACGGGAGACATTCCCAATAAATTCTAGGGTGTTCGGGTTGTAGTTTCTCTCGATTTATCTACAGCCGCGTTTAGGATTAGGGTTAGGGTTAGGGTTAGCATTAGAAGACACTAGATGAACACTCCAAAAAAAAACAAAAAAAAAAAACAGCACACTTCCACCCCTTGAAATAATGGACTGTCAGGTCAGCTGTGGATTTCGCACGGGGATTTCGTGTTTGGGGTACGTTATAAATTAAGAACCGGTTTTCTGTTATGCCTCATTTGTTTATCAATTTCACATTATTTCACATATATCATATGCAAGCAGGCAAACCTCTAACCGCTACTTTATGGCAACTGCCCATCTGATAAATAGCTGTTTAGTGATATAAATAAAGGGAGCTGCTTCATAAAACGCTTTCGATGTCACATAACTCGCCTGGACATAAACATACAGGTATGTAGGAGTAGACGGCAACGAATGAGCGGATCAGCTGTCAAATATTGCAGCGCTGAATGCGGACATATTATGGACGGAGCAGATACTAAAATTATACGGATTAAATTGGCAGACAGTAATGTATACTCTTCTTCTTCTTCTTTTTTTTTTTTTTAACGTCTTCTTTTACTGCTTCGGGTGTCGAGAGGGATATAAGGGTCTGCTTTTTGCTTTTTATAGGCACATCGTGGTGCTGTAGAGTTTCTCTGATGTTATCCTCCCAATTTGTTCTTGGTCTACCTCTTGCTCTACGTCGCTATCCTCCTTTGGTATATGCCTTGTATGGTATCGCATGAGAAGGCATTCCTCAAGTGAGCAAACCATTTGATTATGTAATAAATCGCTTGCGTTAAACTTTATTGTGTGAGCCAAGACAAACGAAGCATGGCAGTGTCGACTTTGAAGTGAACATTGAGAAATTCATCTTGGAAGGGAACCTCAGAGCTCTCCAGCATCTTGATCCCCTAGTAGCATTTCTAGGAATGATGACCCCATTTTGGGGTTGAGAAGAGAGAGAGAGAGACAGAGAGAGACACACAGAGAGACAAAGAGAGAGTACAGAGAGATAGGGAGACAAAGGGAGAGATACAGAGAAAGAGAGAGACACAGAGAAAGAGAGAGACACACATATAAGCACACACATTGTGAGAGAGAGAGATAGTGAGAGAAAGAATGAGAGAGAGAGAGAGAGAGAGAGAGAGAGAGATAGAGAGAGAGAGAGATAAACAACGCCTAAGCCACGGATGCCGCGCCCTCAAAATTATCCCCTCCCCAACCCAAATAATCAGTGCTAGCTTGTGCAGATGTCGTAATACGACTGACATCACGAGAACCAATATGTCATGGCTTTTGCTAATTTTAACTTTCTGTCACTTAAAACTCTTCTGAAAGCATTATCTGCCTACGTATTCTACTACAAAGATCTGTTTTCTCAAACAGAAAAGAAATAACTCTGCATCTGTCAATACCTGTACTGACTTAATTGGCACCCTGGGGAGTGGGCACCATATGGGAGACTACTAGGAGCATCTGTTAGCAACTTTGTTTGTTTCCCGTCACAATTTTCTCGACTCTATTAGTCTTATTAAAGACGATCAAACACAGACAATTGAAATATTTTGGTCACTTGAAACGTCACGAAAGTTTAGTGAGACAAAAATGAAGGGGTGTATGCCCGGGAAGGGAGTCGCCGTGGCGTAGCGGCTAGACAGTGGCCTGCGGATCGGAAGGTCATGGCTTCGCTCCCTGGCGGAGACAGACTTTTTACAAAAATGACTTTTTCTCCCAGGTCGACCCAGCCTTGAGTGCCTGGGAAGTAAAGGCGACCGGCGTGATGCTGAACACATCACCTATTTTGTACCGTAGGTCTATATAGGAATAAACTCCACAGGGGAGCAAGTACAGCAGGGATCTACCAGTCATCAGTAGAAGTTATCCCTCGTCGACAAACGTTTCGGCCCACGACCTCCTAGACGTTTTCAGAGAGTGGGCCCACCTGAGTTCATGAAGCTCAGGGCTGGTTCCCTGCTGCACGAAATTACCGGATGGTGTTTTCTTTTCAGATAGGGACAAGACGACTTGGTGATTTGCAGAGGGCACTGTGAGATAAGAAGCCGCCACGGTAGCATAATTAATATTTACCGAATCCGCTTAAAAGACGAGGAAAAGGGCCCGTTACTTTTATCTTTTGTGTCAACGAAGAGAGAAAGAAGAAAGCCGAGGAGAAGATGAGTGCAAATGTGGCGGATGATCTCCAGATGGGTTTATCGGACGCGGGACCTCTTGCTTGTGATCAACAAGTTTTTCGGAGTGTGGCTATGGGAGCGAGGTTCTGCAAAAAACATGCTACTGGCTCACTGAATATTAGTCCTAGATACATTGTCTTTAACAGACCTGTCCGTTGAGATGAGTTGAATTGAGAACCAACATCACAGCCCTAGGGACATTCTCCAAGGGATATTCTCCTAGAGACATTCTCCTAGGGAGATACTTCTAGAGACATTCTCCTAGGGATATTCTCCTAGGGAGATTCTCCTATGGACTTTCTCCTTGGGAGATTCTCCTAGACGCCCCATCCCATTTGCAGAATTCAGCAGAGATTTGGTACCACAAGTAGTAACCTCGTGGTCTTAATTATGACAGATTTTATAACCGACGCCATAGAATACAAGACATATCCAAAGACCTTCGGTCTCTCGGAGCCTGTATATTAACTTGAAGATCACCGGTTCTCAAACTCTGAGAACCTTCCTTTCAATAGAGTCGCCTAAGACCATCGAAAAACACACGTTCACTGAAGCTATAAAGTAGCGACGAAAATGATTGTATGGTTGGGAGTCACCACAGCAAGAGGATCTGTGTTAAAGGGTGGCGGCAATAGCAAGGTTGGGAGCCCCTGGTGTAATAGTTGATGGTTCATCAGTATTGAGCATATAGGGCTGGACCTGTATTTGTATCACGAATAGGCGCTCGATGAGTGATGTGGTCAACATCACAGAGGCTGCCTTTACTTCACAGGACTGTTCCTGGGACCCCATTTAAGGCTGGGTCTACTTGGATGTCAAGGTCATTTGTTTGTTTAAAGCCCGGCTTCTTCAGGGCCTGAACCCTCGACCTTCTGACCCACAGGCGAGTGTTTAGCCGATACACCATGGCGGCTCCTATTTGTTTCATTAGGACACTGGTAACATTGGTAATGTGTCCTTCCATATTTGCTTCTAAATCCTTTAATAAGTATTTTTGTGTTAGATTACCACTTGACTCCTCATTACCGCAACCTTTCACATGTTTAGTTCATCTGTCATTGATTCTTCCATCAACCTTTATTCATGTATAATTTTCAGAATGTTGTTTTCTTATCTAATGATTGAAATGTTTGATTTCATTTTTAGAAATATAACTTTATGTGGGTGTGTGTGTGTGTGTGTGTGTGTGTGGGGTGTTATGTGTGTGTGGGTGTGTGTGGGGGTGTTATGTGTGTGTGGTTGTGTGTGTGGGTGTTATGTGTGTGTAGGGGGTATTATGTGGGTGTGTGTGTGGGGGGTGTTATGTGTGTGTGGGTGTGTGTGTGGGTGTTATGTGTGTGTGTGTGTGTGGGGGGGGGTGTTATGTGTCTGTGGGTGTGTGTGTGGGTGTTATGTGTGAGTGTGTCGTGGATTCAGACTTGAATCGGCTTAAAACAGGTACCAGATAATTTCACGGGTGCCTGGCGTAATGTTGATCACATCACCCACCGGGTGTTGATTGGTATATCAAATATACATCTAACATTATATACCTAATACAGCCAAGAAAGTCGAAAAGGGTCTTTTACACATACATTACACACATATCACACACGATTTTATGTGTGTGATCTGTGAGTGTGTGTATGTCATAGGGCGCAGTAACATAGAGTGCAGTGGTTAGTGATCTCTATGTTCAGGAGAGTACACTTGGAGGTGCCCTTTTGTGAAATCCAGTTGGTTCCTGCTGTCGATCCAACAACGTGATATTTTTACTTAAATAATATCTTAATCGAATATTCATGCTTACAGTTAAACGATACTAGCGGCACAATCTTCTGCAGTGCCTCAACACTTGGATCGCAGATAAAACAAGCACAGAGGAGTCATGCAGTGTTTCTGTTACTCTATGTTTTTTTATTAGTGTTCTCGAATACAGTAACTTCATTATCAACACAATCCGTTTTTTGTAATAGGTAATCTAACTCAACATAGGCCTGTGAAACCTGGAAATTTCCTAAACAAGCTGAAAAATGCCTTTAAATACAAATGTTATATACAGGTTTTAAAAATATCATGGAAAAAAAGAACAACAAATGCATCCATACTTCAAAAACTAAATATTCAAGAAGATTGGCTAATAAAGGCGATAAAATACAGAAAATCGAAATATTTTGGTGACTTGAAACATCACAAAAGTTTAGAGAGAAGAAGAATGAAGGAGTATATGACTGGGAAGAGAGGAGGACGAAAGCCAAAGAGAAGATAGGTGCAGGATGTGGCAGATGACCTGCAGATGGGTGTATCGGACAGGGACATCTTGCTTGTGACCTAGAAGTTTTCCTGAGGGTTGTTGTGGGCACAAGGTTCTTCAAAGGACATGCTACTGACTGACTGAATCTAACTGGCACTCACTATCTATGCATGTCCTTTCAGACATAGAAGAGATGTACCATTCCTTCAGACTGATGACCAGTTGTGTTTCTTTCATTAGGCATGAACGCAACTGCTGGCCATGATATAAGGCTGTCAATCCTCTTCTCGGTCTGTCTTCCGCCGTGTCTCTTTTCATAGATCTTTCTAGTGGTAACAACATGTCCCAGTTTCCCTCTTCTCCAAACATGACCAAAAAATGATGACTGTTTGTTTCTAATGTTTGTGATAAGTTGTCCTGGAGCATCCATTGCTACCCAGAAAAGCTATTAGAGGCAGTGCAAAGAGCACAACGTTACAACTTTACTACCCTGTTGACAATCTTTAAACATCAGTAGCACCTGCACAGCGCTGTGTCTGAACTTGCGATGCTACCAGTACAGGGCTGTGTCCCAACCTGCCACGCTACCAGCACGGTATTTTGTAACAACCTGCGACGCTACCAGCACAGGGCTGTGTCACAACCTGCAACGCTACCCGTACAGTGCTGTGTCCCAGCTTGCGACGCTACCAGCACAGGGCTGTGTCACAACCTGCAACGCTATCCGTACAGCGCTGTGTCCCAGCTTGCGACGCCACCAGCACAGCGCTGTGTCCCAACCTGCGACGCCACCAGAAACATCCCTGTCAGACCTTGCTGACTAATGCGCCTGGGCGAGCTACTCACGTCACCGACACTTTTTGAAGAAGGAAAAAGAAATCAATGACAGAAGGCTGACATCAGCATTAAAAATATGCCAGGCAGCAGATTTATTTTCAAATGTCATCCACTTGTATGTATTGAAATACTTTATCCTGCATAATTCGAATCCAGACTTCCAGACACTCTGCATGAGTATATACAATTAGAAGCGTACTACTTTAATGGAGACAAAAAACAACAACAGGCTGACCTAATAACTAATCTCTCTCTCTCTCTCTCTCTCTCTCTCTCTCTCTCTCTCTCTCTCTCTCTCTTTCTCTCTCTTTCGCTTTCTCTCTCTCTCTCTCTGTCTCTCTTTCTCTCTCTCTTTCTCTCTCTCTCTCGCTTTCTCTCTCTCCCTCTCTCTCTCTTTCTCTCTCTCTCTCTCTCGCTTTCTCTCTCTCTCTCTCGCTTTCTCTCTCTCTCTCTCGCTTTCTCTCTCTCTCGCTTTCTCTCTCTCTCTCTCTCGCGCTTTCTCTCTCTCTCTCTCTCTCGCTTTCTCTCTCTCTCTCTCGCTTTCTCTCTCTCTCTCTCTCTTACACACACACACACACACACACACACACACACACACATACATCCAGACACGCAGGCAATTGTTCAGCTTTCTAATTCAGTTGTTTCTATTTTTGCAAAACTTGTCAACGCTTTATTTTTTTTTTTTGGAAAGGGCTGCCACGAGCGACAAACTTTTTTAATCTTTTCCTTTCAATCAGAAAATATGTGCTGTAATCGCAAGAAAAAAGGAGTCCTGAATTATGTTATGACAATCGGCGTCAGTGCACAATGAGCGTCCCCGTGCGTGCTCAGTCTTTCGATGCAGCAGCCACTGCAAGGTACTTCCACTAATGGTTTTCATAAGCGGTTGGTTATAATGTCTCATATCTCGGCATCGAAAGCGGCATCGACGTGCTTCATCACACTTTAATCTCATGTCACGCAATCGTGCTTTTGTTAGAGATTCATCACTGTCCACTAACCTAGTGCGTACAGCTTTGATGCCATGATAACGTAGATCCCATAAAATTCCCTCAGTGGATCATTGGTGACCACCAGTTGAGAAGCACTGCAGTAAACTCATGATGAGACCTCGCACATGTGATGGTTACAAGTCAGCGTGGTGAGATCTTCTTCCAGATGTAAAAGTAAAAGAAAAAATCCTTTTTCGACAATTTCAGGTGTATTGGGCATATAGGGCTAGACGTATATTTTATAGACCAATCGACACGCGATAAGCGATAAGGCTGGGTAGAACAGGAAGCCAACTTTATTTTTGAAAAAAGTCCGGCCCTTAAGAGGATCTGACCCCACAATCTTCGCATCCACAGGTAAGCATCTAGCCGCTACACCACGATCACTCCCTTCTCAGTGCAAACTAACGGAAAGGTTTGTCCGTGTGTGGTTTCCCGGACCCCTTCTTTAATAAAAAAGACATACTGCTCCCTACCAAGCATGTCGTAAACGGCTACTTATTAGCTATTTGTCTCCAAAGTTAGAGCGCATCTACCTGAGCAGTTAGGAACCAACAGTCTGCACACAAGTAAAACAGACCAACAAGCCAGATCCGATGAAAAATGGGATTTCTGTAAAATGAGACAGGAGTCCAGGAGTGGGCGAACTACGAGAACTTTCCACTAACATCTCCCCCTCCCATCTGAGCATCATCCTAGCAGGTATTCGACTCATCTCAATACGGAAAGTCAAGTTAAATTTTCTTTGTTTCCTCTAAATGCTTTTGTTCTGTTGTATGGCCGTGAATATCGAATTGTGAGCAAACAAATTAAAAAGACGTCGGAGCCAACTGAGATGTGGTTCCTGGGAAGAATGTTGCGAATGCCTTGGAATGCCAGAATAACTAGCAATGATTGCCTGGAAAAAGTCAATTTATATACAGCATTGAAAGGGACCCTGGTACTATCCGCCACAGCGAGCCACACTAAAACCTTACAACGGGTATTGAGCGAGTGGAAGACCTCGGAAAAGATGGACTGACGGCCTTATAGAAATGAATATCAGTCTCAAAAGTTCTCTTGACAGAGCTCAACAACGAACATCTTCCCCCGACACTTCGATGAGGTACAAGATGGAAGAGAAGAAGAAGAAGAAGAATGAAAAGGAGACAAACACCGTTCTTTGGTTATGTGATAAGAAATAGAGCACTGGAAAATATCCTAACAATTGGAAAGATCACTGGTAGAAGAAGCAGACGAAGACCAAGAGAATTCTGATGGATAGCTTAAGATAGTGGCATGGAGGAATATCCTCAGTGGAAATGATCCAGAACACCAAAGACCCAGATCTGTGGGAATGCCTAACCGCCTACGCCAGCTAGCAACTCATTTGACGATAAGTTGCTTTTATAGGTATGTATTTTGGTATTAAGAGATGTTTACATTGTGTAATACAACCCCATCAGTGTGCGAAATGCTAGCAACAAGATATATATATAAATATATTGTTTTTTATGAGAACATTCGTTTGGTATACATCCAGTTCGGAATCCGTCCAAGAATCTGGAACGGATTGAAAATGCAAAGTGAAGTATCACTGTGCTTCATCATCATCATCGCCATCATCATGATCGTCATGATCTTGATCATTATCTTCATTATCATCACCAACAACACCACAGTTAAGAGTTTACTCACCAGAAACATGTAAACGTTTACAGATTTGTCTGTGGCTCACACAGGTTTTTTTTTTTAATCTGACTTCATGGGTCACCACCGCTCTTCCGTAGGAAGACCTGTGTTGAATCAAGCAAAGGTTTATCTGAAGGCGCTGAGTGTAATCAAGGAAGTGTCGGCTGCTGTGGAGATTTTCAACAAGAGTGACTACTTCTTGATAAGCAGGAGAGCAATTATTGCATTCCAACTGCTGGCTAGTGATCTCAAAACGTTGAATGACCTGGATACAAACTGGCTGGACTGACGGATACGCGTTTGCTTTACAGCACACCTACTGTCGCACAGTGTTGTAGTGTGAACGTTATCTGATAACACAAAACAACCTCTTTCGTTCGTTTGCTCTCTCTCTCTCTCTCTCTCTCTCTCTCTCTCTCTCTCTCTCTCACTCTCATTCACTTCCTCTCGCTCTCTTTCTCAACACACACACACACGCACACACACACACACACACACAAGTAGAACACCGGATTCTGTGGACGCTACCGAATAAGAAGAGCAATGATCTAATCGTCGGACCTTCCCTCCTCCAAGGCCAGCTGCCACCCAAGGTTGTCTGGTCTGCACTGCCATAACAATTCCAGGTGTCGTTTCCAGGATACGGCTAGTGAATCCCCAGCATGCTAGGCTGCCCCAAGCCATTGGCACAATGTTGGATGTCAGGATTGGGATACGTGGCCCAGCTTTCAGCGTTAACAGATATCAGGTAGTGCCAGCTGCTACTCTAGGTAGCTCAGTCATATCTGGATCAGACCTGACTGGAATCAAAATCATCAGTAAATTATTACAGTGGAAGTCTAATATTCATCCACACCAATATTCGACTTCACTTAAAAATTCTTCCTGTTTCTTTTCCCGTTGATATTTGTGTTTGATATAAGCCTGAAACGTCAATATTGGTTCTTCCTCTGACGTGGCCGGCGAGTTATCAGTTGAAAAAATAAGAGGCGTCGTTTCCAAGTGCTGAAATTAAGCAACAGCTGTCCACTTGTGCACAAATGCAGGTTTTCATCGAGAAATGGCAACCAGACATCGTTATAGTAAACCAGCGCAATAATTCATTTGATGACGATGTTTTGGACACTGTTTAAAAATATAGGCGCTGGTCAGTCTTTTGGAACTGCTAGTGAATCACCACGATATCAACCACCAGAAATGACATTCTGGCTCTTCCAAATAATAGCCGTTGTTGTTGTTGTGGTTGTTGTTGTTGTTGTTGTTTTATATTCAAAAAAGCAAATTAACAAAAAAAAATTATTCCCTTGGTAACCTCCAGGATTGCAGGAGTCCCCAAAAAAGGTGGCAGGGTACTATTAGCCACACCACACACCAGGCGCTTTATCTCTTTAAGTAGTCATTTCATAGTTAGTGCATTTTTGTGTATGTGTGCTGTGTTGTTCTTTGTGTGCTGATGAAGGATGATCTCCGCAACGTCTTTTATTTGTTCATTGCAATTGATTTTGTAAAGCTGACAGAAACTTTTTTTTTCTTACCCCCTTTCTTCTCTTCCCTATAATTTCCTACCCTTTTAAAAACTTCTGTTCCTTTTAACATCTTCTGAGTTATCAATAGCCACAGGCGGTAGAGAATGGTTCGCCATCCCACGCGACAGCCAGAATCCTGGATGAGGCCATCATTTATCTTGACATCGCGAAGAAAGTAGTTTGCCATTTCTTTCCTTCTTGACAATGACCATACTTGGATGACCGTATTCATAGCTTTGGTCAATACACTGAGATGCTCTAACCACCACCCAAAAATTAGAATCTTACAACTAAGTGCTAATTGACCTACACAAAAGGGGCACTAGCACCATATAACCATTAGGCCACGGGGTGGTTGGGGGGGGGGGGGAGGGAACAGACACTGTGGTTTTCTGTTTCTGTTTTATTTAGACGAGCAAACTGCTATTACTATGTGACCTGTGATCTTCACCAGTGGAAAGTTGAAAAGGTTGACACTATCGCAGCACCAATGGCCGCACAGAGATGTGTGGACAAAGTCGCAGACACCGTCGAGCGGTCCTTGGAGTCCAGAAATGGGCCCCAGAAGATAAGAGGGAGATGTTGAGAAACTTTACAGAAGATAAAACTGCGCTGGAAGCAAACTTTACTAGTCTACTACGAGCCACTAATGGTTGTTCAGAGGCGTGATAGAGCGAAGAGCACCAACGTTAGATGTCAAAGAGTCCGATATTGAGTGTGTGGCTGTGTGGGTTTATGGCTGGGTGGGTTTATGGCTGTGTGGGTTTATGGCTGGGTGGGTCAGTGTTGTTTAGCGGCCTCTTAGTGACTAGATAAACAGAGATGCCATAAAAAGTGTCTTTCCCTCTCTGTCCATCTCTTTGTGTATGTCTCTGTGTGTATATGTCTGTGTGTATATGTCTGTGCGTGTTTGTCTGTGTGTATCTGTGTGTGTAGTGTCTCTGGATGCGTCTACATGTCTGTGTATGTGTGTCTGCGTGTGTGCCTGTGTATATGTATGTCTGCGTATGTGTTTGCGATTGTGTGTCTGTGGGTGTGTGTCTGCGTGTATCTGTGCGTGTACCTGTGTGTATGAATGCCTGCGAATGCTTCTGCGTGTGTGTGTCTGTGATTGTGTGTGTGTGTCTGCGTAAGCATCAGCGCGTGTTTGTGTGTCTGCGATTGTGTGTGTGTTTGTGTGTCACCAAGTGTACCTGTGTGTGTTTGTGTGTGTGTGTGTTTGTGTGTCACCAAGTGTACCTGTGTGTGTTTGTGTCTGCGTGTGTTTGTGCATATGAGACTGTGTGTCCGCGTGTGTGTTCATGCTGCTTTGTGTGTGTGTGTGTGTGTGTGTGTGTGTGTCGCATGTGTGTGTCTCTATGTGTGTATCTGCGTGTGTGATTGTGTATGTGCGCGTATGTCTGTTTGTGTGTCTTTGTCTGCATTTGTTTCTATGGATGTGTCTGTGTGTTTATATCTGTATGTTTGTATGTGTGTGGAATGTGCGTGTCTATGTGGGTATGTAGGTATGTATGTGGGTGAATGGGGTATGCTTATGTGTGTGTGTGAAGGTATGTGGGTGTGTTTAAGGGAGTTGGTGTGTGTGTGTGTGTGTGCATGCATTTTACCACCCATGTTTTTTTTTTTTCTGATATTCATAATATGCATATTATCAAATGAATATAACGTTGCTTATTGATAAAATACAGCTGCAGTGTGAAAGACGGGTGTTTGGAAGGGCCGAATGTAAGACGGGCCTGCGTGCCAAATTTGTGACCCTTTAAAAAAAAAAGTTCGTTCGTTCGTTCGTTCTCTCCATTTCTCTCCCTTCCCCCGACAACTCTCTGCATGTCCCCTCCGTTTCTCTCTCTCTCACTCCATATCTCTCCCCTTTCTTTCCCTTCCACTCTCTCTCTTAAATGTGTGCCTCCTTGTATATCTGGGACCTCTTTTTGGCCCATTTCAGCCTGTCTGTCCTCAATGTTGTCCTTTCATTGTGTGGCATTGATTGTGTTAGTTAAGTATCAGGTTTTGTTGTGTCTACTCTGTTGTATGTTTTGGTATTATCTGTTGTTGTCTGCTGCCCTCTGTTTTTAATTTTCTTTTTGTACTATTATTTCAGTTCACATCATCTCAGGAAAGCCGCGGGTTCACAGTGAAAGACCAAGAGAAGTTGGGGGGGGGGGGGGGGGGGGGGTTGTTGTTAGGGTTAGGGTTAGAGTTAGTGGGTTCTCATTTCACATCCTAACACCCCTATACTATTCGACTTTCCCCGGTAACTCTCGGAATCTCTTAGATGGGGTGAACTAAAATAAAAGGACCTTTCATTTAAATACCTTCTACTAGGTCCTGCAATAAGGTATGTCTTTAACCCTCTTCTTATGTCCGCAGATGATCCCAGTTCCCGCGCCCCTGTCAGGGAAATATTTGAGCTTCGCAGGGACAGCTAAACTCTGGACGAAAATGGTGACTTACTGTGGAACTCACTACACATGTTACGATCACCGCACGTCCCTCTCCCATCCCTTGTCCCCCTCCACCACCGCCTCAGTTCTGTTTTTCTATACACAGTGCTCTAGACCAGGAGCAAAAGTACATAGCTGTAGGTAAAATATAGTATGCGCTCGTGTTCGTGACGTAGTCAACCGGCGGTTCTCAAACTAGGTGCTGTGACAGCCAGGGGGTGCTGTGACAGCCAGGGGTTTCTGCGACAGCCAGGGGGTGCTGCCACAGCCAGGGATTGCTGCCCCAGCCAGGGGGTGCTGCCACAGCCAGGGGTTGCTGCCCCAGCCAGGGGATGCTGCCACAGCCAGGGGTGCTGCCACAGCCAGGGATTGCTGCGACAGCCAGGGAATGCTGCCACAGCCAGGGGGTGCTGCCACAGCCAGGGGGTGCTGAGACAGTCAGTGAATGCTGCCACAGCCAGGAAGTGCTGCCACAGCCAGGGGGTGCCGCGATAGCCTGGGGGTGCTGCGACAGCCAGGGGGTGCCGCGACAGCCAGGGGGTGCCGCGACAGCCAGGGGGTGCCGCGACAGCCAGGGGGTGCTGCGACAGCCAGGGTGTGTCGCGAGCGTATGCGAAGGGTTCCGCAGCAATAATCAATAATTTGTTTTTTAAGTCTGCATGAGATCAGCAAAGACAGTCATGTAAAATAGAAACACCGTAAAGGAAGACAAGAAGAGTTCTGGATAAAGGTGTATTCAAAAGAGAATGCTATTGGCAAGGCGGCGGTGTATTTGAGAACGGTTGTAGTAGACACATACAACTTTTACATTCATTTGAAATGAGGGATTTCCCTTGACTGTGTCATAGATGATTGACGTCCTATTTGTTATTGCTGACAGAAGGAGAGAAAAAATGTTTCGTTTCCCATAATTGTAGGGTAGGGTGGGCAGGGAAAGTGGGGGTGGGGGGGGGGGGAGAGGGTCAAGGTACTCTAATTAAACTCTAGGCAGCAGCGCTCAAGCAGCTTCAACCTTTTTTAATGCGCAGTATTAATAATAACAATAAACTAATTACTATTATTATACTTTCCTTTATGTGCCTAAGGGCAAATTATTATAATTATAAACCTTTGTTGTGTGTACTTTACGGCAGGCATGTCAAACTGGTGGCCCGCGAACCGCTTGCAGCCCTTTTGCAAGGACACATGTGGCACGCACACATGAAATATTCTGTAACAGTTTCTACTAAATAACGTGCTCATTTTACGTGCACATATTTTAAAATGCATGTACTTTGACAGTCGGCACTCCATACCATAATCAAATTCAATTATGTATAGTCTGCAGTCAAATAGCGTGGAGCTGAAATCGAAATTAGTATTTCGAAATTAGGAAGCGCGTTCACAACGCCTAAGCCACATATGCTAATTAATGTGATAAACAAATATCTACTGATTGCCGTTAATGACTTGTGTTCAAAGATCCGGACTGACATTTGTGTCAATGCGAAGACAACAACTGAAGGTCACGTGTTGTTACATGGCACTTTCCCGTTACAGAAGAGCCGATTGGGTCTCACTTCCGGTCTGTGTTTACGTAGATGCGTTGACGTTTTATGTGACCTTTCGGGGCCGGGGTTCAAGTGGCGCGTCCTTGACACCACATCAGTTATTGCAGACAGAGAAGGTTTGATGCACGTTTATGTTTTTGTGTGTTTATATGCTGGGTTGTTTATGGCTTGGTGTAACATTTGAAGTCTAGCGGTAAAGAAGGATTAAGGTAACATAATGAATGTATAACCGTGAGAAATAGCAATAACTAAAGTGAGATTTCAGAGCTAGAAATGATCTAGTACTTAAACTAAACATCATTAAATTCAGGCTAACAGAACTAGCTCTCATATTGGAAATACAACTAAACTCATATTGGAAATACAACTAAACTCTATTTGGAAATACAACTAAACTGAGACTGGAAATACAGCTAAACATAGTGGAAATACAACTAAACTCATAGTGGAAATACAACTAAACTCATACTGGAAATACAACTAAACTCATAGTGGAAATACAACTAAACTCATAGTGGAAATACAGCTAAACTCATAGTGGAAATTCAACTAAACTTATACTGGAAATACAGCTAAACTTATACTGGAAATACAACTAAACTGATACTGGAAATACAACTAAACTCATACTGGAAATACAACTAAACTCATATTGAAAATACAACTA